>BCNH02000011.1:303631-314888 GCA_001662345.2 Metrosideros polymorpha var. glaberrima
GGGGGGGGGGGGGGGGGGGCGTGATTTTTTTGAACTTGCTGATATTAAGTAATTTGAGGAACTCTTTTCTTTTATGAACCTTTCTGGGGAATGAATCCAGAAATCGTCAGCGACCTCTTCCAAATTTGAGTTGCTTTCTATTACATTAAGGTAAGTAAAATTCACATGCATTTGCTCTTTGTTCCAGGAATAAGTTAGAGGGCCTATTTGTCATTGCTATGGATTGCATTAGTGATCCTGTTGTGCCATTTGTTTTTATTGTCTTCATCAAAGATGCTTGTTTGGTAATGTTGACTCCATCTCAGAGATGTGCGCTTTTTGCTGTGTTTGGATGCGAAGAACTTATTTTAATGTAGTCATGTCTAAAGCAAGAAAAATTAGAAGAGATAAATTGGTTGCCAAGTATCATCTTCTTCAAGACAGACATGAGTTAGTGTTCAGCATTATAAGTAGACGATCAAATATTCTTGTCCCCTTCACTTGCTCTTTCTGCAAATTACTATCGGTTAGTCCAATCTTTTAGCCTTAACCACCAATTCCTCATGAATGTGTGGCCACATGATTTATGTAGATTGAATTGAGTGCAAAAGATTTAAAACCTAAAGATCAAGTGACTTCAAAGGACAATGCGGAATTGCCCATCATTGGTACAAGAGAAATACAATGTCCTGATGCCGAACTGTTGCCCTGTGAGCACAGCTATCAGAATGACATGGCTGCCGAGGATTCAGGTGCTATGGTGGACATTTATGATGGAAATAGTTTCTTGAAAAGGTTACATCCTCGTGAACCGTTTTTCGTGACTCAGAATATTTAAAATAACGTAATGACTGTCAACTGTAACTGGTCTATGTAATCTCTTTCTTTACAGATTTAATATTGAGGACAGATCATTTGTTTCTCATCTGTTCCATCAATGGGCCAAAAAGCAAGCATTTAAAGATCCCAAAAGGTTGCTTGATAAGGTGATGTCTTGTCCCCTTGAATAGATATTTGGTCAGTCTAAAGAAGTAATTACCGGGTTTCATAGTAACTGAAGGGCAACTTCGGCCTGTCTGGCTATCTTTCTGGGATAGCTAATCTCCATTGTATTAATTCTCACAGTGGTTCATGTGTATGTAGATATTCTCCATTCTATTATATTGCATTTAGTTGCCTATCCTTTTGATTGCCACTAACCCAGCTCCTAGAATTGATCTTTCGATATCTGCTGACTTGTCATTTACTGGTTGGTTTCTTTGGCTCATCTCATTTGTATTGAAAGAGTTATATAATCTTAATCTATATATTCAAATTTGGATCAGAGAATAATGCCACAGATAACCATTTTTGTACTAGTGCCGGAGAAAATAGATGCAAGCATCATAGGTTGTCTCTTCATTGGATTTCATCTGCAAAAAGATAAAGAAATCTTTTCAGTTTCTCTAACACTGCTTTGAGATTATTGAGCTCTAGTTGTTAAGTGACAATTAGTCTATTATCTGCAAACTGATTATGTTCACGTCCGTCATTTTTGTTTATTGCAGTCAACTCAAGTGTGGATCTAATTATGTTTAAATTACTGGTTTTTTTTTATTTTATCTTGTGTTAACCTTGCAGGTTGGCTTCGTGATTGATGAGCGGTTGAGTGTCAATAAGAACAAGCACAAGGTCATGCAACTTTATCTGTACTTTTTAACACTGAAAATCAGGGCCCTCTACGTTGTTTGTGTTTCAAGAATTGTTGTCCTCCAGCTGTAAACTGTCAAGGAGACTAGATCGGATGAAGCACTCTATAGTTAGAGCCTCCATGCCTTTAACAGCTTTTGATTTATATGAGAAGTTGAAGTAGGCAATGATTCATATGGCTTTCTATTACATGATGAGGAGGACCTCGAGAAAGCCAAAACAGAGATTGCGTAGATAGATGCTTTTATCTACTATCTGATATCTGGGTTAAAATGAAGGAACATCATCATGGAAAATCCAAACTAGGAAAAACTGGTACTCATGCTACTGGCCTTACCTTGCTCAAGGCAATTTAGGAGCTCTTTTAAGTTAAATTCTAGCTGATTCAACCATAAATGGCAATGGTCGTGGAAGATCAACTTAAGTAGATGATGATTTAGCTAGACATTTCAGTAAGCGCATTTCTTCAACTTTTTCAGATATTTGTTGAGGTAGCTGGTACTTACAGGGTGATTTTTTCTTTTGCAATTAACAAGCAAAAATAAGAATCTTCGATTTTTTACTCAATCTGATAAGACAAGTGTATCTATCGAATCAATGTAAATGTGGATAGGATACACTTGAACCATGCCTTCCGTTTCTCTTGTTATGTAAATTCGGGTGTAGAGCTTACATCACAAATGTTCCATCTGTAAGTTTGCCCATCTACTTTCTTTAATTTTACTTCCAGTGTCCCTGAAATGTTTCATACATGATAATCCAGGATCTCCTGCATGCATTGAAATGTTGCTTGAAGTCTGATGATGCAATTCACTATGCACAATATGTGAGTACTTTTTATCGTTTCTTTAATTAGCATTAAGATATCATTGGAAGTTTGTGGACAATAACACAAACTCCAACGTTTAATACCGCTAATATTTGCACTAGAAGTTGGGAAATACTAAAGAATTTCCTTGGTGTGATATCTCTGTAACACTAGGTTTTGAGGTGGCTAGAAATGCCTGCTGTTGAACGTGCTCATTTGACGCGGGAGAAACAGGCAATTTTTCAACTCTTCCTTTTATCGCCAAACTTCAATATCCTGATCATTTTTCCTGTGAAAAATCTATAATATAGGGTGTATTTGCGAGCAATGTACTGCAACTTAATTGGGCTACAATGTTTATCTGTTGTTGCTTATCTGCAAACAATAGTCTTGAGTGGATGTATTAGTAGAGTCACGTCTTCATTGAACTCAGGCTTAGTACCTCAGTTCCCTTCCTCTTTGCGTTGTATTTCTACGCAACTGTTTCCACTCATGCTTACTTGAGCTGAACTCCGGATGTGAATCGCATTGGATATACCGCCATAGCTCTTCTAAAGATATCAACAAAAGCTACTTATCACTGAAAGGTAGAAAGCTAAGAGAAAGGAAGGGGAGAGACTGCATATTAGGAAAAGCTATCAACTTCTTATCTGTCAAATGGTTTGATCTGGCCACCCGTCATAAGACCTTTTGCATTTCACTTTCAGCTATGGTAACTTAAGACTGGGTCATTATTTCTCTCTAGGCAGAATAGTTTAAAAGCTGAAACCTTCTTTGTTTTATTTTATTGAGATTCGTGAAAAGTGATTAAGCTTACAGCAGCATCTGAAAAGTGCTAGGAATTTTCAATTTGCATCTGTCTTTTAGTGTTCAAGGTCAGAGGAAAAACAAGTATCTCTGGCAATTAGGATTTGTCGCCATCTGATGGGAGATGCCCAGATGGGAACATAAGACTGCTCTGTAAGACACGCATATTCTTCTGACCAAACTATGAATTTTGTTTAGCCAGATGACCCTATATGGACTTCTAACCATTGATCGTGACCCTTTATGTGTCTAAGCACAGATTCTTGCCTGCATTCCTAACTTCTTGTATTCCCTCTTGCAGGAGCACTTCCAGAAACTAAAGATAGAGAAGTCTATGGGTTCAGCAGCACCAACACCAAAGCAGGTATCTGGCGCTCTAATTTTTCATGGATAAGTAATTTTGCCTTTTGATAGTGTTTTTGCTTCAGTGACTTTGCATGTCATTAGTGGCTGGCTAGACACACCTAAGGTGCATTTCTATGGTAATACAGTGATTAAAACTAAACTTCAACAACACCAATGTCCTTTTCCTCTAAGTAGGGCCACATACGTTGATCTTTCGATACCTTTGCATTTCCATTTGCACGGACTGTTGCAACTGATATTGCGTACCGTCTTTTTGATAGGATGCTCAACCTCGATTATTTAAAAGGTCTAAATGTGAAGTAGTTTAAATATCGGCCAAGAAAAACGTAGTTTGAATGAATTGTTTCTAAAGTGGACATGAATGAGCTTTTGCTAACTGCCTCTCCTGTCCAATAACAGATGTCTTATCTGCAAAAGTTGGGATGTACAATTGCCCCTGCATCACGCCTCCATGCTTCTAGACTGATTGAGCAGTACAAATCCCTGTAAATGAAGTATAGCCTTGAACAAGATGGACTGCTGCCTGCGGATGCGACAACCGGTATAATGTGTGAATTGACGAGTTCAGTCAAAAGATTACAAAGCGAGGAGCACTGCCGGCGCCAGGCGCGTTGATTGGGTGATGAGCGACATAACGTCATTCAGCTATCTGCTGCAGCAGAACGGTAGTTTTAAGATGCATCTTCAGATTCCAGCTACCACCATCGAAATTACTGGAAGCTGATTGTTCCTTGATGACTTTGCTATTTAATGCAAATGCGATCTTACGATCATAGTATCTTTGTATGATGTAAAAAATTGGGAGTTGGTTTGTACAGCAACATGCAAGTTTAGCAGCGACAATTGAATCGTAATTGTTGCAACTAATGGATAATTTTGGTTATTTAGAAAGAGCCTTTAGGCACTTGTCAATGTTCCAATTCCTTTCATTGTCCGCTCTTTAAATTGGATCGGTTAATTGACATTTCTAGTGATCCTTCCATGAAAATACGGAACAAAATTCCGTACTGATAATTTCTCAACATGCGTTGGTAAATAAAATTAAAATTGACAACTTGTTTAGTTTTTACATGTTAGTGAATTCCCATCGGATTTGGATTCGTCAAGCTGTTGCGACCCTTCTGGACGGAGGGTTGGGGACCAGGGTTTAGAGGTATTACCCAAAGTAGGTCTGATGGCCCATCAATTAGACACAGGCTCTTTCAAGCCCATACCTCATGTGACTAGGGTTTAGGATTTTTATGAGTCATCACTAGTCATTGGGGGTCAGCTAGAAATCAAATGAAATGCGAGAGGTTTGTCTCAGTTTCTGCACAATCATATATTCTAGCTCGGGAACTTGATTATGCTTATGTTACTATTTGCGTACTTTCAGTACCACTAACTTGGAAGGTTATTTATTTAAGTGATCATGCAATCTCAATTACCAATTATGATCCTAAGAGTAGCAAAGTCATTAAATGATCGTGCAAATGTTCTTTGAAGGGGTTTATTATGATCCTAAGCTAGTCCTAACCAATCTATTGAAAGTACTTTTAACTAAATAAGCAAGTATTGAAAGCTCTAAGTAAAGCATGGAACGAAAACCCGCTATTTGTCTGGCAAAGAATACTACATCACCAAAATGAGGACCCGATACTAAGTCAGGCAAAGAGTAAACATGACCTTGTTATAACCTTGGGGCCATGAACTCCATAAGCTGGAGATTAGAGACCAATCCTAAAAATTGAGGTAGATTATGGTGAACCTAATTCTACTCATTTTATAAATGATGAAACTAAACTAGCTTAAGCCAACCAATTATTAAGAAAATGATTCCAAGTCTAATTGATTTTATTAGCTGGAGCATAGACTAATTTGTTTATTAAAGCCTAAGTTTATTAACTAGGCTAACTTATCTACTAATTTGTTTATTAAACCTATTGTAATTGTGCCAAAGTGCGGCGAGGGCTTTACAGCCCTGACCTCGTGGGTGGCAAGCTCCGGCGACCTCGTCAGCCCTAAAGTCTAAAAAAATAATTATTATTTAAAAGGTGCACATAAGTTCCGATCGGCCAAATGGATTGAATCAGCACAAATGTAAAAAATTTAGGACTAAATTGGCAAAATAAAAAGATTTAAGACTAAATTGGCACAATTACAATAAGTTTATGACTTTTTTTGACAATTTTTCCACCTTTTCTTTTTGCCGTCCAACCCACTCTCTAAGCATAGATTTATTCTCTCCCTCACTGCTCATGGGAGATATTGCTCCAAGTGCTTGCACTATTGCTCATTTTAGATATTTCGTGTGTATGCTTTTGCGAAAATTCAACATCCATTTATATAGAGCAAGAAAGAAAAGCTCTGCTCCAGTTTAGACAAAGTCTCTTAGACCCGTATCGCTTGCTTTCTTTTTGGAAAAATGAAGATTGCTACGGATGGAAAGGAATCACTTGTCATAGAGTGTATGTTACGCCATCGAGCTCCAACTTGTACTCCAACTTGTAGATCCAATTATGATATGGTTATTCTCATCAAAACAGAAGCTCTCTTTGGTTGGTAAGTTGAACTCTTATTTGCTCAACTTGAGATAGTTGAACTTAACTAGGATCCACTTCATACATGGAAGAATACCCGGATTCCTCGGTTTGAGGAAAACAATTGAGATACCTCAATTTATTGTTTTGCAACTTTCACGGAATGGTTCTTCGACTATTGGAAAACCTTGCCGAGTTGAAAGTTCTCGATCTTCATGATGATGGTGATAAAAATCTGGTTATCGATGATTTCCGGTGGGTCACTAAATTACCTCAACATGAGTAGTAGCTTGAAGATCGCCGGAGCAGGAGACCTCGTGTGCAGGTGATGAGCATGCTCCCATCTTTATGGTATGGCCTTTGTAACACTTATGCCTATCTCGAATAATTGGGTCATGGACCCTTCTTTATTTATTTTAATCTATTTTAGAGATGACGAAGCTCCTCGCCCCACACGGGCTTCTCGATGGCAAATTTCGGGCCGGGAAGCCCAAATCGAAGAGAACAAGCCGTTGGAAATGTGCTCCCCGTTCCAGCGATGCGATCGCAGAGAAGATGAACCCTAGAGCAAACTGTCTCTTCCCTCTATAAAACCCAAAATCCAGAATTTCGTCTCCACACCACACCCTACCCTAACCCCCACCCCCCGCCGGCTGCTAAGCGCGGCGATGGGGGAAGCTCTCTCGATCTAGTCGCAACTCGGAGGTCTTAGATGCTATTTCAATGGGCAGAATATTGCTTTTGATCGTCTGATCTGTTCTCTTCGTGCACGGATCCTTCCACGATCGCTTCCATTTATTTGTGCGTCTAGTGGACGTTGGGGCTTGTAGTGATTGCCCACATCCGTAATCCTCCAGACGTGTCGGTAAGGCGGCGACCTGGTGTCGTTGACGTTTAGGACATCGTGCGAGGCAAGAGAAGCGACACATTTGATCGGTTCTTGGCGTGCGAAGATGGGCTAGGAGCGGCTAAGTCGCATGCTGCATTGCTTTCGTCTTGTTGTCATTCTTATATTTAAAGAAAGGATGGAGAAGAGGAATGCGAAACTGGCTATGGGTCTTACTGTTCTGGAGTTGAACTGCCATCGTGGTGCTGTGGTGGAGCAGGTTTCATGGTATGGTGCTACTGTGGTGATAGCACGACGGCATTTATCTTCTTGTGGGTGTCTCAGTATTCCCCTTCATTTTGCAATTTCACATTGTCTCAGCAAAGTCGTGCGTTGCTTTTTCTGTCCTATAAAGTTTCTAAAATCTTGTTTTCTGTGCAGCATAGAGTTCTCTTTCTAAGTTGTCTTGTTTCTTTTTCTTTGGTGTGCCATATTCATACAGATGATCTAGTTTTCTATTTTATTTTATTTGTTTCTGCTTTGACGTCAAGCGGAGGCCAGTGATGATCTTCCTATAGTCTTGCCTACATTGCCTGACTATATGTATGATTATGTTATTGACTTTTCTGAGGCCTCTTGGCTAAGACATATCTTGGTTTGATGGCTTAAGAAATTACGAGCTACAGCTTGGTTTAAATCCATTGCTTTTGTCTCTATAAAGTTGCTAAAATCTTTTTCTTTTGTAGCACAGGACTGTTCGTTTTCTTTGGTGTCCCATATTGATATGGATAATCCAGTTTTGTTTTGATTTCTGTTTTTGTGTTAGCGGAGGCCAGTGATGATCTTCTTATAGTCTTGCCTACATTGCCTGAATGTATGTATGATTATGTTATTGACTTTTCTGAGGCTCTTTATGTTTTGGTTTGATTGCTTAACAAATTATGAGCAACAGCTTGGTTAAAATGCGGCCGTTGCCTTTCTATTTAAATTTTCTTGGAACTGTGCTTATCTTTGCTTCCTGTTTATTTAGGTTATATTTTTACTAGACAACATCTTTGTTGCTTGTATTATCTACCCCTTTCGTGACCATAGAGCAACGATGTCCTCCTTAAGTCCTTAAATTAACCCCACTTTTCTCATTTCTCATTTCTGTTTTCTAACTTGGTTTTTGTTCTCGCCCTTTGGTAAAGCTTGATTCAAAGTAGCTTAAGCATAATTTTTGAAGTATTGTTACTCTAGAGATGGCAAGGCTGAGTCTACAAATATAAATTTCAAAGTTCTTTCTCGCAGTGTCGCTCTGCCGTAGAATATCACATGACACTTCAGCTGCTTTGAGCGGTGGTTATTTATTATCAAGATGGTTTTCCTCTCCAGTCTATTTATTTACTCTTTTGGAGCTTCTGGATTGCTTTGTGATGGGTACTTGCTTCATGCTTGGGCACTGCCTGTGATGCATTTAAATACATGACGTGAGTCCAGCAAAGATTGCGCGAGTTCCGAAATTGTGAGTGCAGAATGCAGAAAATGGATGCAACTGGGTGAGCCCTACAGAGATTGAATTTTGGGGTTGTGAGAAGCTTGGGGATCAAATGCATTGTTTTCAACTGAGAATGCTTTTCCAATGAATGCCTTTCGTGCATGTGAGGTATGGCCAGTGGCATGGACATCGCATTCTTGATGTCAGACATCTATAGCTTTGAGGTTCAGCACACACTTCTCTAAATCTGGTGTCACTCTTAACCATCTTTGTGTAGATTTCCTTGCAGACATCATGGGGTCCATCTACTTTATTTAGCTTCTCAGATATCCTCTTGGGCAAGTCTCTTGCTGTTGCAGAAACGGGTTAGAAATTTTAGCACCATCTTTGTTTTCCTCTCTGTTTCTCTGTCTCTCTCTCTCGGCACAAATCATGCCAGATATGCTCAGAAATAAGTGACGGGAGTAAGCAATAAGCTGGTCAAAGCTTTTTATCTTCAGTTATGACATTTTTATAACTGGTATCTAAAAATTATGTTTCTTGACTGGATTAGAATTCGCTATTCGCTGTGCAGGCTTACGTTGCCACGTGTGTTTGTGGGTCGGCCGGTAGAAAAAGGCGACCACCACCAGGAGTGGGTGGACCACCATTCCTCCATTTCTGCCAAGATATTTTTCAGCTGCGTTATGATCCCATTTTTTGCAAGAAATAAGAAAGTGCTCCAATAAACTTAGATTTGAAATACAGACACTCGATTATAATATGTATATATAAACTCGGATGGAAACAAAACGGGTAAAATCAAAATTCAACGGAAACCTTTCCTTACTTAGACATGACATTATTAGCATTTGGTGATATGACCATTCGAAATCGTATCTAATGTATGAGATTGTTGGCATATAATCCGAACACAA
This sequence comes from Metrosideros polymorpha var. glaberrima, assembly GCA_001662345.2. Taxonomy (NCBI): domain Eukaryota; kingdom Viridiplantae; phylum Streptophyta; class Magnoliopsida; order Myrtales; family Myrtaceae; genus Metrosideros; species Metrosideros polymorpha. Next base: position 313,020 of record BCNH02000011.1, read on the forward strand.
ATGTGCGTAACATATAATCCAGGACATAATCCAGGACGTTTAAATGGCCTGGCACATCACTTACGTCGGAACTTCAGCTGAAAAAAGAAAAAAAGATCGGCATAAGAATGAAAAGTAAATGATCCGAAAGAAAATTTAGTCATTTTTCATCCCGCAAGCCTTGACTAAAGGAGAACACTCAAAAGTCTAGGGTGCATTCGCTAGGTTTATAAAATTTGAACTATTCACTACGAATAGAGTTCAAATATAAAATCAAGAATTGTTGTTTTTTAACTTTCAACTCAGCCAAAAGGACGAGTTGAGATAATAAGGATTGAAGTTGTCTAATAATTATGTCGGAGCCTTTTGCCTATTTTACTTGTACAGTTGTATACTTAGAGTCGACGTAACATCAATATGGACATCATATCATTCTTATTAAGCGATATGAGCGAAAAAGATCAATGCCCTCAAGCTAAAGACGATGAAGTGCCAATTTGAAGGAGATGAATTTTATCTTAAATAAACAGAAGAGATAAGATAGACGTTAACGTTCGAACTCATTAGCCGTAGGCCCGGAGCAAATTAAGAAAAACGAAAAAACCGAGGTCCTCAAGCAAGAACTCACGTGGAAATTGCCGCAATCAATGGATGTCAATTCATTAAGTTTGAGAGGCGGTGGTGCGGGCATGGCGTGGTTAGAAGCCCAAATGTTTGTGGGACATTTTTCATCTGAAATCCCGACAAGTACACCCCCCATTTAAATGTTCAAGTCACGGGCGTTCCAATCGACATCAACCCACAAAAATGCAGCACTCGCTTACATGCCCCATAAATCTCACAGGTCACATGCCACTACCCGCCTTTTTCTGCTCTATATAAACTCCCTCCTTTCCAAGATAAGCACAACCTGGAATTGCATTTGCGCTCCACTATGTCACGGTTTCTTCTCTTCGCGGTGTTCTTGGCAATAGCCTTCTCATCGTCCGTGAGTTCTGCGAGGACGTTAGACTCGCCTGAGATGTCCTCAGACCCGAGCGGTGGAACAGGGAGCCCGACAGGTGCCGCTGGCTCAGGCCACAGCCCCAACTGGGACTACAGCTGGGGCTGGGGTTCAAGCCCGGGGAGCGGCTGGGGCTATGGTTCGGGGTCTGGCCACTCACCCACTGGATTCGGCAAGGGATTCGGGTATGGCTTTGGCTCGGGGACAGGATCGGGATCTGGGTTCGGGTATGGTTCGGGGGGCGGCGGTGCCCACGGCGGAGGCTACGGGTTTGGAAGCGGTTCTGGCAGATCTGGAGGAGGTGGAGCAGGCGGTGGGAGCAGCAATTCTGGTGGATACGGGGGTCACTCCCCGTCGTACTCTAGAGACAGAGACCCCCGTGGTTAATATGCTGGCATGATCAGCTTAGGAAAGAATTTACCTTCTAGAGAAAAATACAGAGTCCTCATGGTCATAACGCGGGCAACCTGTACGAGTTAATGCTTTCAGCATGATATATATATATATGGCAGAATAATGTCAGCAGGATAGTACCAATGTCGATCTTTTCTACTATACTACCAGAAATAGCTATGTATGTTCTGGATCACATGCCCGCCCATATTTAACTTAAGAGCAGCACGAATGCCATAACCAAACAAATCTCAAGGAAAGTTCTTGCTTTGTTGAAAGATCTCTTCATCTTCACAAGACACAGCTAATTACAGAATTCAATCAGCAGTCTTGTCGGATTGAATGTAACTAGAATGGCTAACGACAAGGACTTTACCTATTGAAAGCCCATTTGCCTCACGGAAACCAGGTATAAATTGACCCTAACATGCTCCAGCTGCATTTGGAACCCAATATCTAAAAGTATGGCTCACAATGACTGATAATGTTTCACC
>BCNH02000011.1:315131-409556 GCA_001662345.2 Metrosideros polymorpha var. glaberrima
ATCTCACATCTTAGTCTTCCCTTTCTGCATATTGTAAGCTTTTTTTTTTTTTTTTTTTTTAGAAAACGAAAGTTGCTATGAATGAAAACCAAATCTTCTGCCCGTTGTTGAGTCCTCTTCTTACCAAGTGCACAAATGAGTAAATACTTCAATTCCTCTTGACACGTGATAAAAAAGGTTGTGCAAGAAACTTTAAGATTATGCTTTGAAGCATAAGTGCACATGCACTATGATTATCCCGTCAAGCTTTAGAATCTATAGAATATCGATTTTGAATGAAATCATATTATCTAAAATTCTCATTTTTATCGCAAAAACTACATACTCCAAATTCACCTTGTTGCGCTTTATCTCATTTTCCTTGTATGGAAAAACTCAAGTAAGTTCTTCATGGCTCATTGAGCCATTAATCATTATAATACATTATTTGATAAAATAAAATAAAAATAGAAAATTATAGTAAATAAGATAAGTATTATATTTCTCATGTCAAAGAAATAATAACTAGCCTTGGATTCTTACCAAGCAATAAAGTAGAGTGTTATTCTTAATCCAAAAATCCACAAGAACTATATGAACAATTTTATAAAATGTAATACCCTCATCTAGCTTTTTCACTTTTTGCACATATATAACTTTCTCCACTTTTTCAATCATTACATCCCACGTGTCATAAACTAAGTGAAGACAAGGCCTACCAGTATCACAAATTCTAAGTATGTCATAAATCGGGGCCGTGAAGAAAAGTACAGAATTAATTGAATACCACAAGAATCATCCAACACATTCTCTTTGACAAACTTAATCCTCCCTTAATTATCATCTCGATAGATATTTCATTTGTTATAAATAACCAAGCTTTAAATATCATTTTCTATCAACTTAAACCTCCTAAGCATCGCAATCATCGAAGCAAAACGTGTATCCGCTATGAAAAGCAACTTCAAATTAATAAACTCATTATATATTGCTAACCTCATGAAATGGTTTATGACGTAATGTTTGATGTGTATAACATCCGTAACAATATCTGAAATCATACTACATTCCTCATAAATTACTTTATTGTTCTCCACATTCTTTACGACGTAAATATTATTCAAAGCTAAATTAAGGGTGTGCACTACACAAGACGTCCAAACAATGTATGAAAATTCTTACTTAATGAGTTGCCCCGCACCTTTACAATTTGAAGCATTATCTATAATTACTTGGATTACACTCTCACGCCTAATTTCATTAATAACTTCTTTCAATAAGTTAAATATGAAATGCATAACATTGATTACTCCCGAACAATTAATTGATTTTATAAACAAATGATCTACATTCGACACCGCCATAAAATTATTAAGTGATATCCTTTGTAATTCACTCTATCCACCATTCACAACACTTAACACTCTTTTCCCTCTATATGCTTCTAATAAATGTACACAACCTATCAATAGCCTTTTCTTTTTGCAACAAAGTGGTCGTTAACAAATTATATTTCGATGGTACAATACCTTACAATATTATGATTATCGGCATAAGTGAAAGAGGATTTAAAGTATGGGTTCATTGCTAGGTTAAATGGCAAATTCGCCGAATAAATATTCCCGTTGAGTTAATTTCTAGTAATTTCATAATCTAAATATTCCCGTTGAGTTAACAAGTGATCAATGTTTGGGATCACAGCCAACACGCATGTCGAACATGTCCGACACATTATAATTCACCCAAGAACTAGCGCAAGGCCCAGTACAAGCTCAACACAAGATGGCCTCTTCCTTTTTGAAGCCCTAGTCTCTTCCTCTCTCGTGCAGTCACAACCACACACACACACACACACACTCTCTCTCTCTCTCTCCGCAATCGACATGTTGAAGTGGGAGTGGAGAATTGATTGAGAAGGTATTCAACGTAATTCAACGGTAACATTTAAATTATGAGATTGCCAGAATGTTTTATATGGCGGGCTTATCATTTAACCTAACAATGAACCGTTATTTTCAATCCGCTTTCATTTATGCCACTGATCATAATATTGCAGAGCATGTACCACCAAGATATAACTTGTTAAAGATCACTTTGCTGCAAAAAGAGAAAGCAAATATTATTAAGTTGTGTGCATTTATTAAAAACAAGTGAAGGGAAAATGATGTAATTATTATGAATGATAAATAAAGCGACTCGCAAAGAAAATCAATTATTAATTTTATAGATGTATCAAATGAAGATCATATGTTTATAAAATCTGTTGATTGTTCGGGAGTAACCAATGATATGCATTTCATTTTTAACTTATTGAAAGAAATTATCAATGAAATTGGGCATGAGAATGTGATCCAAATAATTATAGATAATGTTTCAAATTATAAGTATACGGGGCAACTCAATGAGCAAGAATTTTCATCTATTATTTAGACACATTGTGTAGTGCACACCCTTAATCTAGCTTTGAATAACATTTACACCGTAAAAAATGTGAAGAACAATCAAGTAGTTTGTGAAGAATGTAGTATGATTTCAAAGATTGTTGCGGACATTATGCACATCAAACATTACATCATAAACTATTTCATGATATTAGCAATATATAATGAGTTTGTTAACTTGAAGTTGCTTTTTGTAGCGGATACATGTTTTACTTTGATGATTGCGATGCTTTGAAAGTTTAAGTTAATAAAAAGTGATCTTCAAATCATGGTTATTTGTGACAAATAGAATATCTATCAATATGATAATCAAGGAAATGCTAAGTTTGTCAAAGAAAAGGTGTTGGATGGTTTTTTGTGGTATTCAATTAATTATGTACTTTCCTTTACAGCTCATATTTATGACATGCTTAGAATTTGTAACACCGACAAATCTTGTCTTTACTTGGTTTATGACATGTGAGATTTAATGATTAAAAAAGTGAAGAAAACTATATATATGTGCCAAAAGTGAAAAGACTAGATAGGGAGTCTACGTTTTATGAGATAGTTCATACAATTTTGGTGGATCATTGTACTAGAAACACTCCACTTTATTGCTTGGCACATGCTTTGAATCTAAGGTAAGTTCTAAAATTATACAAGATTATTACTCTATTAGTTATTTTCTTTGACATATAATATAATACTCTTTTTACTTACTATAGATTTCAATTTTTATTTTATTTTATTTTATCAAATAAGGTATTATAGTAATCAATGACTCAATGAAGAACCTACTCAAATTTCTTCATACAAAGATAAAGAGATCAACCAATAAAATGCCTTAGGAAATACTTTCCTAATTTGGATAAACGCAAAAAGGTGAATTAGTAGTATGTAACTTTTGAGATCAAAGATGGAGATTTCAAATAATATGATTCCATTCAAAATCAATATTTTATGAATCCTAAGATTTAGTAGGTTAATCATGGTGCATATGCACCTATGCTTTACAACATAACATTAAAACTTCTTGCACAACCTTCTTTTTCATCATGTGCTGAGAAGAATCAGAGTTTTTACTCATTTGTTCTCTCGATGAGAAAAAATAAGATGACCTCAAAACGTGCAAAAGATTTGGATTTCATTCACAGCAACCTTCATCTTCTATCAAGAAAAAGCCCATAATATGCAAAAGGGGAGGCCAAGATATAGGATATTGACAGAGATGCACTTGACACATTTGAAGATATTGGGATGCTTGAAGTTGCTAGTCTCTCACTGGATGAGTCGGAGATGGAGTCTGTTGGTTTTTTAGAAAAATTAGATAATGTAGATGATTGATTACGTGTTATATTTAATGGTGAAATGTGGTTTTTTTTTACTTATAATTAAATGTTAAATTTAATGGTGGAACGTGAATTGTTTTTTTTTTCTCCAAGTTTTATGGGTTATTGGAATGGAATATAATTGAATTTGTGGATTTGAACCAAATTAATTTGATTAAAATAATTATAAAAATAATAATTTATCATGTATATATAAAAATATACATTTAATACACGTGTCCCAACATGTCAAAATTCTTTATATTTTTAAAAATGACGTGTCAGCAAATCGTGTCGTGCGTCCGCACTACATAACAACAATAATCAAAAGTACTAAATAAATTACTGGACTAAGGAAAGAATTTAAATACTTTGATGCAAGCTAAGCATATTAATTAATTTCTCAAATATCTGCAAAGTATTTATTAAAAAGGAATGCATGCCTAAACTAAACATTATTTTTGGTATGGCATGACATGTCATAGATAATGTGGATGATGACATAACAAACATAATGATGCGGCACAATGATATGGCATGACATAGCAATGTGAAGCTATTTATGCACTTAAACCTATATGACATGCAAATGATATTTTTGGTATTTTTTAATTAAAATTCGAAATTAATAAATCACTAAATTAAACTATCTAAAAAGAATAGCGTTACAATTTAGATTAGGGAATAATTTGAGCCAAATCATATCCTATCTTAAGAAACTATTTTAAACATGTGACATTATCTAAAACATGCAATGTTACCTAAAAATATATCCCAATCTAACAAGCGATCTACTTTTGTATTTTTAAGATAAGGAAAGCAAATAAAGGAGAAGCACCAAATCAAACAAGAGAAGCTCAATGATAGCAACAAATATCAATCAACTTGAATATGGAAGCAAATAAAATCGATAACCTCATCTTATGCCTTAAAAGATAAAATTATCGATTTTCCACGCAATCCATAATCCTATCTCAAACCTTGGAAATTGAATGACCGATTTACCTTTTATATGCGCATTGCAAATTAGGAAATAATCCTAATTGAGTTTATGTCTATCACTCAAAATATGCAACGTTAGATCACGATAGCACAAAATAGCCAATAAAATATTTGAATCGAATTAGGATCGGATAATTACCTAACTTGGAGATATGTTTCCAAATTGAACCGGCGGACGGGGACACAGACGGCGATGGTGCGGCTTGGCATTGGACCGGAACGGTGGCGCTCGGTATGGAGATGGATCGAAGGTCGTCGATGGAGAGGGTACTGCGTGGCTGCTCGACTCGGCTGATGCTGCTCGCGGTGGGTGTTGCTCCTGGTACGGCTGAACTCGTTGAGGGACCGGCGTGGGCTAGCTGTTAGTGAATGACTGGAGCGGCACCAGCGAACTGGACTGAAAGAGACCTGCTAAACAATGAAAGCTCGCCAGTGCAGAGGGGGCGGCTGCGAAGCTAGTTTGGGCGCGGTGGAGGTTCACCGGTGCTGAGAGTCGCCGGGGGCAGCGGTAAGACTTGGCGCAAGGAGTAGCTGTGATGTTCACCAATGAGCAGTGGGGCGCCGGTGGTGTCGGGCTGACTCGGGCAGAGGAACCGCGACAGGATGGTCACGCCGGCGCACGCCACTGGAGTTGCTGGACCGTCGGTGACTCTGCAGGTAAACAGCGATGGCGGCCGCGATCTGTTTGGGGCTAAAGCTGCGTCGGGCGTGAGGCGGAACGGGGAGCTCGCGAGGAGTCTGCAGGGATGAAGAAGAAAGGAGACTCCGCATTCTGTCTTCTCTCTTTCTCTGTCTTGTCTTTTCTTATGCGTGCAGTGTGTGCAGAACATGAACCAGAGAGAAGAGAAAGTCAGAGATTAAGAGAGAGAGAGAGAGACAGCCCCCTTCTTCGGACTTTTTGTGGACCGTGTCCTCCTCTCTCTCTCTCTCTCTCTCTCTATCATTCTTATCTTCTGTCTGATTTTTCACACTTCTACATGCCAAGTATCTGTCATCCAATCTTTGTCTGTCAAGGCTCTGCTCGGCACATTCTTCCTTGCCCTTCTGCAGCTTGTCCGTCTCTCTTCAATTTTTGCTTTCGTGACCCTTTATTCCACCCATGGCATTTAGGGTGAGCAAACTGAATTGAGATTGCCCATATTGAAGTCGGGTTGATCCTATTCTTGAGAGTATCAATTTGGTTCTCGATTTCAATAAATGGGATCGGTGGCCGAGCAGTCCGATTTTCAATTTCGAGAGAAATGAGACTGGACCGAATCGCCTGAATTAAACCGATCCAAAAATATATATATATCACTCTTCTTCGAACTTTTTTAAGAAGTAAATGACTAATCTATAGTCAAAATTTATGTGTTAACACAATTATTTTCTGAAAATGAATATGGTAATTTAATTATGTGAGCTATTTATCAAAATTCATGAACTCATTTGAAACAATTGAAGAGTCATATTACATAAAACTGGATTTATGACCTTTTTCTCTCTTTTTTATGGTCCGACAATGTTTTACCTTAAACTCATTTAAATTGAACAAGACTCTCATATTGGCAATTATTGATATTATTATTGAAGTATAAACACACAGAATATTACAACTTATAAAAGTTTTTCTTAGTTTCCAACAAAAAATAATCATCTAGTCTAGTATTGAAATTCAAAAGGTAACTGATGAATTTATCTTTTAATGAACATTACTCTTCTTTTTCAAATAATCAAACTGAGAGAACAAAAACTATGATTAAACAACACTGTATATTTAGTGTTGAAACTTTCTAGAATAATACAATAACCTTCTTTTAGCATATACTTATTTACAACGTCGTCGACACCCACCATGCTTCATTTCCGTCGCTTACAAAAACATTGTCGGAACTCACCACACCTCCGCAAGGTCCAAGCCGAGCTCTCCAAAATCTGCGACAAGTGGAATCACGAGTTATAACGGCTTCTTCGGCTTGTTTGCCAATCCTATTAGGACCAGTCCCCAGTACATATCAGGATCGAACCAACCTAAACCATACACATCCTTTATGGGACCGGACCAACCCGAATCATGCATGCCCCTAATGGCACCCGTTCAAGTCGTTGTTTTTACCTCCTTTGTTCTTTATTATGTTCACAGTTTTGCCAACTGCCTGTTCTCTTTTTCTTCAGTCGACCTTCTGCTCCTTAGCTCTAGCCCATGTCCTGCTCTCTTCTTATCCCCTGACTTTTGTTCATCTAAATTCAGATTTTCCTTGTTTTGTGGGAGCTCAGTATAAACCTATTCAGCTTCAATCAGCTTAACTATAATAAAACGAACTAATTACCAATCTGCAGTTGATGTCAAGCACTTCAAACCTGTCCAGACATATCTGAAGCCTCGAAATTAGAAAGCCAACTATCTTCATGATGAGATCCATGTGGACAAAAATTCTCTCCTAGTCGACTTTAAAAATTGAAAATGCACAGCTTTGTTGAAACTGTTTGCAAAGTCTGGATGGTGTGGAGGCAAGGAAAGATGGATCATAGTTTTTTGCTTCCCCAAAGCTTGAAACCATGACTAAGCTAAGACATGATTAGGAGTAGATTAGAGAATTTGTGTATATACATAGAGAGACTGAGACAAGCATAATTTTGCAATAGCACGAACCTTCCATGGGAAAAGTTTTTTGGATCAAAAGTGATTAGCCTCAAACCAATGTAAGAAACCTAAGCATTGAACGGCCAAAATAGAATTCTCCTTCCCTGCAATTCTATGAATAAAACCTTGTCAATCCCCTCTCACTTTTCCTTTGCAGGTAAAGAAGCAACCGCCACGCAAGCATGCATAGCTAAGGTCGAATAACCTAAAAAAACCCATTAATACGATCCTTCATCAGCTCTGGGAAGCAGAATGTCATGCAACTTCCTATGCAATAGTAATCCCATCAAGACAAAGTCAATATTCCAGCATGATTGCTGATATTACCAATTCTTCTTTAACAACTTTACAAGTGACGAAGTCAGAAAACAAACACTAAATTCCATGATATACCTATGTCAAAAATGGAAAAGCATCGTCTAGCACGACCTCTATCGACCTCTATTGACTTCATTCTTCATTTGGGACGCTTCTCTTTACATGCTATAGCATTACAGTAGCATTTCATCCTATGCAGGACATCAGCACAACGAACATGGCTAACTGTGTAATCAAAAGTCAACTCTTGTAATGGAAGTATGTCTTTCGAAGCAAAAAACATTATGCGAGGCATTCTCTTGTCGTCGTGATCAGAGAGCACATTTTGTGCATGCAGATTTGGAGAGCAACTGTGGTTGATAAACCTCCCAATGTTTCCGTGCTCCTTGGCATCAATAGTAAAGCACTCACCATTCTCCTTCTGGGTGGCACCACTAACCCCGATATTAAAGAAGCACTGGTCTCTGTTGAACTCCGGCCAGACTAACTCATCTGGAAGTACTTCGCCAATGTACTCGCAAACAAAACTTCCCGACGGGATGTATGATCGTGATCTGACGCCCCACCCCTTTCCTCGAGTTTGAAATATCTCTAGGTCAAACTTGATGCCACCTTGACTCGCTCTATTTATGCAAGAGCGCGAGCAAGCACAAGATGGGCCACACTCATAAACAAGGGGCTTAAACTTCGAAATTCGTCCATCTCGTTTGTATGGCAATCCCCCTCCATTCTTTACTACACAAGAACATATCCCGGAATGACATCCTTCCTTGCAATTGCAACCGATTGGAGGAGACAGATCCTTGAGCTCTGGATAAATGGTATCAACGATGTAACTGAAAGGTGGAGGTCCATCCTTACCAACTGCAACCAAAGCTCGAATTGGCACCTTTTCTCTCCCTCGAGATATATCATCCACACAGACACGTTCAAGAGCTCTTGAACTATTCGAACTAACTGGAGCACTCCCATCATGGCTATTTTTCGTCGAGTTTCTGGTCAATCTGAACTTGTAAATCAGCTTCCCGGAAGGCCCTCTTTCTGTCCAATACTGGCGCACGTAGAATATACCTTCGTAAACATACTTGCACTTAGAAAGTCTCTCGTGGTTGGCATCCCTAAGACCAGAACCGTACTTGGTAAGCTTATATCGGCGAATAAAGCGCACGGGAGATTTGGAATGCATGCTATTCCTTAGGGCAAGATTCCCCCCACGAAGCTTTTGATCCTTAAGGCAACCCCTTCCCCCGAAAACGGCGTTTCCACCTTCGCCACAATAAACCACCTCATCTTTGGACCTCATGCTATTCGAGTACTGGCCAGACTCAACAATACTCGTGGCATAACGTTCCCCGTTCATCGATGATACCCAATCTATGCCTCTCGTATTTTGACCATGAACGCCAGTCACAACCAGTTCGGCCCTACAACAGAACTCCTGCCCTACTTCAACACCAGGTACAGAGCCTAGCGATTTTCCGAGATTGACACACTTCTTTGAACTTTTCATACGCTCCAAAGCCTTACTAAAAACTGAAATTCCAGATTTTCTGTCAAACGCACGCTTTGACTTCCGAGCACCTCTAACCTCTTCAAATATCTTGTGAAACGTCTCCACCGCCTCCTTCACCTTCATCTGATCACTAACAACTTCCTTGCATTCAGCAGCAGAAGTTCTCGAGCCTCTCCTCACAACACCACCCCAAGCATCAACGGAGGGTACTTCGGCAGAATTTACCTCAGTAGGACGCGTCTTCGAGCGCACCGGAACGGCGATTGCGTCTTCATCGTCTGGTTTTGAGTGAGAAGCACCGGCTCCGTTCAAATGAGTCTTGCATGTACCACCAGTTTTGCCTCCATTTTTTGCAGACTCGGTGCGAGCGACTCGATGTTCGTCTGGTTTACGAGATACTCCGGGGCCGTCGACTCTCGGTCGCCTCCCCAGGGAACGAAGCCTGTAATCTCCCATCCCTGGAGTTGCGGGCGACAAAAAAGCGAAGCACTCTGGCCACGATCATGACCGGCAAGTAGCGCGCAAACAAAAAAGATCATCAGAAGCGAAAAGCAGAAAGGGATAAAGGTGAACGGAAGCAGAAAAGGACGAGAAAGAGAAGATCACACGGTGTACACAGAAGCAGCACACGATACACGAGTTGAACTACAAAAGCGGAAGCAACAGAAGAAGTAATGGCGCGAGTAAGAAGAGGGAAACGCTGAGTGAATGAGCGACCGAGAGCAAGGCGAAGAAGAAGAGAACCTGAAGCAAGAACCAGACGAGAGGCCGTTCTGAGGGAAGAAGAAGAAGAAGAGGAGGAGGAAGAGTGGGTGTAGAGAGAGAGTGAGAGAGAGAGAATACCCAGAAACCGCCTGGGAACAGCAGAATGAAATGAGGAGACGTATCCCGACAAAAAAAAAAAACAAAAACAAAAGCTGCTAAGCTACGCACGGGGGCGTAATATATATACGCCGGCCTACGTTTTGGGAAGCTGGTATGTAATAAAAAAAAAAAACGGGGGTTCGTAATTAATATGAGTCGATTTATTAAATTTTGCAAGGATTTGAAGTGCTTTCATTTTCTCAATTAAGAATTTAAAATTGATCTTATTTCAAATAAATGTCATCATTTTCTTCTTCTTCTTTTTTTTAATTTTTTACTTATTTTTTCAAAATAAAAAATAAAAAAATGTAAAAGATAAAATGTCCTTAATCATGCTATTTTTTGAAATGATAAAAGCACTTCATGTCCTTATTTGAAATTTTTTCAATTTTATATGCCCGATTTTTGGTTGGGAAGAGGTAATTCCATAGTTCATCAAAATATCAATTTCTAACATCCTAATAATAATAACAACAGGAAAATTACCAAAACTACACCGAGCCCCACTTTGCATACTCTATTTTCAGAATGCATTTTCGCATCCTCAATTTCAAATTCACTAACAAATTTCATCAAACCAAAAATCATTTCATTTTTTTTTTACCAAATTAACATTTTCTTTTCTTCATTGCTCAAGTTGAGAAATAACTATGTGAAATAGAGTGAATCTAGAATTTGTGTCTATTCAATATTTATAGAATTGAGCCTATTTATAGCCTTTTGATAAACATAAGCCCAACTATAATCAATTAAGGATATGCACTATCAAAAGAGATATATGCATAATCCTGAGAAATATGCAGAATCAAGTAACTCTCCTAATATTGCTAACATCCCCTTATACTCAAGGTGCATAAAAAATGTCAACTTGAGTTTGAATAAGTATAAACAGCGTCCAACACTAAGACATGGCGAATTATGGCGGCATTCGGTGGTTGTTCGTGACTCCAGATCTAGCTAGTCTAAAGGCGGCGAGTCAAGTGGTGGTGTTGGCTTCTGAAACAACAAGCAAAAGGTTGAGAATCGGAGGGGAAACAGCAAGTGGTAGATGCGACTAACTAACAAAACAGTAACTAAGTGTCGCGGCCTATACGGTTGGCTTGGGAAAATAATTACTAAGCAATGTGGCTTGTGTGGCTAGCATCGAAAGAAAAAGGCTCAATTAGGCAACGTGCGGTCCGTGCAATTAGGGTCGAAACTTGACTATTATGGAATGAACTCGATTAAATGCTTCCTCAAATTAGATTTGTGCGCACAAAGTGAACTATTAAGCGGCGATGATGAATTTATTTGGACGAGCAAGATGAATGTGAGTTCAAGGTGCACGGGTGCTATGTGCATCCGGTGCACTTAGGTTTCTAAGGAACGGAGGTTCCAATACCAAGTTGAGAAATATTGAAGCGGAAGAGAGGATGTTGAGAAATAATGAAGCGAAAAAGAGGAATACGGAATTTGTGTATACTTTGACATCAGCCTATTTATAAATTTTATTAGATGAATATGTAAGATAATAAGATAAACATAACACCAAATATAATCAATCAAAGATATGCACTATCAAAGTATATATATATATGTATAATCTTGAGAGATATGCAGAATCAAGTAAATATTCTAATATCGCCAACAGCTTTTACGACTATTCTAAGACCTTAGCTCCCAAAATTCTCCTCAGCATGTTTCCGTTCTCTCTTTCTCTGTAATGTTTTTCTGCTCATCTGGCCTCTCTCTCTCTCTCTCTCTCTCTGCAATCATTTTTGAGCTCCGCAACTCGTGATCTCATATGTAAGGATGCGATTTTGAGCTGTCATGGATGACCTCAAATCATGTCCATGGGCGCAAGGAGGCTCGCGACCTCCACCTAAGGTCGCGCGCCACCACGTTGTCCATGGCCACACAAGTGAGGCAAGCAACGAGGTTAGACTAATGTGGCCGAAGGCAAGCTGGCATGACGCAAACTTGAGAGAGAGAGTCTAGGACTACGTTGATCGGATTAAAAAGTTTATGACTGAATTAACGATCATACAATAAATTTAAGACTTTTTGGACAATTTTTCTGACAAATGGTGAGAGCATATTTAAAAAGAAAAATTGATAATATTATATAAACGTACAATATTACTAAGTTGAGACAGCAAACTTATTAGTAAATGTATGCTTTTGATCACTTAGTAAAAATTCTGGTTTTTTTTTTATATATTTTTTTCCATTTTCATTTAAAGTGGAAATAGAATTGTTTGTTGGACGTCGAAAACGGCACCCCAAGAACACCATAGCTAGAAATTAGAAATACAGTCATTGATTAAAATGATTTGTGTACTTGATTTGAAATTCATTGTTCTTGATGCAAAATATGCATAATAGCGAAGATCCAAACTCAATCGCTTCTTCTCTATTGCCCTTTGAATTACTAACTCAATGAAACTGTCCCTCACGATGCTGCTCTGCTCATGTGAGTTTGTTTGTGTATTATGGTTAGAGGAGAGACTTCAATTCTATTTATAGAGTTTTTAACTAGGTCCTCTCATCACAGACAACTCGGCCCACACAAGCCAGACCCATATTAAATTAATTAAGAATCTTTATATTTAATTTTATCTTATTAGATCAATTTCGTGAAACGGTAGATTAGAATTTCCATTAATGTAGTCCCTATCAAAAAAAACTCTTACATTGTTTTTATTCTTGTGCTGAGTACCGTGTACAGAACAAATGTTACCATGTACGGAACAGATATTCTTGTTGGGTGTCATCTTGCATGAATACTCAATTGTTACCTCGCTTGAATACAGGTGTCAATGAGCTCCACCTCCCTACGCACAGCGGACAAACGAAACCACACATTCCAGGAACTATTGCCACTACCACGAAGAAGAACTTGATAAAAGAGAAGGGAAGGTAGAAGGGGAGCTTGTTAGAGGTACTGCGAATATCGTCAGAGCCATTGATGCAGAAGAAACTGAAGCACCGGCTGTTTCAATGTCGAAAAGCTGAGAAAAGAGTCCGCATTCGAAATGGATTCAGAATCAGTATTTCGAACACATCCCCTGTCAAACTGGGACTTGCGACTGGAAAACAACTACAGACATTAGGAAGCAGCGTCTTTCCCATCTCTGCATTTCGGTCTAGTTCGTAGGGATGCTAACAGGTGTGCCCATTGGGTAGCCTTTTTTACAGCAAGAATATGGTGTTTAGATAAGGAATTAGGGCGTGTTTGGTTCAGTATTTTGAAAGTCCCTTAGGAAAATTCGGACCGTGTGGCATCCCAAGGGGCTTTAGGAGTAAAAGGTAACCATAGGATCAATATTGAGCTTTCAGCATTTTCGGAATGTTGAAGTCATGGATTGATGAAATTTGGTCAGTTTTCTTTTTCGCCCTCAAAGGCTTATCAAAAGTCCAATTTTGTCCCTTTTGAAAAACAAAACCCCACTTTCCATATTTTCACACGACTCGGCTCTTGCTCCTCGCTCGCTCTCTTTGTAACATCTTATGTGATTATCGCACGAGCTGTAGTAAAAGCATGCAATTCTGTCAATTTTGAGTGCACAGCAATGTCTCAATAGCTCTGTCCCATGAAATGGGATAAAAAAAAACCCGAAACAACAGTATCCTCGAGTAAGACAAACAATTACGTCTCTGAATACATGAACGCATTTGATTTCGTGAATGATGAAATAATTATACATGGGCCACCCACAGCACAGTGGCTGCAAGGCCAATCAAACCCGAAACTATCTTATAACTCCGACCATGGACAAGCCCACTTGCAGAAGAAGTAGATGGGGTGTCGCTCTTTGAACCGGGTTGGGTTGGAGCACCCAGCCCGGGAGCCGCTTGTGGTGTGCCGGCGGGCAAAGTGGCTTGGACGTTCACCTGGAGCTTCATCCCTCCAAGGCAATATAACCGGTTACCGGAAATGAAGTACCACCCGCCGGATCTCGTGAGCGGGACGGACGTGTTGCCGTTCGAGTATGTTTGGAGCGCATTTGCCGTGGTACAGTTGTCGTAGCTCTCGTTGCTCACTTCTTCCACGCTGTCCGACGATGGGTACTGAAACACTTCACCATCGATATGGCAAGCACACAACAAAAAAACCCTTCACAATCAAAACTCCGTGGTTCAAACATTAATGTTCCAATTTACTAAATCTAGTGATATACGCATAGTTTTGTTATAGAAAGACGCGAAGATTATGATATACCAAGTATGACTGCTTCCGTCTACTCAGTAGAGGCATGGAATAAATCATGATCTTTCTAATTGCATAGAAATTATGATTAAATCACGGGATGATATGTATGAAGCGCAAGAAATTTACATAAAACGTCGCCGACGGTGAAGGTCTTGCCGCTGGCCCAAGTATCTAGATTGGTGCTAATGTCCCAGCCGGAGGAGTCGCCCACCGTGTAAGTGGTGGCCTTGCATGTCGAAGCTACGGCGCAGAGGATGAGGAGGACACAAATCGGAAGCAGCTTTGCCATTTTGAATTCGAGGATTGATCACACGGAATAAGAAGAAGAGATTGGAGCAAACGGGGTTGATAATATATGCGGGAGTGGATACGGCCTACTTATATGATTAGATTACCTAACTTCTAAAGAAAGTGTTGCGTCAACTCGTCCTGGGTTGAGAGTTAAGTAGTTACCTAATGGGATGGAGTACCCAAATATTCAGCATCAGCTCAGTCTTAATTGCATGATAATCATCAAAATAATAATCAGCATAAGTTCCAATCTTCGGAGAAATTAGGGCTAACGCACTTATATTCCTTTTCATCATCTAACTTAACTAGTTCTTGTGAACAAGCGTGACGAAACTCGCGTAACGTTTTCAGATTGACTATCTAATTTCCTTTTTCAAAAGATAAGAAGTATAAAATAAGATCGATTGGGTGATAATTAGGTGTAAAAAGGTTGAAGAACGAATTAAAAAAGAGCAATGTAATGCCCCAATACGGCTCCCGGCTAGGGAAGAAAATCTCTGCTAAGAATGGAAAGAGTTGGTGGGAGTGGGTGAAGGGTGGGCTTCGTCGGTTGTAGGCAGTTAAACACCTCCCAACGCCTCTCTTTTCATGATTGACCCTAGGCCCGGGACTATGTGAACAATGGTTCCATGCCGTAAAAGTAACAAATTAGATTATCAAGAGGGGCATAAATCTCTTTCCATAGTAATGTGATACTTCGTGTCAATTCGAGTAATTAACCTAACTTTCGAGTTATATAAGATGACGTGGAGCTCTACATCGGGTTACATAATATTAAGTTATATAAGATGACATAAAACTCTACATGATTTTTCCTCCTGAGCATGTAAACAAGAAGTCCTACCCTGTAGAGTATAACGACACGGCCCATTCGATTTGAGGTGAGTGTCCACCTATGAACCACTCAACAAGATCTCTTCATTAGAGGTGGGACTTGAGATGTCATTAGAGCAAGACGGTTTTGTGGAAAATGATGGGAGAAGAGGAGAAATTGGATAATCATTTCATTGGTTGAATGTGTAATGAAAAAAAAAAAGTCAAGAGGAGAAATGAGATTAGCAAATAGACGAAAGTAACCCTCTTCCTCTATTCCCGTCATTGGAAAGTAAGGACAATGGTGGAAAGAAGTAGAGCCAGATTATAATCTCCCACATTTACACCCAACTTTGAGAGGAAATAGTCTGGTAGGTCCACTCCTAAGGAATAAATGTACTTTCCATATTCATGTTATCCAAATTATAAAGGAGAAAAAACTTGCCTAGATTTTCATTCCCTTTCTCTTGCGATCTCTTCCATCCAACCAAACAAAATTGGGTATAAGAATTACCACATGAAATTTCACGAAAGACTAAAGCCAATCTAATGGTTTTTCTCAAGGCGAGGGCAGAAAAAACTCTCAAAGCTGAGCCCTTTTAAGAATGTAGAAATTTGTCACTCTATTGAGGTGAAAAAAGTCAGTCTTAGATCTTTAGTTAGGGGTGATCGGTCCCATCTTGGAACCGGGAACCGTCCACTAAGGACCGGTTCCACAATAATTAGGCAATATCATTTATATTCAATGATCGAGCTGAAACAAGCGTACGACACGAAATTTGATCCCAATAATTAGGCCAAGGGCTTCCTTTCTTAGATCCGAATAAGTTGCCATCTCGCATTGCATCGCGGTGTTACTCAAGGAGCAAAATGAAGCATTGCTAAATTGCTACTAATCTGAATTCATCTCACTATAGAGAGAAGATGGGAAAGTACTGTGCAGAGGTGAGAAGAGTGGCAATGGAGCTCGCGGAAGCCAGTACAGAAAGCCTGGGCATTGGATCAACCTATTTCACCCCCAGAATGTCCCATGGCATGCAAGATTGCAAGTGATGGCTGTGAATTGTTACCCCCATGCCCCAACCCAGACCTTGCACTAGGGCTCCCCGCACATTCTGACTTCAGTTGCCTAACAGCTCTGATACAGAGCTCACCGGGCCTCCAGATCATGGATGCCGAGGACGGCGGCACGAGGAAACTGGTAACCAAATAGTCGTGATTTTGCAGAGGGCAAGAGCTTCATCAGTACACTTAGGAATGCTGTCTCAGCTCTTTTCCAGCATGTTGGTTTTTCCATCTTAGCTTAGTTTTGAGAACAAATAGTTGTGGTAGTTTCATCTCTCTTCAGTGTGAATGGAATAAAAAATAAGGCAATTTGTAGCATTGATACATCTCATCAAAGAGTACAACCTATGACAAAAATTCTTAGTCTAAGAGTTCCTCTAGCCTATGAATGAATTAACTTATTGTATCAACCGGCCGATGCAAAAATGTCGAGTCTATTGCCTTCTGTCGCTGAAATATACGCGTACTCATTCTCCAAGTTGCTTATGGACAAAAAGAGGTTCACGTCATTTCACTTGTATGGAAGCCACGGATTTGGAAGATTGTCGATTCGCTTCTTTAGGGGATTGCGATCCTCCAAGCTGAAGTTCTGTGGGATCTCGTAGTGTTGGCGATGACATTGGAAGATCGATCCGAGCTTGAGACGCGACGTTCGAAGGTAAAGGAATATAAGGGCGATGCACTTGATGGTTCAAATAAGCGTGAAAGCTTCCGGGCATAAAAGTCGGGAAATTTCCCATCGGGTAATACGATGACAAGGGAAAATTCCAATCAGGTGGTGGGAAGTTTGGCTGTATCATCCGAATTCCTACCTGCACAGTTAGTATGGTTAATGCTGCCGGATATCAATGAGAAAGCACGTCATTTGTTTGAAAGAAGAAGAACGACACGCGACTAATCTTTCTCAATGAGATACAAGTAAAAACATCATACTTCAACCAGTCAATACAGAGTACTTTCTGGGTTTCCTGCTTTTTCGAGGTAGTTATGATGAAGAATTAGCACCAAGAACATCGAAGTTCAGGGAAGGAAAGTAAATAAGCTCCACCACACACCTTAATAATAAGCATTATATTTTGTCACTATATAAACCGAATATACAAGAGATAGAATTTGAATAAGTTGTTCTTACCGGGCATGGTCCGACAGAAGGATTATCCAAGCTAAGAGCTGGAAACTGGTCCACCACTTGCAGAGCATTCTGCTTCTAACAATCGACAAAAGAGGTCGTTAGCGACGGAAATGCGACTCTTGCATGTTCATTTGATTAGACAAAAAAAAAAAGCTACTAGCAATACTCACCTGTGCTGCGATATCTAGAGATTTTGATGAGGTGATTGCCTGGAACAAGAGAGACAAAAGACCTTGAGCCTCAAACAATGAAACTCGAGGAAAAAAGCTAGTTCTCACGAGTTCAAAAGACATGCCTGTGAATGTGATGTTGTGGCTTCCGTAACTATATTTGGAAGTGCGACAGGAGAATCTGGAGAAGCATCATCCTGCATTGGAAGTCAAGAAATGAGATCGAATCGTCCTTCCAATTCTTTGTTATCCCGACGCACGATATAGCATGTAGGTCTAGTTTGAAGTTCAAACCAGATTCGTCTTAAATGTTCTAAAGAGAGAGAGAGATAGAGAGAGAGAGAAATTACATGGTCATGGTCTTGAGAATGCAAATCAAACATGCTCGTCCGGCGCTTCTTCTTGTCGTTGATGACCTGCCGCAGAAAGTATTTTTGGGCATGACTCGCGACCTGAGTTGGCGTCCTGGTGGGCACAAAGTTCTTGCTGATTCCTCTCCAATCCCCTTTCCCAAGCTTTTTCAGACCCTCCAAGAATGTCACGTGCTCCTCCATGCTCCATGGTTTTCCTGAGAAACTTTCAAGAGCCCAAAGTGAACAAAATTTCTCCACATTTGCTCGTTCCAAACACGACTTGTTATTTCTAATTCACCAATCTGGGCCCGAACCGCTTCAGTCGATCTTTAGAATTTCAATTATTAGAATCTATTCTCAGTCATAACTCGATACTGTCCGCATATATGTAATCAAGAATCTATTCTTGCTGTGTTTTCTTCTTCTTTGGTAGACAGAACACCATCAGGGAAAAAGGGAGAGCTGAATCACATCTTCTTTATGGTTCTTGAAAAAAGAACAAGAAAAAAACACACACCTTTCTTCCTTTCAAGAGCAGCTTTGGCTTCCGGAGAATGGTGATTGGGGTCGTCAGAGAGATAACCAGGTGGATCAACCACAGCTAATTCCGAGCTCCTGTTGCACGACGAAGATCTCATGTTCTCGACACTAGAGCTCTTCTTCATCGGCGCTCGCGAGTTCTCCGACACGTACACACCGAACAGCTTCACACACCCCTTCCCGTTGCACGTTCTCGAGTTGTGGCCATTGTGGCCGCAATGCGAACACTTTCGACCCCCGCACGTCGCCATCGCCGCTTCTTTCACCATCTGCTGTTCCTGTGTTTCTCTTTTAGCTCGAGAAAACACAGCTTCCAACCCTTTTCTTCAGCTTCCGGAACCAAGATTGAATAAAACCCGATTGCACCTTAGCAACACGTATGGCACTACGAGGGTTTATGGTCGGATCGGATTAACAAACGGAGGGGAATGATGGTTTTGGTCGGGATTGTCGCACGATCTTTTATCATTAACTCGTTTTATATGAACAATCAGGAGTATGATATCTGATGCCTGCTCTCTCTCCTATAAAAACAACTTAGGCATTGCTGGCTTTCGCTATCTTTAAGTGGCGTGACAAATTTCAATGGACCAGATAATCAGCTGGATCCTCTAAAATCACTGGATGAGACTCATACACCCAACTAGGTAAGCCTAGCTGTTTTTGGACAATTTTTAGATATAGGCCATCTTCAAAAGGTTCCATGAGGTTTAAAAAATTAGTTATAGTAAATAATGTGGGTGAGGAGAGATTAAGGTGCGTTTGTTTCACGGAAAACTTAAGATTTAGAAAACATTTTTTCGAAAAAAATAAATGATTGTATCACTTAGAAAAATTAGTCAACGGAAAATGGTTTTATTATCAACAACAATTTCTGAATAACTATTTTCATGGATGATGAAAATCTTTTGCATTCATCCATTTTGGTAAACAATACAATCGATAAATTTTTCGGAAAATGTTTTCCAAATCTTAAGTTTCCACCCTTAAGGACGCTAATTGTAGATGATCTCTATCTAAATCATATAAAATCCATCGTACTCATGCTTTGTAATCACTTCTGGATTTAATTGTATGAACATGATCAATTCTAGATAGAGCGAAACTCTTTACCACTCAAGATTGATATGCTTGTATTCGTTTTACATTTTGAATGGAGAATCCTGGTTGGATAAGGTAAATTGGCCCGCTTTCTATATTCTTCTACGTATTATGGATAACGAAATCACAAACATCATATTGATGTGTAATATAAAACATTAAGCTGACATTAAAAAGTTATAATCTCTCAAAAAGATCAAAAATAAAATCCATCTATATATGTAAGTAACCAATAAAAGTTACCGAAATTGAGAAATAAAATCCTTGCAAAATCCCTTTTCCTTGTTCGGTTCAAATTTCTCGGCCCATCCAACAGTTTCCATACAAAAATAGAATGAAATCGAAATTCGAAACCGATGTGAGAAGGGCGAGATTTAATCGCCATGACTCGTACATGGAAATCTAAACATCAAGTTTCACTTCTCAAATCAGAAGATTACACTCTTCATCTCGGGTTTAAATTTAATCTTCTTAAACTTTACTAATTATCCACTAAATCGGAGATCCAACCAAGATGTGACAAATCCAAAACCGAAGCATCCCACCCAGATTTCACTCTTTCCAATTCACCATCACCATCGTCGTCACCGCCTTTTACGCTCAATCTCCTCAGGCTCTTCAAAAGATCCGACACCCCATCACCCACGTCCACGTCAGACTCCACGTTTCCTCTCGCTGGCCCGGGAGTCCTCGCCGGCGTGGCACTCCGCGATCCGTCCATCTCCGCTGCGCGCGAACGGTGCGCGTGGGTGCACTTGTACTTGGTCTCGAGGCGGAGCTGGTCGGGCGAGTGGGCGAAGAAGCAGACCTTGCGCTGGCAGAACTCGCCGGCGTTGCACGCGCGCGTGCGGTACCGGGCGGGGTGGAGCCAGTACTCGAAGACGCCATGGGCGAACTCGCAAGCACCGCCCTTGAGGCAGCTGCCGCCACGGAAGGCGGGACAGGCGACGGCGGCGTAGTGGACCTTGCGGGGGTCGCGACGCTGGGCCTTCTCGCCGCGGTGGGCATAGGGGCACTCAGTCCAATCGTGGCTTCGCGTCCGGGGACAGCGCTTCACTTTGTAAGCGTACATGCGAAACTCGTCCGAGTTGTAAATCTCGTCGTACTTGTTACAAGCGGGGAAATCCCAACCACCGTTCCGATTCTTGATCCCTTTCAACATGTCACACGACGAAGTCTGAGGAGCGACAAAATATTTCTTCCTCTTCGGATTCTCTTCGGTCTCCGAAGAAAGAGGAGCGAACAATGTGTGCATGCAGGCGACAGATCCTTCAAAAAGATCGTAGCGTCTGGTATCCGTCTGCGGAGTGCAAATACTCCTATCGGCCTAGGGTTGAGATGAGAGCTCGATGCGAGTACGAGGATCACTGCTATATATGTGCACGGAGAAGAAACGAACGACTCCACCGAAGAGAGTGTGCGAAGACAGGGTAGATGTAACAGAAGGGGAGGAGGAAGATCATACAGCTGCAAGGAAATTTAAGGGGCCCACGTGAAATGTGTATGGTCTTGAATTGAGTGTTACTGATAGTTATGGTGCAATTGACAAGGAGAGAGAGAGAGAGAGAGAGAGAGAGAGATGAAGGTCGATGAAATAGATACTGGTGAAGAAACTACTACTGAAAAGATCCCAACACACTGAATTATACATAGAGAGATGGGGATGAGTGTGGAACCAGAGGGAAAGAGGAGAATCATTTATAGGAGAATGGGTCGGGTCGGGTCGAGTTAGAAGGAACTAAGCTGGTCTAACCAATGTGAGGTTACTAGTGAACTCGACGTTTGTTGGTTTGTCGGTTTTAGGCCATTGAGCAGACCGTAACGGACAACGTCCCCCCAATGGGACAGACAGTGAGTGAGGTCAGCAACAAAGAAAAGCGAGTGAGAGAGACAGAGAGAGTTAACGTAAGAGCGACATCAGGTGAACATGAGTGGGCAGTGCGAGACAGTTGTGAGGTGATCCTGAAGAAAATCGGCCAGCTTGTGAGCGCCCACCGATCCCAGTGTACTTGTGTCCCGCATGCCCACTTTTGCATTGTCGAGCCTTTGGATCGTGGCCCTTCTTATGTCGTCATCGGCCTCGCGCCATGCTACGTGTGTGTGTGTGTCAAGGCTCTACTAAATTGGTGCATTAATCGAGTGACGTAGCAGAATTCAATTGGAATCGACCTTTAGATTATATGATGCGTCATAGTCAATATCTGTCGACACAAAAGTTGATGAGAGTAAAATTTGGTGAAAACGGAAGTTGCCAATGAACAAAATAGTCAACAACTTGAAGAGATTAGACGACTTGCCAGTGAAGTCATTGACAATACACCTGAAAATTATCATCTTTATCGAGACTTGAGAAGTTATGGCAAAGTCATTGACAACAAACAATCTAACACAAAATTTAGAATTTTTATAACTTATTGTAGATAATTTATACGACAAAAGGACACAAAAGGAGTCAAAAACTTATATACGGCACTCACTTTAATGCTAAAATATTTTTTTAGATTACTTTAGTGTCAATTCTGATTTGAAGTCGATGTGGCTGCTGAAAATCCAATGTGGCCTTTTATTTATCAATATTTTGAGCTGACATGCCTCACCGAAGGTCCAATCAGCATTTAAAAAATAAAAAAGTACAAAATTAATTAGATTAAAAAATAAAAAAGCTCATTTTCTTCTTCAAATTTTATTATTAGAATAAAAAACTAAAAAGAAAGCTAAAATTTTATTAAAAAAACAAAACTAAAAATTAGAGAGAGAGAGAGGCAGGGCAAGACCACGACGGCCCCAAGCGAGGGTCAACGGCCCTCACCATCGCACCTCACCCAGCCATGGCAAGGCTTGACCTCAATAGGTTTAAAGTTGGTTTGGGCATTTTGTCGAACAGTTGGTGTGGGTCAAAATGCCCAAACCAGCTTGTTCGAGCCATTGTCACGGCCTTTAATCCTCACCTACAGACATTCTCAATCAAAAATAAAGCACCCATCCCATAGTAATACACTCCATGAGTACATAAAACTTAATAACACATAACAGAAATCACCAAATCGTATTGGAATATCCCTCTAAAGTTGTGGGTCTGACCATTCTTGTCCTCAAATGTCAGACCCGAGAACCAACTAAGTTCATGCCTCTATATCTAGACTATGGAAGACTTCAAGCACAATCCACTCGATCCAAATGAAAGCACGTAACATATAGTTTTAAATGCAAGAAACATCTCGAAGAGTGATTAACTAATAACTACGCACTCTAAACTGGCTTCTCCAAGTGGCTCAAAGAAGCTAGTTTAAGCATTTTGACACACACCACTTGTCCGACGAAATGCCCAAACCAACTTCAAATCTGGCGAGGTTGAACCTCACCATGGCAGGGTGAGGCCAACCTCGCCCTCACGTCAGCCTGGCGAGGCGCACCCTCACCGTCGCTGGGCAAGGGCTCTACGAGGTTGGTGGGGCTACAGGGTGGGGCGGACAAGCCTTCATCGATTAACCAAATTTTAATATGGCGTAATTATGGATGTAATTTCCTTCGTATTGAAATAACTTCACATTTTTCTTTTGCTTCCCTAGTAAAAAGTCTTAAGTTCAGGCAATGATCACAATATGTTGTCCATAATTTATATGAAACTAATGAAAGATATTTGCAAATGAAAGTTGGTATATGACAAAAGGGATAAGTGAAGTCCTAAAACTTGTCACGAAAGTGCAATCAAGTTCTAAAATTTTCAAAAAGTGCAATTAAATCCTAAAAAATATCAACAAAGTGCAATCAAATCCTAAAACTTTTTTAAAAAAAATGCAATCAACGGAATAACTTGATTGGATCAATTTGACAAGTTTTAGAACTTTATTGCACTTTTTGAAAGTTTTAGAATTCAATTGCACTTTCATGATAAGTTTTAGGACTTAATTGCACTTTTTGAAAGATTTAGGAATAAATTGCACTTTTGTAACAAGTTTTAGGGCTTTCAATGCACTTATCCCATAATAAAAAGCTAATTACGCTACTAATTGTTGCCAGTTAATTATCATTCAAAAAAGAGTATTGGTGGTCCAAAATGCACCGGTATTTCTAGAGAGTAACGGTACTGTTATATTAGCATGGCCCTCCCTCATATGTCGGTACCACCAAGTCAACCCAATATTGGAGCGCCAAAATTGTGGCTGTGGGTGGTCATATTAATGGAAAGGCCAACTTTAACTTAATTTGGTACTCTAATGTTGCACCAAGTCATTGACAAAGGAATGGGTAGATCTGTAGTGCCATTGCCTAAAAAGAAAAAAATAATAATCTGTGAAAGAAAATATTTGGTTCTACTAATGTCTAAAACAGAAAAGACATCTTGATGATGAATTTTAATATAATATTTATTTCGTAGATGAACGTTTATGCACTAATCCTACCAATTTGATACAATCACGAGTATATCTCAAATTAATCAAATGTTGCAAGCCTGAGATTAAATGTAAAAGATTTTTTCAAAGGTGCTAATCTAGCCCCCTGAACGCCGAACTCAATCAGATTTCTAAGGTATTTTGGAGTGACTCTAAGTTAAATAAATGAAAACTCCAAGTCTAAAGCAAGATAATTATTCATCACTCGACCCCAGAGCACAACAACAAAATAACAAATAACGGGTAATATCACCTATCATATTGAGAAATTATTGTAATTTATAAAATATCATTCTCTCATTTGGTGCAAATACAATATATACCAACTTATTCCTTCAATATTTACATGCTCATAATTGGATAATTCGATCACTCGAGAAAAACCTCATGTATTCTACATGTGAGAATTTATAACCCAATCCCAATCTTAACCATTTCGTCTTAGTGAGCATGTATCAAAACATAAATCCATAAAATTATCAAGGTTCCACAATTCCACCAACATATTCATAAAAATCATTACAAGCAATAACCAATCATGTTAAATTTCTCAACACGTCTCCGCTAAGATCGACCTACTCTATACAAATAAAATGAGAAGTATAGATCTTGATATAATTTAAGTGAGATATCATACAAACATGATGGTTCATCTAAACATTATGAACCATATATAAAGTAGAGGTGATAAATGTGCTTTACGGAGAAAATTACAGCCAAGGCCCGCTAGTTAACAAAATAATATTAGAGTCGTTCGCGGCACTGGCAAACCTACGCTGGCACAAAATTTGTACTGAGAATTAAGGTGAAATAGTAAGGGATAAATGAACTACATATTGAAATTGTAAGAGAGCAACAATTGTAGATCAGGTGATTATCGTCAAAACTGCTCAAATAAATAAGGTCGGACTCGAGGTGGATGGGACCTAACTTTGGGTCCGTTAGGAAAAGGCTTTCTCAAGGCCCCTTGATCAAATTTTGAGTGTTTGGTGGAATTTTCAAAAACCACCTCGAAAAAAAGTGAGCCTTCATAAGGGTAAAAGCACAAGGCAAGTCTTCGGGTGTCTTGGGCTTTCAGCTTTTTCAATATGCAAATCCCTAAGGTTAGAAATTTTATTTCCAAAACTATCCTCATCAATTTTTTGGTTTTCTGATTTTGCCCTCGATATAACTGTTCATCTACGAGTGTTGCATGGGGTCATGCAAACCCAGGCGATAGTTGAGCAACCCAGGTAAGGGCTGCCTGAGGTCACGGCCCTCGCCGAGGTCACGCGATCTTTGCAAGGGATTGTGAGGATCGCACGATCTTTGCAAGGGATTGTGAGGATCGCACGACTCTAGATAGCCCTCGCCAGGGTTGCACCACCCAATGAAGGGTCACATGACCGCATCAAGGAGTCGTTTGGGATTGCACAACCCTTGCAGAGGTCACCAACAACCAGAGCCCTTCATCGGCTTCAACAAAGTGTTTGGTTTTTTTTTTTTTCTTTAGAAAAGTGTAAACACTATTTTCCCCAAAGTTTGCTTTACAATGGACTTCGAAAAATCTCTTTAAACTTAAAATCCTTCACATTTTTTCCGCAGGCTATCCTTTACATTCCCAAAGCTTTCCCCAAAAGTCCAATCAACCAATCAAACGCAACCTTTATTAAGTAAGCAATGATTATTTAGAAAAATGAAGCAAATGTCAGAGACTCAGAATAATGAGGCATGGGCGAGCTTTACAGAGCATACGGCATTTTCGTAAACATTTTACATCACGCACGAGTACAGGAGATCAATCAACTCCTATCGAAATGTTGAGTTATTTTGATTCGAAATGTGCAATTGGCTTGCGGCTTCAGTTCAAATTTCATCCACCAACCAAGAAGATCAGATAAGACCGGTCGTATAGATTGTTCCTTCTATTAGTTGGACTTTTTGAAAATTTTAAGACAAATTTTAGGACTCGAGAAGAATTTTAGGATTTAATTTCATTTTTTTAAGTTTTAAAACTTAATTAAAATTCGATTACATTTTGTTTCAAAGTTGTCTACCGCATTTATCCCTAACCTAATTTAGGATGAATTGACACCAAACAAAAGATTTACAAAATTGAAGAGCACACCTGTCGTCCATCAATTCATTATTGACAAAACTCACGTACAACAAGAAGAAACCACACAGACCAGAGTAATTGAAAACAACGCAGCATTTCGGGGGCCAGAATCTGTCCTCATGATCTCTACGTTACACACACACAGACCAACACCGACATGCACACATTACACACTAAGAAAGAAAGATTTCGGGATATAAACCGCCATATGAACTGGTTCACTTATATATCCCCTCTACGATTGGCTAGTGAGATGCTGCTGCCCGAACTGCTCCGCCCTGTCCTTCATCTCGCGCGCCTTGCTCGCTAGCTTCATCCGCGCCTGGTCTAGCTGGTCTGCCCCCGGCGGGTGCTTCCCCGTCACGTACCTGTATATCCATGACAACACCGTCACTGCCGCCACCCCAAACCCTCCCGACGCCAGGAACCCCATGATCAGCAGCCCCACCGTGATCACTGCGGGAACGAGCACCGGGCTGAATATCACCAGCAGCGGCGTGGCGATGGTGAGCGCAATCACCGTGCCCGCGAGGGTCAGTCCCGACAGGACGAGCAGGGATCCGCCCGCGGTGACTGCGGTCGCAGCCTTGACCACCTGGTGGGACAGGGGCTGTTGATGCTGCTGGTGCTGGTACTGTTGTTGGCCATAAGAGTGATGCTCGGCCATGGTTATTCGGAGACAACACAAACGCAAACTCTATCAAGCGTGGCAAAGTTCTGAGAAGAATGAGGATGTAAGATTGGCAAGGTGAGAGAGAGGGAGAGATTTCGATTATATGAAGGAAGAGAAGGGGGGGAGTGAGTAAGAGAGAGAGGGAGGGCAAGTGTTGAGGGAGGGAGAGTCACGTGTTTACGAGCTTCTCATGCAGGGGTTGCATGTCGCCAT
Organism: Metrosideros polymorpha var. glaberrima; assembly: GCA_001662345.2. Lineage (NCBI taxonomy): Eukaryota > Viridiplantae > Streptophyta > Magnoliopsida > Myrtales > Myrtaceae > Metrosideros > Metrosideros polymorpha. The sequence continues at coordinate 342,217 of BCNH02000011.1, forward strand.
GAGTCATTGCCTCGCGACACGTACATTACTTCCTCATCTTTGTCTGGGTTTGATGTTTTTTCTTTTCTTTCTTCTTTTTCCCGAAAGCCGATAGAGTCGTGAGAAGGTTGTGGAATCATTCTAGCAAAGTCCAACGGAGTGCCTTCTTGTTTCGGATTGCCACACGATTGGATCCGGGTAATTGTGTGATTTTGGTAAACTTCGTGGGGACACTTACTTGACGTGTCCCGATGCCAAAATAAAAAGGTCCTTAATTAAACCATCGTGCATGTAGACAGTCACGGCCTTCTGATGAACAACCGAGTCTGATGCAGCAAGAGTACCACCAGAACGAAATCAACAATTTCTCTAGCAATAATAAAAGTTTATACTAGACTCGCTACTCATCATACATTAATCTTATGGTGAGCGGACTCAATTTTGAGTAGCTCTGCTCCATCTCATGACCTTAATTGATATTTTGTTTCTTCCCAACAAACCCAGAATATAGATCATCAGCTACCAAAACAATTAATCCAATGGACCTAAATTTATGAAGTTTAGGAGGAGGTTAAGTACATGTTTAGTCCTGTAAGTTTCGATCCCTAACATTTGTTTTGTTCGACCAGGTTCTCTAAGTTCCTAGATTTGTGCGATTTGATCATCAAAAGTTTCATTTTATGCGATCAAACCTTCTAACTTTCTGAATTTGTACTTCATGCATATTCACAGGGGCAAACTGCTTCAGTTACAAAAGAGAGTCACCGAGTATTATCTTCCAATGTGCCACTTGACTCGCATGTTGTGCTGCGACTCATTAACTTTTCCTTACGCTTTTGACGGACCACTGACTTGGCTCATTAGAGGTCGAATGAGAAGTCGAGCATAATCGAACGGAGCAGATTGCTCTCTTCTTTGGCGGCTAACTCTTTCAGTTTTGCTGCGGCACTTGGGATGTGATCTGAAGTCTAGTTAATATTGCGAAATCACAAGCCAAATTGCTCAAATTGTTCTGCTAACATAGTGAGTACAACAAACTAGAAATCCGGGCCTTATTCGACCATCTTATTTCTTAGGGGATGTACCTTAATTGTTATGTGAGAAATTCAACGATACGCAATTCCGAAGATACGAAAATGCAAATTATGCATGGATGCATGTGAAGTACGGACAAACAACATAACCTATTAATCACTACAAATTTATAGCATTTCTCATGTTTAGCCAAAGAAAGCAAACCCAAAAAAAGAGAAAATCTGAGATGCGATTACATATTTTTGGGCCTAGCATTTGAGAAGGGTTGAAGATGGGAAGCCTTTTGATCACCACAGAACCTGGGCTTCATGCGCCAAAGAAAGAGATTCTCCATTCCACACCCTTTCTGAGCTCCACTAACTTGTGTTGTTGCCGACCTCCTTGATGGATACACTTCTTGTTCTTTACCCCTACATGATGAACTCACCTGCCTCTTGCAACAATTCAAGTCCTTGATCTCATCCTTGCTACAAGAAGGATGATGATGGTAATTAGTAAGGGCTGAAGACGCGGCTGCCAACGCTAATGCACTGGCATCTGGGAGGAACCGGTTGATCATGAAGTTGGGTGACGCGTCCTTGCCGCATGACTCCGCAATCTTCAACTTCAGCTGGTCGATGTTATCATTCGGCCCGTGGACCGGTCTCTCTGCTCTCTCAAGGATGTCTATCGCCTCCGACAGCGAGAACACGTCCACCGCATTAGAAAACATGTCCTCTTCATTATTCAACGAAGAAATGTCGCCGTCATCATCGTCGCCATATCCTTTGAGTCTCGTGACCATTTGCGGTGGAGGACGAGGGCGAGGCGTGTCCGCGTCCTTCGTCGAGTCACCGACCGTCACGTCGTCGATGCTCTTCTTGGGCTTGCCCGGAGCTTGTTCCCATGAGAACGGAATGCCATCACTGACACCTCTTCTGGATGATGCCCTATTGATGCAACAAGATGACTGTGGGGGACGCCTAGTGGATAGAATTGGGGCATTGAGGTCGAGTGCTCTCGGATGATATTTCTCACTATTCATCGCTGTTTGTGTGTATCATTAGCCATTTCCATTGGCATTGTAGATACTGTCATGCTCATTTGTATAGGCAAAAGAAGAGAGATTAGATCTAAAGCAGCTGGAACAGTACTTCACTAGTAGGACCAACATCATGTGGATGAACCCACAGAGAGAAGGCAAAAAAGTGGAAGGGTTGATAATAAATGTAGGCTGGAGGGAACTTGTGATGATGCAGTTGGGCAAAGGGTATGAGCAAACGCAAACCCGTGCAGCTCTTTATTAGGGTCCCTCGCTTTTCCTAAGCACCGTATATTTCCAACACCTGAAGAAACAGGAACCGAGAGTTAGATGACCCGATCGCAATCGGTTTGTATTTTTCGAGCATACGCCGCTCAATAATTAGAAGTGCCCGGCGATCGGAAAATGTTCACCGGATCAGAAAAACTGTTTCACAAGAAAGAATTGATACGATCATGTCTTTCCTGTTTCTGTTGTTTAGCAAGTATACACGAGAAAATCTCGATGCTTATGATGGACATGGTATGTCTATTGCTCCTATGAATGGAGAGACCGCCGTTTGATCTCTCTCACTTAAACTGTAATATGTTTCATTCATCCACTTAATTTTAAACTAGTGAGACAGTAAGACTTTCCATCACCTACCTTTCAAACCAACTTTTATATTTTTGTGCAATCAATATTTTAAAAATCGAAATCATCCTTCTCATAAAGTTGTTTCGCCGAATAGTGTTGATGAAATATCTTTCAAAGTATTGATGGATCGATATGTGCATCGACAAAGGATATGGAGGATGCTTTGTTGATTTTGGACAAGAAAGTAAATAAATTTAAGGTATGATGACTAGACGCAATCATGGGCATTTAAATTGCAAGAAAGTAAAAATAAAAATAAATTTGCAAAAATGTTGAGTTTTGTGATTGATTGGAGTTACTTTACAAAGAGAATAGTGTGGCTTTTTATAGCCACAATAGATGGTTAGAAACGGTCATTGTATTTTAAAAAGATAACTTCATAATCCTATCTTGATAAAATTGCTTCCTAATCCTATTTGCAGTTACAAGAAGTTACAATGACAAAGAGGGATAATTACCAAAAAAAGTCCTAAACTTATTGCAATCATGCCAATCCAGTCCTAAATCTTTTAATTTGGTCAATTTAGTTATAAACCTTTTGAAAATTTACCAATGTAATCCGTTCGACCAATTTTGGCCAGAAATTGCAAACGTGGACGCTGTTTACGGCACCATCAACATTGACGTGGACAGCTTTTTGTAATTTTATTATTATTTTTGTTTGAATTTTTTTATAATTTTTTTGTTTTCTTTCTTTTTTTCCTTTTTCCTCCGTGATTGCCAACCTCCTCGATGGCCGATGACTGACCACAAGTGAGAGCCAGTGAGGGCCACCCTCTCCAGCCTTGGGCGAGACTTGCCTTCACTAGAATCTGGCAAGGGCCAACCTCACTAGCCGAGTGAGGATCGCATCGCAAGGGCGAGGTCACCCAAGGCTAGCGAGGGTTGACCTTGCCAAAAGGGCATCATTCTCCTAACCAACATTATTAGCATCAATAAATGGAGAAAGACTAGGAACTTAGGCATTATACAATCCTAGCATCAAAAGGGCATCATTCATAGCATTGATGACAATGGGCTTGATCACGTCGAATATGTAACTCACAATGTAATTAGCCATATCATTCTGCTGCTCTTCGAACATTCTTCTCATGGTTGACACCATGTTGGGTTTTGATGCAACCTCCCTCAATTGCTCATCAATGTGATGCATCGGAAGATCAACTTCTCACATCAATTATCCTTTGCCGCTTTCCCAACGGCTGAAGTATTAGAATGCACAGCCGTCTCATTACCATTATGTGGTAATGAACTATTGTTGCCAGTAGCATTGTCGGACTCTTGTTGATTTCTTATTTTTGCCATCGTAATCTCATCGAATCAACAAAATGTGTCTGGTCATGCCAAAAAGATGTTTCACCAAAAAGTACCGATGAAATATCTTTCAAAGTATTAATGTATTGATGTGTGAATCAACAATGGCTATGAAGTGTCCTTTTTTTTATTTTGGACAGGAAAGTAAATGACAAGGAATTTAAAGTACAAAGACTAGAGGCAATCACAACCAAAATAGAGATAGATTTTGCGAGAATGTTAAGTTCTGTGATTGATTGGGGTATTTTACAAAAGTACGATGGCTATTTATAACTCACAATCGACGATTACAAACTGTTATTGAATTTAAAAAGATAACTTCTTAATCCTATCTTCAGAACAAATAACTTCCTAATTGTATATGCAGTTACAAAAGGTTACAACAACACTTATAAACAAGAAATTACAAAATCCTAAAATAGCAGCAATAAACATAACCACCAAGCAGTCACCTATTATCTAGTAACACTTATCGATAAGGAGTTACATATTTGAAAATATTGCTACTCAATAGTAACATCTCGATGTCAATGACTTTCTGGGTAAGTTGCCGATACTCTTCAAGTTGTCGACGGTTTTTTTCATTGATGACTTCTCTTGTTCACCAAACTTTGTTTTTACTAACAAGCTCCATTTGTTTCATGAAAAATTAATAATTTGAAAAACATTTTTGCAAAAATAATTGCTCGTGGCACTTACAAAATGACTGAATGAAATATATTTTCACCATTTAAGAAAATATTTAGACATAAATTATTGTTGATAATGAAAATATTTTTCATTGATTAATTATTTCAAGCGATACAAACGATCATTTTTAGGAAAATAATTTTCAAATAATTCATTTTTCATGAAACAAAACGGAGCCTAAGGTTGTCACTTGTCTATCATAACCAAAACTTGGTATTTTTTAGTTTCAAACAAAAGTATATGCACCATATATCCTTTTTCGACAAAAAAAAAATGGCATGACCTTTTAGAATTTTCCGCTCTAAAATTCGCGTAGCAACTGATGGAGTCCCGCCATATATGGACACGCGAGCACCATGTTCGGTGGTTGTAATGCTCGACTTGTAAGTTCGTGGCAAGTCCGTATGACTTGTTGACTCAATGACTTGGGTGAAGGTTTCCTCGTACCGACTTGACCGATCATTCGTTTCTGTGAACCGTTTTTCTCTTGAGGTATGCCGAGATTTCTCTTTCCATTCGAAGATCGGCCAATGGTTTTGCACGGAAGTTAATCTAGATCGGTCAAGATTGTTTTAGACTGACCCGGTACATATTACGTTCATGAAGTAGAAAGCGTTCTTTCTATTTCTGGATAGCTTCTTTCAAAAGGGCTTCTTCTTCCCCAGTAAATGTTTTAGTAGAAGATATAATTTCTTAAAATTGAGGTTTATTCGTTTTACGTAAGTACGCATCTCAACAAGAAATTTCCTTACTTGTCCAATTTCTAATGAATTAAGATAACCGTTCACAATTAACGAGCTAAATTGCCTATAAATTGTGATCCAACCCTCTCAAGAAATAGGAGAAAGAAAGAACAAAGAGCAATGCGCCTTTCAACTCGAATTTAGTTTCTCTTCCAAGTCGGGATCGACCCCTTGACCCGGTAACCTAACAAAATGTGTACGGAATTGATGTGTTTAAGGTATTTAATTATAACAATTTCGAGATATTTCGAAAATCAATTTTTGGAACTCGTAAGAGTTTCTAATTTTGGTTTTTGCCAGCTGATAAAGTACGGGATCGTCCTAGAATGTATTTTTAAGCATGAACTTTGAAGGGTAGAAGCTAATGGTTTAAAATTCGAAAAATCCTTCGAGTTCGAGTCTAACAAAACAATTGACCAATGGCCCACGTGCTTTGCTATCTTTTTCTTTCTTTTTTTACTATAGATAAACAAATCGACCACGTCTGCACTTGAAAAGAATAATCCAATTTTTTATTTTTATTTTTAAGTCACTAGTAAGGGAAATATCGTGGCAAGAGAGTGTCGCGATTCGGAGGGTCCTAGGCAAGACTATACTGATAGAGTGGCCACTTGATAAAGGTGACCTTCTTGTCTAGCAGATGGGCCGGGCCCACCAAAGTAAAGAGAAGCACACAAAGCAACTTCCCGTCGTTACTGAATTTGTGATTACATGAAATTCAAAGTATTGACCCCAAAAGTCAAACTTCAAACGCTCATGGCTTTTGAATTCCGCGACAGGATCCATGTTGTCTAATCCATGATGCCCCTTTCTTATTTTAATTACCAAAAAAAAAATCGTATATTTAGGCTCTAAACTCAAATTACTTATTATAATCAGATCATCAAGCTTATTAGATGTGCAGTCAAATCTCTGAATTTTTAGAGTCGTCCAATTAAAACCCGGCACAACCAATTCGAATTAGTTGAAGCTAATGCACCATTTGAAGTTAATGAAATTTGCCGACATAAATCGCAGGTTGGGGGTTACTGTTTCTGATACAAAGTTCACATCCAGAGAGGCATAGATTATTATCACGCCATGCTTTTGTCTGGTATTGAAAAATGAATCATCGATGACTTCTGTTGTTCACCAAACTTTGTTTTTACTGACATTCTCCGTTTGTTTCACGGAAAAGTAATGATTTGAAAAATATTTTCGTAAAAATAATTGCTTGTATCGCTTACAAAAATAAATGAATGAAAATGTTGATAATAAAAATATTTTTCATTGATTAATTATTTTAAACAATACAAACGATTATTTTTAGGAAATTATTTTTCAAATCATTCATTTCTCATGAAACAAACAAAACCTAAGTATGTCACTAATGGGGAAATTATCAAAATTGTTCTAAACTTATTGTAATTGTGCCAATTCAGTCTTAAACTCTCTCCTTTTTTATTTGTCAATTGAGTCATAAACCCTTTGTATTTGTGTTAATTTGGTCAATTTGGTCAATTTTAGTCGGAAATCGCTGACATAGACGCTAACTATCCTACGTGGTGCTAACGTAGGACAATTTTTTAATAATATTTTTCTCTTTTTCTCTTTTCCTTTTCTTTCTCTTTCGTTTTCTTATTTCCCACCGTGGCCAGCAAAGGTCACAGGAGCTCGCCGGCCACTGGGCGAGGCCATCGCGGCTGCAAGCAAAGCCATGGCCACCTTCACCCGTGGCCACGCACGAGACCATCGTGAGGCCGAGATTGGAGGACCACTGGCATCGCAAGTCGCGGCTAGTAGATGGGCGTTAGATCTGTAGGTGCTAGTCAAGAATCACCAGCGTTTGACGGCAAGACCTGCTGGACAACAATTGGAGTGTGAGGTGAAGCAGGGACGCTCGTCGATTTGCTGCTTGAACTCGCTGGACCAAGGAGACTCGGTTGGGACTCACTGATGTAAATCTGCAAGAACAACAAAACGAGCTGGAGAGGCCAGGCAAGGGTCGCACCCCTCGCCGGCCACAGCTCACTAGCCACGGTGGGAAACCAGAAAAGTTAAAATCGAAAATATATTAAAATATTAAAAATTATCCACGTCAACGCCAGCCAACCAAAATTAGATAGATAAACTGAATTGAAGGTTTAAGACTAAATTAGCACAATCGCAATAGATTTAAGACAGTTTTAGTCCCAATCAAACTAAAGTGGATATTTTTTAGTGTCAAACAAAAGTATATGCACCACCCTATATCCTTTTAAGGCACTCGATGGCATGACCTTCTGGAATTTTCTACTCTAAAATTCACGTAGCAACTGATGGAGTCCCGCCATATATAAACACGTGAGCACCATGTTCGATGGTTGTAATGCTCGACTAGTAAGTTCGTGGCTGGTCCGTATGACTTGTTGACTCGATGACTTGGGTGAAGGTTTCCTCGTCCCGACTTGATCAATCATTCGTTCCTGCGAGCTGTTTTTCTCTTGAGGTATGTTGAGATGTCTCTTTCCATTCGAAGATCTGCTAATGGTTTTGCACGAAAGTTGGTCTAGATTGGTCGAGATCGTTTTAGATTGACCCGGTACATACTGCAATTAATGAGCTGATTTGCCTATTAATTGTGATCCGACCCTCTCAAGAAATAGGAGAAAGAAAGAACAAAGAGCAACGCACCTTTCGACTCGGTTATATTTTCTCTTCCAAGTCAGGATCGAACCCTCGACCTGATAACCCAACATACTGTTTACAGAATTAATTTGTTTAAGGTATATAATTATAATAATTTCGAAATATTTCGAAAATCAATTGTGGAACTCGTGCAATCGCGTCAAAATTATCGTAGGAGTTTCTAATTTTGGTTTTTGCCAGCTGATAAAGTACGGGATCGTCCTAGAATTTGTTTTTAAGCATGAACTTTGAAGGGTAAAAGCTTAGGATTTGAAATTCGAAAAATCCTTCGAGTTCAAGTCTAACAAAACAATTGACCAATGGCCCACGTACTGTGCTATCCATTATTTTTTTTACTATAGATAAACAAATTGTCCACGTCTGCACTTGAAAAGAATAAACCAATTTTTTATTTTTATTTTTAAGTCACTACTGAGAGAAATATCGTGGCAAGAGAGGGTCGCGATTCGGAGGGTTCTAGGCAAGACCATACTAAGAGAGTGGCCACTTGATAAAAGTGACCTTCTTGTCTTGCAGATGGGCCGGGCCCACCAAAGCAAAGAGACACACCCAGTCGCACACAAAGCAACTTCTGTCGTTACTGAATTTGTGATTACATGAAATTCAAAGTATTGACCCCAAAAGTCAAACTTCAAACGCACATGGTTTTTGAATTCCGCGACAGGATCCATGTTGTCTAATCCATGATGCCCCTTTCTTATTTTAATTACCAAAAAAAAATCGTATATTTAGGCTCTAAACTCAAATTACTTATTCTAATCATATCATCAAGCTTATTAGCTATGAAGTCAAATCTCTGAATTTTTAGAGTCGTCCAATTAAAAACCCAGCACTACCGGTTCGAATTAGTTGAAGCTAACGCACCATTTGAAGTTAATGAAATTTGCCGGCATAATCTCAAGTTGGGGGTTACTGTTTCTGATACGAAGTTCATGTCCAGAGAGGCATAGATTATTATCACGCCATGCTTTTGTCTGTATCGAAAAACACATCATTTTCAATTTGTTGGGACTGTAAACTGAACCAAAGGACTCGAGTGGAAAAATCCCATATGTCCAAACACTAGGTTGCAAAATTTTCAAATTCGTGTTTTACACGTTGCGAAAAGGATGCAAGATCATTAAGCTAATTGGTTGTTGAATCTTAGGCCCATATTTAACATCGAGACAAGTTGATTTCTTTTTAGCAAAATGGTCTTTAAGTCATAAACGAATATAAATCATACATCATGTATTTCAAATTCTTATATATCACATGCATATATATATTTTGAAAACGATTTGTTTTCACAATTAAAATTAACTTTTCGAGTTTTCATTGCTTTAATTCCAAACGAAGATAAGGATGTTTAGAACGTGAAAAGGGGAATTTTCTTTCGTAGTTCTGATCAGATAAAGTGTGCAAAATGTTATTGTTACTTTTTGCGAAAATAAAGTTGAAAACGCTTATTTGAAATTTGAGGGGCCCGAAGTTGTCCATTTCCAATGATAACAAAAAATAAATGAACTTTTATTTGAAAGTCCAAACCGGCTTAAAGTCCAATTCTCACTTGGATGAGCTCTCAGAAATGAACAGCTTCAGGACCGTAGTTCCTGGCCAAAAATCGTCGACATGGCCATGAATGGCGATGGCGATGGCGATGGTATTCAAACTTTTCAACGGATGCACTATGGCCCCATCCATTCGAATCATGTACAAAATTTGAGCATTGTTAATTTAAAAGTTAATCACGCAAATCCTCAGCAAACACATACAAATGATTGAATCGAAAACATATCCTTTTTTAGCACGGGCTGTTTGAAAATGTGCTTGATCCTCGCTAAGCTTAGGGCCTATTTGGTAACGTTTCCGATTCTCTGTTTTTATGTTCTTTTGTTCCTTGTAAGAAAAAGAACAGATATCCGTTTGCTAACGTCAGTTAATATTTTTATTCTCCGGAATAGAAAAGTGGCCAAAAAATAGATTTGGAACAAAAATAAGATGTAAAAAAAAGTAGCTTTTTTGTTTCAAGAAACAAAAAGAAAAACAATGTCATTTTAAAAAAACAAGTTCAGCGTAATATAATACTCGTCTTTACAGCCACGAGTCCACGATCCGGTACTAAAAAAAATGCTAGTTGTCGGTCACCATCGCCAATCACTGTGGCCGGTCGTCGGTCGTCGCCTCTATCGGTCAAAATCACTAAATCAGAAAAAATGAAATGAAAATTTTTATGATTGTACCAAACGCATTTAAGTTCTTTTTCAATTTCGAGAATATAAATTTTGTGCTGTTATGAAACACATTCTTTTACTCAGAAACTCGTTCATTAAATAAAAAAAAATTATTTATAAATAGAAATTATTTTCGGGGACAGAAATGTTATCAAACGCACACCTTAGTCAGTCCAACCCTAATAGGATAGATCATGATTTGCTGGTATGTAGCGCGAAAGTTCGATGAAATTAGATGAAAGCAATACACGTGGCTGGGCAAGCAGAGATGTCGCGGTTGAGTAAAGCTAAGTGGAGACATCGGGCACGTGCATATCTTCCGTTCGTTCTTTCTCAAAATCAGGGCATTCCAAGTCAAGCAGCATTACTTTGTGTCACAAAGTCAAAGTAATGCCCAAGCCCAACTCATTCTCCTTCCCTATTTGTCCAACAGAATTTTAATTAACATCCCCTCCCCCCCACCCCCATGGTGATTATTGATTACGATCCTGAATTAATAAAAACGACGCATCATCACGTCTCTCCTCCATCCTTGTTCACGAATAGATTCGAGACATGGAAGCAACCTGGAAGGTGGGAAATTTTTCTTAAGTGGCATCATCACATCAGAATGGCATGGTCCCCCTCCACAAACCAAACCAAACCCAAATTATAAAATTAAAATAAAGTGGGAGGGGGAAAACGACAGACAGTGGTTGAAAATTCCAAGGAGAGATGGCTGTTGGAGCCCATTGCATTCGCTTGCGGATGACGTTGGAAGAAGAAGTTTGAGTAAAAGCGAAAGACGATGCTTCCCATCTCCATCCAGGAAGGCTCGGTGAAACTCCTCCCCTCCCTCTCTTTATAATTCACTCCACCACACTCCTCATCTTCCACTCCACAATTCAAACCCAAATCTTATCTTCCTCTTCTCTTCTCTCCAATCTTTCCACGACTGCAACTCTCTCTCTCTCTCTCCCTTTTCTGTGAAGTATCTCAGAGACAAATTCATTGATGGCGTCAGCACAAGGGGAGAGCTCCACCCTGGAACTCATCAGGCAACACCTCCTGTTCGACTTCGCCTCCGGTCCCAACTCGCCCCAGACCTCTTTCAGCTTCGAACCCCAGCCCGCCCCCTTCCTCTCCAAGCCCCCCAAGCCGTCGTCGTCCACTCTCAGCTCCCGCCGCCCCGCCATCCACGTGGCGGTCCCGGCGACGAGCTTCCAGCTGAGGCCGGTCACCCTCCAGGCCGAGCCGTCGGTTTCCTCCGCCGACTGCGGCGCCGACAAGCGCTACAGGGGCGTGCGGCGGCGGCCGTGGGGGAAGTTCGCGGCGGAGATACGCGACCCCACGCGCAAGGGGACGCGCGTGTGGCTGGGGACGTTCGACACGGCGATGGAGGCCGCGAAGTCCTACGACCGAGCGGCGTTCAGGCTCCGCGGGAGCAAGGCCATCCTGAACTTCCCGCTCGAGGCGGCGTCGCTGACCTCGGCGGACGCTCCTCGCAAGAGATCAAGAGAGGAACCCGGGGAGAGCGCCGAGTCCGAGATGAGCACCGGCGGCAGCTATAAAGCGGTCAAGAAGGAGAAGCTGGAGGACGTGGCGGGCGGCAGGGAGATATGTCCGTTGACGCCGTCGAGTTGGAGGGGGTTCTGGGACGTCGGGGAAGGGAATAAGGAGAGCATATTCAGCGTCCCGCCGCTATCTCCGCTTCCATGCCTCGGCTATTCTCAGCTCCTGGTCACATGAGGAAGAGGAAGACCCAAGATGACGTCATCGATTTCAAGAACTATGCTAAGGCTTTTGCTAAAAATCGGGGGACTGCCGTGACCCAAAATCCAGAAAGCAAAAATGGAAGAGATGGGAAAGTTCCTTCGATAATTCGAGTAGCCTTAATTCCTACGAAAAGGAGGGAAGAAGGAAAAAATTATAAAGTAAAAAGGAGGAGAAAGTTAGAGTTAGAGTCCTTAATTTTAGGGTAAATATGAGAGAGGTTGCGGGAAATGTGGTGTTGGTGTTTGCTATACGTGAAAGGGTAATCAATTTGTTCATTCGTTCGTTAAGAATAATCCGGAGTTGATTCTTCGTCAACTAAAGTAAAGCAAAAGGGGATCCCTTGATATGATCGCTGTACACTCGACTTCGAGCGTTTAAAGCTCAAATGTTTGTCGCGAAATTTCGGTACTCTTCTTATTCGCGTATCCAATATAATTCAGTCGGGTCGAGCTCACATGCATACATGCTCTCTTCGCTTAGGTCTCAACTCCCATGCTTCGGAAATAGGGTTCTTTTTTTCTGTTTAGGGCAAGAGCTATCTACTCAAGCTTAACATTCTCACGTCAATCAGCTTGATTCAACTCGAAAATCACTTCCCCATCGTTATGTTTGCACGAGTTTGCATTGTTTTGCTGGGAATATTACTTCTTCGAAAGTCGATTCTCTTCCCTGTTTACTCCCTCTTTCCATGCCTCAAGTTGGGGGAATAATAACAATTGGAGCAATTTTGCGCAGCCAAGGTAGCTTGTTTCGAAAGGGTTTTCCAAACGTCAGGCCCCACGAGATCATGACACCGTTTGTTTAGAGAGGGATAACACTGTAACGTAATGGCTATTGGATATCCGGAAGAACCTTAATTAGGTAAGACGTCTGATATTTGCCGATGTTCCTTTGGTTTGACACTAGAACGATTAGGAAAGAGAGATAATCCATCACCCTCCTCCTCCCCAATCACTATCGACGCGATCGTCAAACATGTAGCGCTTGCTGAGGAAAATTATCAAAATAGTCATAAACCTATTACAATTGTGTCAATTCAATTTTAAATCAAATTTTTTTGTCAATTGAGTCATAAATATTTTGTATTTATGCCAATTCAGTCTATTTAGCCGATCGGCACTAACGTAAACGATTTTTAATGATATTTTAATATTCTTTTTGAATTTTTTATTTTTCCTTTTTTTTTCTCTCTTTCTTTTGTTTTTTCTTCCTACTGTGGCTGGTGAGGGTCGCCAGAGCTCGCCGGTCACAATAGGGAAGAAAAGAAAAAAGAAAGAGAAAGAGAAGAAAAATAAAAATAAAAAACTTCCCAAAAAATATTAAAACATTTTTTTAAATTGTCTACATCAACATCAACATCGATTAGTCAAATGGACTGAACTAGTACAAATGTAAAAGATTTATGACTAAATTGACAAAAAAAAGATTTATAATTGAATTAGCACAATTATAATAAGTTTATAACTTCTTTGGTAATTTCCTCTCAGTTGTTGTTGGACTTTGCATCGCAACTAATGCATATTCATGCATCGGGAATTGAATTTTTTTTTTNNNNAAACATTTTTTTAAATTGTCTACATCAACATCGATTAGTCAAATGGACTGAACTAGTACAAATGTAAAAGATTTATGACTAAATTGACAAAAAAAAATTATAATTGAATTAGCACAATTATAATAAGTTTATAACTTTTTTGGTAATTTCCTCTCAGTTGTTGTTGGACTTTGCATCGCAACTAATGCATATTCATGCATCGGGAATTGAATTTTTTTTTTTTTTTTGTAAAACAATAGCGGGATGGACATTGATTTTGATATACATTTAGCTAATGAGATCGGAGAGCCTAAAATCATCTAAGCCTCACGTCAAAGTCACATACCTTAATTACAATTAGGATGGTACGATCTACCACGCTTCACAATCCCATTAGCCAAAATAAGTACAAAAAATTCTTAAACTTATTGGATCGAAACCAATTCACTCCTAAAGCTTTCAATTGGACAATTTAGTTATAAACATTTTCAGCTTTTGCAAATTGAGTCCATCCGGCTAATTTAAGCTAGAAATTGCTGACGTTGACGATAGCCGTTCTATGTGGCACAACTAGTACTAGTGTAGACATTTTTTTATAAATTTTTTATAATGTTCTATTTTTTTCCAAAATTTTCAATCTTTTTTTCTTTTCTTCTTTTCTTCTCTTTTTTTTTCCACTATGAACGACAATGATAGCCAAAGCTCACTGACCACTGGGCGAGGGTCGCTGAAGCTCGCCGACCACTCAACGAGGATCGCCGGAGATCGCCAACCACTAGGCGAGGCATAGGCGGCTGCAAGTGAGGTCGCCTTGCCCAGATCTAGGCACGACCAGCCTCGCTATGGCCTAACCGGCTGCAATTGGCAAGGCCATGGCCACCTTCATCGGCAACCCTCATTGGACATAGTGTAGAAGAAAACGGAAAGAAGGAAAAGAGAAGGAAAATACAAAATTAGAAAAAAAAAATATTATAAAAATTAGAAAAAATGGTCCGTGTCAACGCCAGCCATACCACGTCTAACAACTGGCATCCACGTCAGCAATTTATAGCCTAAATTAGCCGGATGGTTTCAATTGGCAAAACATGAAAAGATTTAGGATTACATTAGTCCAATTGAAAGATTTAAGATTAAATTGATATAAATGCAATAAGCTTATTACTTTTTTAATACTTTTCCCCCATTAACCTTTGTTGTCAATGTTGAGATGCACATGCGAGTTATGTTATAAGAGTTTCGCATCGAAAAATTTGTGTGGTGTAAAGTAGTTAATATATGTTAGTTGTCTCATAACTCATTAGTTTTAGCTTTTTAATGAAAATAAGTCAAATTGAAAATATTAATGGGCTTGACTTGAGCTTTCCCTTAGCGATATTCCCAGGTAAACATATCACTCCCAACAGTTGGAGGAGAAGTGAAATTCAAATCTTGTGCTACACAATTAGAACCATAACATATTTTAATGGTCAAGCCCATGATTTGCCTTAACATTGTGAGTCGTTATGTTATGTTATTTTTTTTTCCTTCACAATTTTTCAACACTTGATTATTGCAGGGTACACAATCTAGACGCTAATCTAGATAGACACATTTTGGCTGTGTTTGGTCGTCAAGATAAAAGACAAGATATGATATATTATATCATATCCTATGTTTGGTTAATATCCAGGACAAGATAAATGAGGACATAGGGAAGATAAAATAATCCTAGGGGGAGGTGTGATAAGATGGGATAGAATTTCACTTCCCTTCCTTTAACTAGAATTTTCCCCCTAACCTCCATGCCGCCACCCACCACTGCCGCCCTTCGCCACCACCTGCCATCGCCATCCTTCGCCACTACTAGCCACTTGTTTCTAACCAAAATTCTTCCCACAACCTCCACGCCGCCACCTACCGCCGACCGCTCGTCACCACCAATCACTCACTACCGTCACCAACGGCCGCCCGCCTCTAACTAAAATTCTCCCTCCAACCTTCTAGTTGCCTATTGCCAGCTGCGACCACCCGCCTCTGACCAAAATTCTCCCCCCAACCTCCTTGTCGCCCTTCGCCACCATTGTCAACCCTCCACTACCAATGCCTCACCAAAAGCTATTCTGAGGAAAGGAAAACTAAAAAAGTAGCATTAACTTATTCATCTCCAAAATGTCCAATTGTATATCCAACTTTAAATTCATCGTTCACCAAACAGTAGATAGGATATGACAAAATCTCATGATTTCTTATCTTATCTTATCAATTTCTATCTTGACCAGAAATCCCGACGACTAAACGCAGCCTTTGTGATTAACTAAAAACACCGAAGACCGAGTGAGACAATAAGCTTCAAATTGATATATTGGGAAAATAGAGCTCATGCATGTAGATTGGCCGAGATTAAGGGCGAAACTGACAAAATTTTTGTTCTAAAAGTCAATTTCTGCTCAGAAATTGATTTCTTAAACAGAATCAATTTCTGAACAAAGAAACGCATTAGATAGAGACACAAAATTTCTATTCCCAAAATAGAAATTCATTTGATAACAATTTAAAATTCTCTATTTTCCTTACAGCAGCGGTGGTGGCACCGGCAATGGCGGCCAGAGGACAAGGGGTAGCGGTCGGCAACGGATGGTTATGGCATCAGCGGTGGCGAGCCAGGAGAAAGAGGAGAGCAAGTCGTGAAAAAAGAGATGAGAGAGAAAGAATATTTTAACTTTTGATTTCTATTCCAAACTCATTTTTGGAACAAAATTTTGTTTTAGAAATAGAAAATAAAATTGCAGTGCCAAACGAATTTCTATTCCAAACCTATTTCTAAAACAGAAATTCTGTTCTGGAAATTTATTCATGCACACCTTAATCGCTTCCAATTAGTTTCTCTCTTTTTTCTGCCAACAAATTTCTTTGTTTTTTGTTAAAAAAGAAAGATTCCTTGTGTGGCCTGCATTGATGTAAGTACGAGGGAGAGAGCGAGGGCGAGAGCTACGGTCTGCGTACGAAGAGAAAAGGATATTGCATGGACTGCATACCTCATAGACCAAATCCATCTGAACCGATCGACCGTATGGGCCATCCCAACTACACCAATTCGTCCTCGACATCAACTCCAACGTACATGACGAATTCACATTCATTGAGTTGAGAGTTGCATGGACCAGAGTTTGGCACTTGGACGCAACTTCTTCAACTTGCCCACTTGATGCATAACCCCAAGGCCCTGAGGGAACTACTTCCACCTAACTCCATCAATGCATAAAATGACATCAACTCATCCAGGATTGGATGTTTAGGCCAGAAAAATCAAGGATAAGCACGTGGCAGGACTGCATCTCTAATAATATCTGTCAACTGCTTCATTATCATCAGGGAAACGATAGTTTATGCTGTAATCACTTCTCGCATACATCAGTGCTTAGTTATATACGGGAGGAGAAATTACTTGCTACCAACTTTGAACTATCAAGGGGAAGGAAGAAGAGAGTGGTGTGATTTTGAAATCCCGATGACTTTGTTAAATGGTCCTTTTCGAAAAGTCAAAGAGTCTATAAAATTTAAAAGGATGATAAATATTTTAGGATCTTCCGAAGAGAGGAAAAGAGAATCGGTGAAGATGAAGTTAAATGAGGGTATTTATATTCGAACAATATGCATAAGTAACGAAATATTAAATAATATCTGTAACAATATTTTTTAGTGGCGAAATTCTTAATCCCCATAAGTATACCCTTTTTTTCCATGAAAATACTTCATCAGATGTCTTTAAGACACGAAACAATAATGTGCACGGGGTCTCTTCACCTGGTCATGTCCATGCCAACTCCCACTCGCAGGTTGTGATACCAATGCAAGGAAAGGAGATATTTCTCTGCATCTCTTATCGGACAACCGTGGATTATCTTGAGCCGAAATAAGCATTCGACTAGGCCAAATTTCCTTTAAAAAATCTTAAATTTTAAATTTAATCTCAATTCTGATCCAATTTTTTTTTATCTCGTTAAAAATCTCAAACTTCAGTTTCAGTTTCAAATTTGCCCTGAACTTTTTTTTATCTAAAAAAAATCACTAAATTTTAGGTTCAGTCTCAAATCTGTCTCGAATTTTGTTTTATCTAAAAAAAAATCAACTTTCAATCTATTCTCAAATCTATCCATGTAGTTCAGTTCCAACTGAATGTGGTATATTTACATCGATAACAAATCCATATCAACAAGGTGACACGAAAAAATATCTCCAAAATGAAACCGTTTTATAATGCAAAAATTAGGGATGACTAATGGCGATTTTGAACAAGGGGTTAATGTGGGTAAACTTTAGACTAGAGTAAAAATTGATGATTTTTCTCTTAAACAAAAAAAAGTTTTGAGTAGATTTGAGACTAAACTTAAAGTTTGAAATTTTTTCTAGGGAAAATTTCAATTAAAGGCTTAAAATACCCTCATTTTCTATATAAAAAAAAAGCCTAAAGTGAACTTTGTTTTAAATAAAGACCTGAAGTGTCATCATTGTTTCAAAAAAAATGCCTGACCAAGGGTTATTTTGTCATTTCCTTTTTTTTTCCTTTTTTCTTTTTTCTGTTCTTTTTTCATATTTCTTTTTTTTTATATCTTTATTTTGGCCGGCAAGGATCCCATTAGACGAGGGTCGCAGCCTTAAGCCTAAAGTTTGCGATTTTTTCTAAAACAAAAAATAGTTTGGGGACAGAATTGAGACTTGACCTAAAATTGAGGGTCATTTATGGAATTAGGCCCATTCGGCTAAATGTTTATGTCTTCTTTTTCAGCTCGAGCTAATTTCTCTCTCATACAAAGTTACGAACAAGTCAACTGTCTATTCGTTTGGACTTCCATGTTGTTTCCTCCTCTTAGCCAATACATAAAAGTTAGAAACATTAGTTGCGGCGAGTGTTCGTATACTCGTGTTATTGAATATAACATACTTGTATTTCATTCAATCTGGAGTTAACTTAATTTGATTGGAAGTGAAGAAACCCCGTCATCTTCCTATCAAGATTGCCAAACTTGGAAAAGGAAACAGGGATTTGTCATTGCCTTGCTTTATGCAGCAGTACCAATTGCCAACTGTACGAGAGTCGTGCTCTATGCAACTTGATAGGACATAATATCAATTTCCTTCCATAGCTCTCACAATCGATTCACTTCACCTTCCCAAATTTTTAGGACATCTCGAGGCAACGATCTTGATAGGAGGAACCGACAAATGTTTACACAGGGAGTTGCCCGATAGGCCATCGAGGAAACAACTTGCAGCAACTTGCAACAATTTCTGTCTCTGACAAAGATAAAATAGCGACGGCGAATGAATCCTAGCGCACACGTATTTCGCTGGCCCAAATCCGACTCTTTTGTCCGCGCAATAGAAAGAGAGAGAGAGAGAGAGAGAGGATAAGATCAGTTCACACAATGATCCGAAATCCGAATTTAATTCAGTTGTGACCCACCATCTGAGGCCGTCCTGATTCATTTACCTGTTGCAAAAAGGTGGTTCTTCACTTATTCGTATATAAACAATCTCGTACCGACTAGGGAGCGATCTAGTCAAGCTTCCTCATGGATTTTTCTTTCTCCGAAATGGCCAACCTTGATGAATCTTCCACTTTGGAACTCATCAGGCAATATCTCTTGGAAGATCCTGTCAACCTCGCTCAACTCCAACCAGTGAAAACAGAGAACCTGTTTCTTGATCCGGGACCCGACTCACCGTATTCAGATCAACCCGTCTGGCAAGACCTGGAGACACCGAATCTTGAGATTAAAGCCGAACCCATCGACTTGGAATCTCCGAAGTCCGAGTTGGGGTCACCGGAGAAGAACCCGGTTGGGGCCGGCTCCCTGGCAAAGGCGCGTTACAGAGGGGTTCGGCGAAGACCATGGGGAAAATATGCTGCGGAGATACGGGACCCGATGCGTAAAGGGGGTCGGGTCTGGTTAGGAACATACGACACGGATGTAGATGCCGCCAAGGCTTACGATAGCGCTGCTTTCGAGATGAGGGGCCGGAAAGCCATATTGAACTTCCCGCTGGAGGCCGGAAAGTCGGCCCCGCCGCCGAATCCAGGGCGCAAGAGGAGGAGGGCGGCGGCGGTGAAGAAAGAGGAGTCGAAAGAAAGTTCAGGAGATTGGATGGTTGAGATGTGGGCGCAGTAGGAAGGGGGTGAAGATGAGTGGGACACGAGTGTTGACTCAGAGCAGCGATCGTCAGCGGTCGTCAGTAACTAGGACAAAGTTGTGACGAAATACTAAACAGTTATCGTGCGACCATCGTAGACGGTGGGACGTCAAAATTAGCTTGGAGGCGACTATGATATGATGTTCGATACCAGATGTTTGCGTCAACATTGCCCCGAACTCATCGTGAAACCTACAAGAAACGGAGAGAGAGAGAGAGAGGAGGCAGCTAAGTCAAGGAGGCATAATTGACTACGAGTGCGGGTCATTGTGTCTGAATATCGGTTGTAGTGCTTTCCATGGCCAGCACAGGACAAGCGACCGAGAGAACCAGGCATAATCGCAATGGCTGAGAAAGTTCGAGGTCTATGAAAACTGTTCGTGGGTGTATAATCCTTTTTTTTTTAATCCTAAGCATGTTAGCTGTTGCATATGCCAAGTGTGCCTAACTGTAAATATATCAGTTTATTCAGCAAGTGTGGTGAAAATTTCCCGATTTCCTTGAAAAATCGTCTACTCCCGAGTAGCCCCCACTGCTAGTCACCCAGAACTCACTCCGGACATCACATCTGAAACGGCCATTCGAACTCGAAGGGGCCAAAACCTAAGCCACACCCAGCAACAAAGGTCTTGGGCTAAATGGAGGAATGAGAACAGAGTACATACGCTGAAAGGAGGATTGGCTTTCAGTTTCCGCTGCAACACGTGTGAAGCAAACACTCGAGCACATGTGCTCACACGTGTACACCCACTTGTGCCAGAAAAAGTAACCACTACGAAAGATAAGTTTTTGCTGGCGTGATAAGCCATAACAGTACGTCCTTATCGAGCTAGCGATGCACACCACAATACACGTGGACATTCTGTGCACACACGTGCTGATTAGGTTCGGACAGAGTTTTATCAAGTTTAATGGAGACTCAAATAGCAGAATTTAGGGAACTAACATGCAGAAGAAGGCAAAAGATATGTCACAAAGCTACTTCGTTTTCTTTTTAGCTGGCGTGATCCGAGATAAGCCATTACAGTATGTCCTCATCGAGCCAGCAATACACAATACAATACATATGGACAGTGTGTGAATACACATGCTGATTAGGATTTGGACAGAGTTTTATGAAGTTTATGGAGACTTGAATAGCAGAATTTAGGGAGCTAACATGCAGAAGCAGGCAACGGTAGCAGTTCGCAAGGGTCTCAGCTATATGCAAACTAGTAGCATTAGTAGCATACCCATGCTACGCATGGTTCAGAAATTTCAAAGCATTTGTTATTTTTCCTTAACAACTTAGCACACATTTTCCATTCCTTTGGTTTATCTTAACTTGAGTTAATTCTTTTTCCTTCCAAGAGGCTCATTTATTATAGTGCTAGCAAAGTTAAAGTGTTATTCTTGAGAATGAAAATAAATGTTTTTTTTTTTTTAATACTTCACAGTTAAAGCAGCACTGACTGCATAAACCCAATGAGATGACATGCAAGATCCCTCAAGATCCCTATATTCTCCTCAAAGTCTCAGACTGCTGGTGCAGAAGAAATCATGCTAACGGCTTCAAAGAAATGAGAGTTTCGCATATCATGCAGGCAAGCTATGTGCATGTGCACTTGAGAGAGAGAGAGAGAGAGAGAGAGAGAGAGAGTTTTGCTAAATGCTTGACATAGAATATAATACCACTAAGCCAAGCAGATTATTGCTTGTTATTGCATTACATTGCGACAGCATTTCCTCATTTCATTACCATTAAAGATAGAATGAATAAACTAATTTAGCTATGGATTGCTCATTAATAACAGTTGCAGATGCTCTTGTATGATCAATGATCATCGGTACAGTAAAACCACATTGCTCCAATCTGAATTTGTGAAACTTCTCAGAACCAGATCTCTGAAGCATGATGGATGGAAACTTACCAACAAGAGTTGAGTTTCCTGCTATTGGAGCACTTTCCATTACAGCATAGACCCTAAATAAGGAAGTGATCGATTATATGCCGGATGACATCTTCACCCTCCATGTGGATATTGTGATCTTTGACCTGTTAAATACCAGTCAAAATCAATGCCCTTCAAAAATACATTACAGGACCTTCCGTGGCTTCAAATATGAGGAAAACACCAATATTATTCCCCACAACTATCCACATATACCAGAAGTCATAATCGGTTCAGATCATCAGGAAATAAGACCCCAAACAATATACTAACACAATCAGTGCTGAAGCATTTGCTTTTCCTTTTCATTCTTAAACTCCAGATATTCAAGATTTGTAAAAAGAAATTCGCAGTTGCAATAAAAGAGAAGATTCAATGTTAACATATCAACTAGCCATTGTCCTCCTCCTCCAACAGCCTTTCTTGATGACGTAAGCCCCTATCTTAACACAGACTAATCTATGAAGGTTTGTAAATCTGTTTCCAGTCTCTTACAAAGTGATATTGGTTTATTTCTAGAATCATGTAAATGCACTAGCAAGTTCACTAAGTTTGCTTTAACACCAAAAGTTGTCAAAACCAGATAAATCTCATTCCTTCAGAAAGCAAGACAGTGATTTTAACTATTATCATGCTGCATTATCAGTATATGCTTAGAATTGCAAGTCATTTTTTCTTCTTTTTTCACAGTTTTTGAACTGCATTAATGTGCCAAAGTAGTCTTATTTGCCGCATTAATTGGTAAAAGATGCTGGAAAGTGCATTCTTAGCATTAGTTTCTCAACCACAGAGAGATTTCTAAGAATATGCAGTTCATCATGTGCGATAGAGACTATACATCAGCTTATGCATATGTTGGCGTGTGTCAGAGAGAGAGAGATAGAAAGAGAGAGAGAAGGGTGCCCATGCAGGTGGATGGATAGCTACCTGGATAATACTATGGGCAGCAAACCACTGCCAGCTGCTGTGAAAGCTAACATCTACTTTATCCCAAGACACGCGAGAAAGGCTGGTCACTAGTTCTTCTGCGAAATATATATAAATAGAATGAATAGAAAACCACTTGAAAACACCTCTTTCAGCACAAAAGCATGTCAAAGCACTGTATTCAGAAGAATAACATAAGAACAATGAGATAGTAAAGCATTAGCTCTGCTACCTGGCAAACTAGGGAAGAAGACTCTAATTTTACGATCTAGTTAAATTTCAAAGACATACCTTCTAACTTGTTGGCTCCATCATTTTCACCTAGCATGGGTTCAGTTTGCTCAGTATCATTGGCCTTGCAATGCTCTTCATAAACAATATGAGGATACTTTTCGTTGAGAGAGCTTTCCCACTAAAACCCCAAGAAAAGTCGTTCAGCAATAACATTGAATTAGGTGAACCATGATAAAAGAAGAAAAATTAAGGTGCTACCTTTGGCAGTTCATTATTACGTCTTATTGATGATGTTCTCCATCCAACAATATCTTGAAGGATTATCAGTCATGTACAACATTTGAAATAGCTGCAACATTGGACATGGCATGATGCAAATACAAAGAAATGTCATATTCACTTATTGACACGAATTAACACATTTTTGCCGTAACTCAATCATTTGGCTTGATAAATAAAGATTACGATGCTCTAATGCCAACATGAAAAAATTGACAGGAACTTTTAAACATGACACAATGAAATGAATCGACCAGCCCTAATTTGAATGATAATATCCAGACGGTATCAAAAAATAACTTCTTTCAACACACAAGGCAGGATACGGTCACAGCCTGCATTTGAATATAAGACCCGACGCCTGAAGGTGCCTAATGCAGACCTGCAAAGGGAAAACAAGGGGGAGAGTTGGCAACCATTTGGAGAATCAACATTTCAACTTTGGAATGATTGGATGTTGCACCTCAAGTACAAATGGCTAAAACAAGGATGAGTACAAATCCATGTGACATACATGAAAGGGTAATCACCAGAGTCTTCCACCATGCGGAGAAGCAATGGAGGCTTTCCTTCATCTTCACCAGTGAGAAAAAGATGGCAACCTGTTCTTCTAAATATCCAGTGAATAACACAAGTGGCTACTTTCTCCATGGCGGTCAATCCAAAAAGAAATGGCACCTGTCAGAACAAAGTCGACTCAAAAAAACCAAGTGAGGAATTTGATCTGACAAAAAGAATGATAGCAATTGCAGGAAAAATTATGATGGTAAATTTCCAAGCAGTTCGCAAACTCTGAGCAGTCTTAGCTGTCATAATATCCAGGTTTATGCATCCACGTGTCATTTGTGACTTATATGTAGATATATGATTGCTAACCAGACTGCAGATGAAACTAATTCATGCATATCAACTCAGCAAGTAACTTAAATAATCTAGATACAGAACTTACTTTTGAAGTCCATATGAGAACTTAAGAAAATGGTAAAAACAAAGTCAAGGAGAGCAAGCATATCCAGAGAATTGCCTCCTTAGCGCTTCAAGTTTTTCCTTAAGCAACCAGACAAGTTTTCTCTGTTTTCCCCCCTATGTAACAGGTTCTTATAACAACATGCCCTTAAAAGCCACCAACAGGAACAGAGAACAGAATATTCTCAAATCTAACAAATCCCTCTCAAATCTAACAAATACCACATACTCAAACTTGAGAGTTTAGGGTCAAATAGAAGAAACTCAAGGATTCAGCGGGAAAATTAAGTCATCCATGTTTTATGATCTACAAGTACCATATATTTCCTATAGCAACTATTTTTGTGATTCCAACGGCTCCTAAGTCCTTGATACTTGTTCTCTTTCCTCAAGAAGGCCATTCTCCTCTGAACATGATTATTCATCCAATTAAAGACCTGTTTGGTGACCCTTTTGTTTCTCTGATTCCTGTTTTTTTGTTCCGGGGAACAGAAATCTGTTTGGTAATGTCAGTTAATTTTTCTGTTCTCAGGAACAGATTTGGAATAGAAACAAGAAGCAAAAAAAAATCTACTTCTTTGTTCCCGAGAACAGAATTAGAAAAAATCATTTCTGCTAAGAAATTATTCCCGGGAATAGAATTGTTATCAAACAGGCCCTAAGTTGCCATTAAAAAAAACGGCATCTAGAGAAAAGTCACAATTTTATGCTTGAGAATAATCAAAGACAAAAAAAAGTTGCTTCTCATTGAAGCAAGCTGATACAGAATTCTCATGACATATTCATCAATACATTATAATGCCAGAAAATTAAAGAAAAAGGAGGTAAGTTCAATAATGAAGATACGAGATACCTGCTTATTACCCCGTGAACCAAGATGAGGTGTAGCAACAGTGACAAAATTCATAGCCTCCAGACCACCTATGGTACCCCTAGATTCCTCCACCACTTTTTCAGCTGACAAATCTTCCATGATTTTCGTCTTAGCAGGTCTGTACAGTTTTCCTATAGCATACCTTGCAACTAACCCTCCCACAGAATGGGCAATAAAAGAGATCTTATGGATATTTGGTTTCCTATTGATCACTTCAAGAACCTAACAACAAATGGCAATAAAGGGCAATGCATTACTCTACATATATTGTTTCAAAAGAAGATTGCCAAGCAATGAAAAACAAGTTATCAAGAAGAAATGAAATCAGATTTAAAGAAAAAACCTCCTCAGCCAAACGTTCACCCATCACATCAACGCCATCTAGTGTCAACTTAGCAACATTGCGTTCACTACCTGAAATCATGTAAACAATTGAGGATCAGGGAGAAGGCTCACAGCCCAGAAGAGTCAAGTCAATGAGGTGGAAAGAAAAAAATATAGACCCCATAAGCCTACAGTACAGTTGTGATGTGTGTGTCCATGAAACTATGGCAAAACTCAAAAGTTAAACGAATCTACCACAATATTTTGCTTACAACCACCTTTCACCAAGCTCAGAAGAAAAACAAAGAATTATGGGTGGTTTGTTTCTCAGCAGTGAAAATGCCACATATAATCCACAGGACATGGCGTTGATGGAGAGACAATTACACTATGTTGGGGAACACCAGGGGGCATGGAATTTATAGAGAAAGTATCACAAAATTTAAATTTTCCATCCATTTTTCTCTCACAAACATTTGAAACTTCCTTCAATTTTCCACCCAAATTTTCATCCCCTCCATTTTTCTCTCTTGTCCCAAACATAGCCTCAAAGATTATCGACACTATTGAGTGAATTCCTTCCTGTAAGATGGAAATGATTATTGCTTCTCTTTCAGAAATACATGAGGAATTCAAACATGCAAAGAAATAAAGACCATAAAAGGTTCAAAGGAACAAGTAATGCAGGAAGATCATCATCAATCAAGGAGTAGATCCACTGACACTATGCAGGAACATAGCAGTCAAAAGGAACCTTAGGAACTAAAGCCTTCTCTGACCAGAAAAACAAATGACGAACCCAGGAAGAAGCAAGATAAAGAACTATGAAAACCAGTCTCATGCTCAAAAACAATGCTTTCCTTAGCAAACTAGCAACCGAATTTAATATAACTTGCAAATTATGTGTTTCTAGCCTAAATCAAGGCATGCAGCACATCAGTGTTTATCAGTTTAACAGAAGATGTTTACAAGAGATGAAGATAGAAAAAAGACTCGAGAAATCAATCTTACAGTGAACAAACACTTTATCAGGGAGAGTTCTAACAAACTGCTCAGCTGCAAACTTCCAATCCTTGGCACTGCAAAGGCGCATAAAGTTTAGCACTTTCAGAAAGAAAATATTCCCACCATTCTATCCATTACTAATGTATCACCTAGTTGTTTCGTCTTATTCGCAACAATAAGGTTCATTTTCCTAGGGTTTAGCTTTATTTACACAAAGCATTCTATGGATAGGCCTTCTTCAAAGAACTTACCCATGGTTTAAACCTCAAACCTCAACTATTTGTACTTACGTGAGAAGAGCAACGTTTTGCAACTTAATGAAGATTGATGTGCAAAAAGTTGCAGCTAATCAACTTAATTTTATTACATGTATGACCCGTGATTAAGGTCTCTGATCTTAGGATATGAAAGTATTTTCACTTTGATCAGAGCTAGAGTGCGTCAAAAAGAATGATCTGAAAGACAAGTAGGTTTTTTAAACAAATTATCCATGCGAAGAAAGGCTTTATGCAGTTATTTGTATTATCGACACAAGTATGACATGGTGAAAGCATGTAAGAACTATAATCCCTTCTTTACTCCTACATTTCATAAGTCACCCACAGGGGCATAGATTCAGCACATGGCCTCCACGAGCACATTGTTATGATGGCATTTCACACAGAGACAATTTGCAGATAGAGTGAGTTCTCAACGAAGAAAGAAAACGGGAAAAGCTGCATGGATTAGAAGGGAAAAGCTCACAGTTCCAACTCATTAAGCATCAGCACGTAGTAAAACCTTAGAAGCCAACATAAAACGACCAGCGACTGCAAAATTTCATGCCAGAGATAACAGATTCAATTCGAACACAAATGTTCGACGTGCACATGATAACCAGCACAAAAAGAGTTCATTAAAGGCGATGAGCGGGTTTTATCAAATCTGCAGGAACAACTAAAGGTAGGACCGAAAATCCGATCATCCGTCAGTCAAAGCAGGAACATTCACAGATAAAGTCGACAGTCTTGAAACCTAATTTCACGGAGACACCACGCGAGATTCTACAGCAGACTAACATCGATGATGTGTTTGCACAATGAGAGAATGAAATTTGACCGACCGACCTTCCTAGAATTCCATTGACCATGACGACGAGATGATCGGCGGAGGAAGTATCGGAGTCCTTACTACTCCAAACCTCTCTACTCCCGTTCATGGACTCGGCTGAACACACTCCGTTCTCTATTTTCCCGTTCTCCATGTCCGACACGATCCAATTCCGAGCTCAACGTCGCCGGGCGAAATGCATTCGATGTAGAGACAGCAGCGAGCGGGACGTGCGCCGCCGGCGCGCCGATCGATGAGGGGCGGTAAGGGGAAACGTCAGCGACGCGCGCGAGATTCTCGAGAAAACCGGAGAGAAAATCGGAGAGAAAGTGTGGGAAAACCAGAGCGAGAATGGTCCGACTCCGAGAGAAAGAAAGAGTTCCTGAGAGCGAAGGTAAGCTAAGGAAAAAAAGTAGAATGCGAACCCGTAGGAAAATGGTTCGATGACCTCACGAAATTAAAATTCTTTTTTTCTTTTACGGATTAACTTATTGAGCTCTTTTGGGGCCAAAAGATAAAATAAAAATATTAGTGGGGTCAAATAAAAAATTCGTAAGCCGGTTCCGGGAGGGCGGTTAGGTACGGGGACACAGGCTGTGTCCCCGCGATCAAAATGAGATTGGTTTGGCAGTCGTCTGATTGACATCGTGCCGTTGATTAGTACAAATGGAGTTCCAAGTATTATTAAGGGGAAAAGCCATCAAAAATACTAAATTTTGACCTTAGTGACATATTTATCTCAAAAATTTTTTGGGACACCAAAAATTTCAAAATTTACCCTCTATAACACATTTATCCCCAAACTTCATTTTTTGACACCAAAAACTCTAAATTTTTATTCATGTAACATATTTACCTCAAAAATTTTCTAATCAAAAGACATTTTCACATTTTACCTTTTTTTTAAAAGAATATTTTTTTAAAAAAAATTTTAAAAGAAAGGGGATCCAAGGGGCAAGGGCGGCATGCTCCGATTTTTCTTTTTTCTTTTCTTTTTTTAAATATTTTGAATATTCTATTTAATAAAAAAGTGAAAATAAAAAAATTTTAGGGGTAAATGTATCACACAATCATAAGTTTGGGGTTTTTTGTGTTAAATAAAAATGTTTGGGATAAATGTGTCACAGAAGCAAAGTTTAGGGTTTTTTGTAACACAAAAAAAAAAATTGGGGTAAAAATGTCATACAAGGTACAGTTTGGAAATTTTAGTGATTTTTTCCCTATTATTAAAGGATTCAGGAAATTCATTTCTTCTTACTTATCTATTTGACAATTGTGTGGGCGATACTAGTTTTGCCTCGAATTCATTATTGTAGTGTAGAGGATTAATTAGTAAATAAATCGTGTCCACCGAAACAAAAAGGATCGATCGAAAAAAAAAAACCACCGTCACTGTGTAGCAGATCTTAACATATCCCCAAACATTTCACTAGAGGATAGGTAGTACAATGGTCGGTTCATTAGCCGATCGATTAAAAAAATCACGGCCGCAA
Organism: Metrosideros polymorpha var. glaberrima; assembly: GCA_001662345.2. Lineage (NCBI taxonomy): Eukaryota > Viridiplantae > Streptophyta > Magnoliopsida > Myrtales > Myrtaceae > Metrosideros > Metrosideros polymorpha. Next base: position 371,097 of record BCNH02000011.1, read on the forward strand.
TCTCAGTATATACCAACATTGCATTGGCTGAACCGTCGTAATTTCTCGGGCAATAAGGGTTTCCGATTTATTCAGCAAAAAGCCAAAGAAAGCTATGACTGTCGTGTCCATGAATTTAATGATGAATATTTTCTCGGCCCAAAGGAAAAATAAGGAATATTTCGATTCATCAATTACTAGTCGTGCACACGACAAGAAAAGTCACCATCTTTGAATAATATGTAATGACTTCGCGATTAGTTAGTTAATAATTCCATAATTCAGATCCTCCTTAAGGAAAATCCATAAATAAATAATTTATTAGTAGAAAAAGGAAAGAAAAAATTGAAAAAGATGGCCCTCAGTGCCGGGACCTCACAGTAGCAAGTAACCAGATATCGGAAATTATGAACTCTTTCTTTTTCAATTTTATATGTTGCCTTTGCTTAGAGCAAGAGGGACAGGGCAAGACTTATCCAAAAGGATCTCTGTCCTCATCCACTTTCTTTTTTTTTGGGTCGAACTCATTCTCCTAAATTAATCACACGCTCTTGGACTCGTCCTCCCATTTTGTTATATTTCCCATTTTTAATCCGTGAAAATTCGTAATTCGCGTCACAAAGCAAACTGCATTCCGCTTGAACGCAAAGTATATTGTGTCTTCGCAAGTCGAAATTGCTTTCAAGAAAGGCATGTGGCCTTACAAACGTAGAAGCCTTCATTTCGATTATTGGGTCCGGTTTTATGTGGAATTTATTTTAGTCTTTGCACACCCGTCTAAGTTTTATATGCTTGCGGGAATTTGAGGAGTACTTTTGTCGCTGTCTAACACCAACAAGAGGTCACATTAAATCGGAATTCGTTGCTCGTTTTCTTAATAAAATTGTCGATGAGAGGTGGCATCACACAAGGGGTTTTGTGCTTGCTATGAAAAGTTTGAGCTGGAGAACACGAAGAACCCGTTATCCGATACGCCCGTCATCTATTGACCATTTCCGTATCCTCACAAATGTGCTAGAATGTCCTGAATTCATTCGGCACAACAAAATACACGTCGTTGCTATGGCAAAACGGATTTTGACTCGCAAACTCGCGTTTTAAATAATTGTGCTAAAGCTTTTGCCCTTACGGACCCAAGTTTGGAGTTGAACGTTCGCGTTCCACTCGGGGGTGGGGTGGATCAATTATGTGAATAGATCTAACAATTCCTATTTATAAGCCGACGACTAGAAAAGACACAAACTGCTTGACTGGTTCCCAACGCACGTCCCTCTATCGCAAACTCGTCTCTTTGTCATCCCTCTTGACATGAAACTCAATGTACATCATCCTGTTGGCTTTAGTGTCTGGTTTTTTCCCCTTTTTTCCCTTATGGGTATGAAATGTCTAGTTTTACAGGGGACAGAAGACACACACCCATCTTAGGGTGTGTTTTCTTTTATTGTATAAGCAATATCTAATTTATCTATAAAAGAAAGAAAAAGGGCAAAAATCACAAAAAAAAAAACCTTAAATTATGCTTACTGTAACACGTTCACCATAATTTTTTTTCTGCGACACAAAAAATTTCAAACTTGTACTTGTGTGCCATATTTATCTTCCGTCAAAGTTCTGTTACTAAGAATTGCCTACATGAACGTCAAGAAGCAAACAATGTTGACATGTCACCCACGTGACTTTTTTTTTATTAGAGCACCCACGTGATTTAAGTGAAATAAAAACGATATTATTTTGGCTAAAAAATCATCTAACGAAAACTTGATAGAGGTAAATGTGTCGCATTGGTACAAATTTGAGGGTTTTTTTATGTCACAACAAAAGATACAATAAGCATAGTTTGGGATTTTTGTGGCTTTCTTCTTAAAAAAATTTCATTGACTAATTATTTCAAACAACACAAGCAATTATTTTAGGAAAATATTTTCTAAATTATTCATTTTCTGTGAAAAAACGTAGCCTAATTATGAAAAAAAAAATCCGATTCAAATATAAAAAAAAATTGAGAAAACCAACTTTCCATGGAATATTTTCGTAGAAACGAACTCGCTCACTTTGTTCTTCACGGCCGCAAGCGACTCCACGTCCTCTCTCTCTCTCTGCGCGCTCTACATCTCTAGGGTTTTAGGGCTTCTCCAGTGACAGAAAAACATGGCGTGATCAAGAAATGGTCGCCCCGATCGATTCATAATCTCCCTCGCGCTCGTTTGGAATCCACGGTCGGCTCATCCTCTCCCACGCTCCTCTTTTTCCCATTCCCGACTACTGTTCTGTTCAGTTAGTTGCTGATGAGCTCTTAATGAGCGCGTGTATAGAGTAGCAGGAACACTTTACGCAGCTTCGGTTCTTTGATCACTTCACTGAACTTAGATTTCAGTTTAATCGTTAGCTTACGTGGAAGGATCTCCTGCATTTGGTCGGATCGACTGATCGTCACTGTCTAGATATCGAGCTCGTTTGCCTTTTGCTTTTGCTTTTAATTTATTAGGATTTTAACAATTTTAATTTAGATTAGGTTGCCCAGAAACTTTTTATGTTGCATTGCATCCATGCTGTAATTTGGTCGACATTCGGTTTGTTTTATTAGGCAACTCACCATGTTTCCGAGATGGAGCAGAGCAGTTAATCAGCTATCAAGGGTCAGGCCAATAAGGAATGTGGAAGTCAGAGATGAATTTTCTGTGTTCTCTCATCAAAGCTATGCCAAGGCTACGGCTGCAGCACCCGTTGCACCTGATTATGCCGGGAATGATTTGTCTGGCAGAGCAGCGGTAGGTACTGAAGCACATCTAGTTTGTATATGTATGAGGGGTGTCATTGCATTTTAGATACCGGCAAAGTGTTGATGAGCTCCGTAGATGCCACTTTTTCCTGCATTGAATTCATTATAGTTGTAGGTATATTGGTAACAATAAGCGTAGCGATTATTCAAATGAAATTCACCAAAATCTCTATTCTTGCCTGCTACTCTCCAGTGTTATGTTATAGCATCCACCCTTGCAGTACCTTGTCATGGAAATTGACGGGGATTGTTCCATCAGGTAATCCTAGAGAGAATGTTTTGGTCCAAGCCATGTTCACTGGCTTTGGCCCCAGATTCCCCATTGAGAATTGAAGAACCAAAGTATGAAGGCATCCGCCACGCGATCCTCAAACTGATGCTCTTTTACAGTGAACAAAGCAGATCCATCAGAGGTGCAAATGTTGTGTACCGGCGAATCCTTCATCAAGTCGATAAACCTGCCATTTATGAAGGTAACTCTGTCTTTACTTTGCTAGCTAGGTAAAAAGTGTAGTTCATGCAACTGTTGATTAATGTTGAAGTTTGAGATTCAATTTTCAGACTGAGGATTCTTCATTTTCAAGCAATTCAATGTCCGCAAATGGTGGAGTTAATTAACCTATATATTGTTGGGACCATGACATACTAACCTAAGATAGGGAGAAGCCTTGCTGTTAAGTGAAAGAACTCTTAAAAGCAGGATGCGGAGATAGCAATGTAGTTCTACTAGCCGGTCCTGCTTGTGAAGAAACCAAGATTAAAAAGGACATGGCTTTCTCTTGTGAATCTCCTCCCGACCTTTCATTTTGATGACGAATTAGTGAGGGATTGAATGCCCATTCAAGCTCTTGAAAAGTAATACCTTTTAAGTTGCAACTGATGCTGTGACAACGGATCTTTCTTTTCTTTTGAAGCTACAGTCTCCTAATTTATTAAGTTGAGAGGGATTCCTCTAGACCAAAGACATCAGTTGTTAATGGCTTGATAGAATCATAGGAACAACAGACTTTAGTACGAAGGCATTTTGAATGTATGTGGCATTCAGAGGCAGATAATCTGCTTCAGCGAAACATTGTGAATGTATGTTACTGGTTTATTAACCACTCACTTTTTTTTACTGAACAATTATTGCGTAAAGTGGTCTGATGGTGGCTGCTGTCCATGCAGTGTTTAATTTGGAGAAGACCTTTAAGACTACGTTCTCTTTGCTCGTACTCCATATGTGGCTTTGCTTACGTCGATTGAAAGAAGATGGAAAAGAAGGTGTTGAATTTGGGCAATACTTGTATGACATTTACAATCATGATGTGGAGGTGCGAGTATCTAAAGCTGGGGTATGTGACTAGGTCTCCTTTAGTTGCCTAAGGCTTGTTTGCCTCATGTTTTTCTATTGTTATCATTGAAGCAGACTATGTACTGTGACTAGATATTTAACAAGATATCAATGAAGTGCACGTGCTACCTGTCTTGGGAAGGGGTTTTCATAATCCTTTTATCTTTGGCAGGTTAACTTATTGTTGACCAGGTGGATGAAGGACCTGGAGAAAATATTTTATGGAAATATTGTTGCTTATGATTCTGCCATGCTTCCAGAGGCTAAACGCGATGAGATGACAAACATAATTTGGAGGTAGTGCATCTTTCTTATCCAACACCTCATGAGGTGTCGTCATGGGACATATTTGTGAAACATGTCACGTGAAAAATGTACATTCACAAGTCTCGACTAAAGAGTTCTACACATTTTTATGCTGTAGAAAGTTTACCCATAAATACTTGTAGCCAAAGATACAGAGGTGTATTAAAAATTTTACAAGTACATAATTCATTGATGTTAATGGCAAAGCTGGACAGGCAATTTGACTGTTAGAATCAGGGTTAGATTCCCTATTTCATGTATGAGAGGTATAACTGATTTTGAAATTCCCATTGCTCTTCTTAATATTATATTTGATCTGTAGGAATGTTTTCTCTGATGATGGCTCGCCAAGACCAAATGATACTGCGGTGCTAGGTGCTGTTCAGGCATGTACTTTAAAGTGATTTCCACATGTTAAAAGGACGATATTTTAGAAGCAATGAAAACTCTGCTCATTAGTAGCGCCCCTTTTCTCCAAAAAGTAGATATATATCTCGTTTTCACCGACTTGAATGGGCTTAATATGGCAATCCTGAGTTGGTACAGTTTGTCTCTAATTGGTAACACATTATCTTCTGTAATGGATGGATACTTTGAAATAAATGTCAGATCTTTTAAGATATCTTCCCTGCAATGAAGTTCTTGCCACAACTTATATCTGACTTTGGGTATTCTGTAGACAATGGCTAGGTATGCTTGTCGGGAATCCCATTGCCTCTCCTTGACAGGTATGTTCACATTTTTGCTTTTCTTCTGGGCATGCATGGGTTGGTCTTGTCTTCCCCTGTATTGTTGCTGATAATTAAAACAGGACTTCCAACAAGCTGTCCTTGTGAAAATTAAGTGTTGGACACCTTTAATCTTTCAAAAACCTTCAAGTCCTCTTGGTTACATTTCTGAAGGAGTATGACTTGACACCCAGAAGCAGAAGCTGCTATATTCTAAACCTTTTTCATGCTCTATGCTGTTACACGCATGACGATTTTTTCCTACTTTGACCTGACTATCTAGAATATCTGGTGCCTAAATATGATTTCATTTGAATTGCCTTGGTACAGAGCTTAATTTATATCATTTTCTGGCAGACAAAGAGGCAATGTTCTCTGGGAACTTCATGTTCACCTCGTTAAAGAGCACAACTAATTCAGAGAACAAGTGATCTCCAAGAGATGTAGTTTCCAAGCCATCTAAAGATAACTAGATGGTGGCACAAATGTGAGAAATCATTGCGTTATTGGAGGGGCAGTTTGTTCTTAGTCAAGTTACTGCTAGGAAAGACCTATTAGACATTGATGGATGTCTTCGGTACATCTTTATTTTTTGTCCATAAACCAGCAACTTCACCAGAGTCAATAAGATGATATTGACACATCATCAGAGTCAATAAGACGATATTGGCATATCGTGTTTCTGTTTACTTTGGTAAAAGATTAATTTGTTGAGCTTAGTGTAAATAGAGCTCATTTCTCCTGTACTAAACTGCTTAGCGTTAACTGTCCTGTGGCTGAGTGCTTGTCTAAATGTCCTTTCATCAATTTATATCTTCTCTGTCAAGGTGAGACACAGAGAATTGATTAACACTGATAACACGGGATTCTTTGCCCTGGTGGAATTAGCGGAGCCCCTGTGCTTCTGAGTACGATGTGAAAAAGCACTTATCCCATGAGAAACGATGCTATTGGCGCTTCATCTATCAATCTCGCTATTTTTTCTTTTTTTTTTGGGTCCAATCAATCTCGCTATTCAAATCACTGGTTTCTCTGAATATTTGGTCACGTGAACGAATGAACCCCAAGAAATTCAGCACGAGCTATGAAGAGGGATAGCTCGAAATTCAAATGCAACTGCCAACTAAACCATGCCTTGAAAGGTGAACAACCAAAAAAGCAGAGGAGGTCCCAAAGCAGCAAAAGCTACAGGGCCAATTGCCAAAGCGTGGAACATTACCTTAGTGCTGGTCCTCTTTTTTCAGTAATGTGCCGCATGTCCCTGGCCCCGTCTCTAAAGAGTCATTCTCCACTGGTCCAGGGAGGCCCATTGCTTGGAAGATTTTCCTCTCTTTTTAAATATTCTTCTTTTCTTCCTTCTTTTTCTTTTTGGTCAGAGAGATAAAAGTGGAAAGTAGAGTGCCATTATCGAAAAAGTGACATTTCTTTGTCTCCAGATGGGGTTATAATGACATTTTAGATAATTCTTTTCCCTCGACTCCACATATATTCTCTCAATTAACCCACCACCAACAACCGAGGGGTGAATACCACCCACCACCAACCCATGCCAGCTAAAGAACTTGAATTGAAAGAAGAAGGAATGATGTGTGTGTGTGTGTGAGAGAGAGAGAGAGAGAGAGAGAGGACTCGATTCATTTCATTTGTTAGTGAATCTCTAGCATCGTTGCCTCTCCAGATTTACAAAACCAATTATCATTTTCCTAGAATGATATGACTTTATCGAAAAGGACGAATCCATTATCTCAACTAACGCTTGCATGCTCTGGCATTTACCTTTTTGGATGGCTTAAGAATACAATTTAGCCATCAATAATGGAGCCGGGATAATAAAATATGCCAACGTTGAGTGAGCGCTTTACATTTCATTGGTGCCAGATATTCTTTAATCACTATATAACCAGGGATTGTCTTAAAAAGAAAAAGAAAATGTAATACCCAAAGGAGCACTTCAGCTTACACTGGCACCTGAAATTCTTTGCTCAAGAAATGAACAAAAGATCTGGACACCCGTATCCATCATCAATCCCAATGCCCCATGGCTCCTTCAAATTCAGGATTTAGTAGCCTCCACAATCAAGATGGGACCACCAGAATCCACGGTTTGTTGTAGCTGATAATTTGTGATAACAATCAAGAATCTTGAAACGGGACAAGACCCAAATCCCCATTTCTCCAATCTTTTGAATGGCTGACGCATCCGCCTGTTTCTTCAGGGAATTAATAATGCCCACAAGAAAATCAATGTCGCTGCATCTGCTTTCGTTTCTTTTTTCTTTTTTTTGTCGAGAGAAAGATGTCATTTCATATATCAGAGTATCCAAGAGGTACATAAATAATATTCAAGCCTAACGTCCATTGCTTTCAAAAGTTTTGCTAGTAAAAGAAACTCCACAGATATGAAACATCATAGTTTTCATTGTCACCGTCATTGGGCTTGACCAAATGACACCAAGTCTCTGCTTTTAAATTAACCGTCAGAGTATTCCTAGACCTACACTACTATTACTCGGATTCATTCTCTGTCTGTTGAACTCCAATTGAGTCCTCATTTCCCGATTTCCTCGAGCTTCCATCGGACTTGCTTCGCGGTTGGTCTGAGAGAAGGAGACGGAGAACAGCAGGTCATCGCAAGTTGAAATAACTTGAGCACGCGCTCTTCCATAGCAGAAACATCATCACTACCGCCTCCATTGCTCAAAAGAATATCAGGATGATATAACTCTGAGACTCTACGACCAAGTACTGCGCTTCTAATATGGTTTGGTAGATAAAACTCCTCATCAGAAGATGCTTTCCCATTGATCGGTTCCTGCCCAGTAAGCATTTCAAGCAAGATCACGCCGAGACTGTACATATCAGAATCCGTGCTCGCTTCTTTCATTTTGATGAGCTCAGGAGCTTTGTAGCCCTCGGCCGCCGATGCTTCGAGCATTTCTTGACCAGCCATCGGGTTCAACAGCAAATGCAGGCCGAAATCCGAGACGGACGGCTGGTGATTGTGGTCCAAGAAGATGTTCTTTGATTTTAGATTCCCGTGGATTATAGGCTTCATTAGTCCCGCGTGAAGATGATCCAATCCTTCGGCTATGCCCATTGAGATCTTGCAGATGGTGGCCCATCTGTGAGAATTTTTATTTCCATCTGCCCATTAGGACAACTTTATGTTTAGTAAGATCATGATCTCTTGATACTACACTATAAATCGACAGGGTTGATTGATCCAGCTTAAAGCAGGTCCGAGGACCAAAATAAAACACCATGCTGTGTTCAATTCTTTTGTGACTGAAAAAAGAAAACCGACAAGCAAGCATGGAATTAGAAAATAACTCAGTTTATACAATGAATTATTCTGACAAAGGTACAACATTTTGGTTTTGAGATGCTGAGGAACACTTCCTCAAAAGTACAAAGTCAACAAAAGACATTGCGATGGCGGGGAAAAAGCCAATTGAGGGGGGAAATTATTTTATCCCCACCAGAAACAGAAATCTCCGTTTCGATCAGAAGAGATATAGGCATAACTCAAAAACTCTTGAATCTGGCCCTTCATCATCTTCCCGAACACTCCATAGAAAAAAAGAAATAACGAACGAAGGCGCAAATAAAGAATCAAGAATCAATAAAAAGAAATGTGGAGAGTGAAATACCTCGGATGAACTCTGCAAGATTCCGCTTCCTATAAAATGGATAAACCAGCAACTTCTCTCCACTTGGCCCAGAGTAAAACCCCAGTAAAGGAACCAAATTCGGGTGCCTAACACTTCCCAAAGTCTCGATCGCCTCGGCAAATTCTTCGCTTCTCGCGACACAAACCGGTCTCAAGAACCTCAACAGCTTCAGTGAACTGCTCTGATCGAACACAGCCCGGTACAGTGTCCCGTAACTGGACTTCCCTATGACCTCTCCTGGAGCATCCAAGATTTCGCCAATCGTGAGATCCTCGCCGCCTTGGAACGTCGTCAGGTCCTCCACCTCCGTCCGTTCTTCGTACGTTTCGTTTGAACTCTCCAAGTCTGCTCTTTGACCATCCGTTCTTGATATACTTCGGTAGAAGTAAAAGAAGAGGAACAGAGCTAATGCAGCGGCAGCTGTAGCTAGTCCAAAAATGAGTTGGAGCATGTGGGTGTTTCTCATGACAGAATAAAGCGTGAAGAGATGCAGCTTTCGACCTGACTGATGGTCAGTAAAGAGTTTCAAGATTCGTGGGCGAGTGCGCCAGTTTGAAGAGAGAATACCTTGCTAAAACAGGGATGGAAAATTGGGCGAGGGAGTTGAATTTGCGGTTGTAATGCTGTAGCAAGATTTGCAGAGGCTATGTAAGCAAGACAAGAAGGAGGAGAAGGAGAAGAAGAAAGAGGCGAAGTTTGCGTGGAGTTGCGGAGCACTAGATTATAGGGAACGTGTCTAACATGGCATGAATGAAAGATGAGCTTAGCTTTGGGATGGCGGAGAAAGACAATCTCATGCGATGCGAGCTGAAGTAAGGAAGACAGATCTCAAAGGCATGTGCAGTTGGGTGCAGTGATGTATGAATGAATGATTGACTGTTGTCGTCTCGGTTCCCTCGTGCCAAGTGCCAACCGCATTTTGGGTGACTCTGATATTCGATATTTATTTCCTTTTGTTTATTGGCTTTTTCAGCTTTTTCTATTTTGCTTCAACTAGAAGGCAAATTTTCGGTGGTTGGGAGGAGATAGCTTTATTATCTTATTAATTATGCCATCGACTGAACTAATCACCGAGCATTTATGTTGCAGAGACTTGTGTTTTCAGCAGGACATTGTCTTTTTAATGCGTAGCGAGTTAATGTATTGCAATGAGTAAAGGCAATAATTTGAGGTGGTTTGACCAAATTCAATCGTGCGTTTATTCCATCCTACGGTTTGCTTTTATTTGCAATCTCTTGAATTGTTGGACCTCGCGATGTTCTCTCGCAATCGATCGTTCGAGGTCATTCTTCTTCTTCTCGCTTTTCGAGTGTGCTAAAGCCATGAGTTTTCTGGTCTTTATGATTCTGTACGCTAATGCCGAGACCTCTCGGCTTCGCGGGAATTGAAATTCTAGGGATGCAAATGAAATGACAAGGAAAGAAAGAAACAGACCGAAACCATGACAAACAAGTAGTGCAGCAATTGGAATTGGGGACGCTCCCACAACTTAATAAGTTCCCTATAGAAAGAGCATTCACGTGCACATTGAGTGAAGATGTATGTCTCAATGGTGTAGGGACTTCCCCTCCTTAATTGCGGAGAGAAGAGTGTAGTTTGGAATGAGATGCTTATTCGGAAGCGGCAAGTTCACCATTGGGGATTTGTCGTTGCCTTCAAGCCACTTCTCAATCACTCTGCAGTCGTTAAGTGTATCCATTCGCAGCGACCTAAGGATCATTCATCACATCCTGAAGAAAGGGGAGAGAATGGAAAAGCGAATAAGAATGCATTTTCCAATATTCGAAATAGTACTCCTAAAGGAGATTATAGGAAACATGCATGCGGACATTAAATGAATAAAATAGGAGTATCGGTACCTGACAGATCGGGCAAATGAAATGGCTAGGAGGTGCAAGTTTAACCCAGCTTGTTGTGTCTTTGGCGCAGTCGGCAGCTTCTTTCAGTTTCTGGAGGACAGGAAGAACTTGGTCTCTCAAGTCAGGCCGGTCCTTTCTCCGAAGTTCGGCACAGCTTATTGCTGAGGAAGCCAGTTTCTCTGTCTCTGTCTCTTCGGGTGGCCAATCCCCGGCATCTGCATCCAGGACCTCCATTAGAGATCCTTCACTAATTGCTCTTTCCACCATATGAGTGAGTGCTATTGCTGGCTTTGAAGTCAGAAGCTGCAGAATGACTATCCCAAAAGCATACACGTCGGATTTCAGAGAAACCAATCCTGTCCTTTGATACTCAGGGTCTGTGTAACATAGTGTTCCGACGGGCCCTGTGTTCTTGAATATGCTTGATAAGGATGGATCAGCGTGAAGCATAGTCGAGAGTCCAACATCACCAATCTTGCTCACAAGGTTATTATCCAGCAATATATTCGCTGGCTTGAGATGAAGGTGGATGATTGGTTTAGGCTTCGCATTGGGAAGGAAAACGAGAGCGCTGACCACTTCCCAGGCAATGTGAAACCTATCAAATCATGGGATGGGAGGCGTGCTGTTCTTCCAGAGCAGCCTGTCCTCTAGACTTCCATTTTCCATGTACTCGTAGATAAGGCAACCGTGATCAGGACATGCACCGATTAGAAGGAGCAAATGTGGATGACGAATCTTGCTTAATATCTCAAGCTGCAAAACAAGAACAAAGAGGCAAACATCATCCAGTCGAAGGTGTTAAACATGCAAGCCCATCATTCCACAGCCAAGCAAGGAAATTGATGGATTAGAATTGATGGATTAGATGGTAAGACCAGAGACAAATCAGTTGAACACATATAGAAGGTTGGCATTAATTAATGGAGATAAACATACGTTTCTGGCTGAGGATAAATCTTGAAGCTTTGTCTCAATGAACTAACATACAGGACTGACATGTCCAAGGGCAAGAAGAGACATTTATATTCACTCAATCCGAAGTCCAAAGATCATTTTCCGTGTAAACTTTCTAACCAAGAGTAATGTAAGACCAAGTGAAATAAACAAAAACCACTCTTAAGTCCGCATCTCTTGTTTGCTGTTCAGATAAGAAGTTTGGAAAAGAATTTTAGTACCTCCTGATCAAATTGCTTTAAGATTTGACTCTCGTTCGAGTGAAGAACTTTGATAGCAACATTTGTGTGATGCAAACTGCACTTGTAGACTGTTCCATATGCTCCCATTCCCATCCTTAGACTTTCAGAGAATGTAGATGTGGCAGAAACAATCTCTTCCCATGTGAATATTTGGTACTGCTGCATTTGATCCACTAGAGCATTACCAATCTTTTCCCTTTCTCTTGCATCCCGCTCGGCTTTTGTCTCTGCCGCTTTCCTCCTTAAGGCTTCCCTTTCAGCACGATCCCTCATCAATTCAAGTTCTTTCTTCGCAGCTTCGTACTTCTCCTTCTCCTGCCTTGCTAACTCTTTGGCCATCTCCTCACGAACCGTGCCCTCTTTTAACCTTCTCTCTTCTTCCAATTTCCATTCCTTGAGATTGTTATGCTGATTAAAGCAATAAAATAGTAACAGAAAATAAAAACGAATAATAGCATATGCCATATGTTGAAGTATTGTCCCACATCGCTTGACAATGGGTCCTAAATGCTCTTTATATTCATGTGATCGCCTGCCACTTATCAGCTTAAGCTTTTAAATTTGACTTTCTAACATGGTATCAGAGCCAGTGATGAATGTGCGTGATCCAAATTCCAGGTCCTAAATGCTCTTTATATTCATGTAATCTCTCTCCACCTATCGGCTTAAGCTTTTGGGTTGGACTTTCTAACACCATATTTTGCAGCTAAATTAGGATCACAGAACAGAGATCGATGATATGGATCAGGCCGATATCATTTGGCTATGACAGGAACTCTAGTCACTTTTCAGGACACTCTTCGTCATGACCAAAAATGATGGGTGGTGTTCAGTGAAGTTGAGCTTCACCTTTTGAGAGGCATCAAGCGTTTCACTCCGGGCCATTTCATACATTCCACGGACATGATTGAGTTCGATTTTCAACTTTTCCAGCTCAAAGTTCAGATTTGCCTGCACATAGCATTGTCTTTCCTTCAAGTTAGAGAGTCGTGGAGAAACTTTACCCACTGATAGCACATTTCATTCTAATGTTGCAGAGAAATTGAACTGAAGCTCATGGAGTAAGTATCGGAAGAGAAATCTAATCATCAGGATAACTCATTCTTACTTACAGATAACCATTTTGAACTAGCACTATATAAGGCTTCTTCACCTATGACAAATCGCCACGTGACAGATAAAACAAACATAATTCTACCAATTACGACCTTTACTATCTTTTACAGGAAAAATACTACTCAAATGCAACCAGACAAGAACTTCAGAGAAGGGTGTAAGTTACCTGACTTTCACTTGTAGAGTATCCTGATAATGCATCAGAGATGGATCCTTGATTGGCCATCCTGGACTCGGTCTCTGCCATCAAGCTCTGTAGACTAGACTCTCGGCCTACAATATTCCCAATACTAGAGCTGCTAAAGTGTGTAGTAATGGTCCCATTCCCTTCCTCACCATCTAGAGACTAACGCCGCAAGTGATTCATATCGACAGAGCTCGGTCTTGCGAACATTTGACTCATACCTGAAAGAGCCTGAGAGCCTGCATGCATAGTGCGGTAGGAAAGGATATGAGAGATGAGATAATGAAGCAACAGGACCAAGTAACTCTCATACTAATATTAGGAGACGTAATATGCCAGTCTCTGCCAACATTCACTCTATCCTTAGGAAATTTAATGCCACGTACTTTTTCAGTTTCTCTTCATCTCACCAGCACCCCCATGGAGAGAGAAATTCATGCACATTAAAGTAAGAGCAATGTACTGGAAAATGATTAAGTTATCAGACATCCCTGGAGAGAGCAAATGACTAGGAAGATACCTATTAATGACATCAAATTTGTAGACTTGCACAACCACTTTGTGTTTCAAGCATGACTATTGGCATAGTTTATGTCCATTTTCAATATTATCCACCTAGTGTCTACATCCTAATGTCAGCAATCTCCGGCACAAACAGAGGCATCTTTCGGTAACAACAAAATTTAACCTCTCCGTGAGCCAGAACCGGATGAACCGCTGGTAGAGCTTGTGCCACTATTGTCATCTTTAGTGTTTCCATTAGTGTCCATATCTGATGGGCAGATAGATGACAATTTCCCTTTTGAGATTGCATATACCGTGCAAAAGCTTGGAATGCTTGCTGAGATTGCTGATGATAGTTCCTGAAATCAGCGTCCTTATAAAGTAAGTATTGAAGATACTAATGGGAAAGCAATACCTTAGTGGCTGGAATGCTTCATTCTATAAGAATCTGCTTTATTCTTCTATTTTCTCTAATCTTGCTTTATCGTTTTATAACTATTATATCTATGTGAAGTTGCATTGCATGACTACCCATAATTCATCTTAAAGACGTGCCAGAGAAGCAATGTAAAACAGCAAGGTATATTGATAAGACAATTGTTAGGCCTAGCAAACAGAATCACATGCTTTAATCAGAATAGTCTGCTTCCAGCAGGGAAAAAAAAGGTGCAGACGTATGATGGAGGTTCAAACCAAAATGATGCTAGTTACATTTGAGTTGGGGGTGAAGGACTTCAAGGACTTTATGAGTCGTGTTATCCTTGATGTCGAACCTTGTTATAGTGGTTAAATAGATTGAAACAAGGCATATCAATATCATAAACTCCTTCTAAGTTCAAATTCAGCAAGCAAATTTTCTAAGAAAAGAGAGCCATGAAAGCAAGTTTGTCTACCTGTAAACAATCTAGCATTTGTGACACAATGCACATAATAGCTTTTCCATCTTCTCAAAAGATAGCATTTCCTCCATATCAAGAAGAAGCAGCAAAAATTATCCCGAACACCGATAAGAAACAAGTCTTGCTGGAGCCTGGCACATTTTGAGCAAGCAGTATATCCTTCATGTCTACACCGTACCGATAATTACATGGAGAGGAAGTACCTTGAGAAAATTCCGGGAGTAGAAGCTCCGATGACTAGTTTGGTGATATTGCTCTTATTAATGTCTTGTGCTAGTGCACTTGCCACATCAACTGATTCATGCACGACTACATCCACCAGCACCTGTACGCAAGTCCAAGTCAAATGTAAGCAGTTCTTTACCTTATGAAAAGATGTAAAGAGAATAGGCTAGAGAATCCAGGAATGGAAGGTACAACATGGAGATAAATTGAACCAAAAGGCTCACCTTTTTCCTGACACACGTTATCTTGTAAGGATGGAGCAATTCATGTGTCTGCCAATCCACTTCCTTCCTATAAGCAGCAGCTACCTCTTCTCTCACTTCCGTTATTGGGATCATGATTCCCACTGAAATGACAACAACGATCATGATGATGAAGAAGACAAAGAAGAAGGATATTATGCAACATTATGTTCACAGTGCCTCTTACATTTTTTTTCATTAATGACATGACAACATTAAATAGATTTTTCAGAATGATACTTGAAAATTTAATTTCTTATGTCGTATATATATACTGTTTCTTATCCATAAATTCAGAAACAAAACTATGATTAAGCAAGCAGTTTATACCCACACAGATATTTTTCACAATATATCAGATTGGTCTATAAAAGCGTAACTTACTTGGAGTAGGGACAGATGAGAGAATTGCGCGTACATGTATCAACTTGAACACCACCTTTCCCTCAGGAACAAAATTCTCAAGTGCCCACCTGAGTACATATTTACTCTTTCTCTTCCCATCAATAGCTACTGCAACAATTGCAGATAATGGTGATTGCAAAGGCAATGGATCCTCTGGTTCACTCAGCTTGTTCATCTCCATGGGAAACCCTGCCTCCTTATTCAGAGCCAAATTAAAGCAAGACAGACCACTTACAAGTACTTCAACAGCTTTAAGTATCAAACTTTAGCTCTCTCTCTCTCTCTCTCTCTCTCTCTAAAAATGGGCAGAGACTTCACATTTGCATCTCTAAATAGAAGGGCGTGTTATATGTCCTAGTTGAGCAACAGCTAGGACATGAAGCTTATACTTTGTCTGCCGTTGAACTTCAAGACATGCAAAAGTCATCTGCCTTAAAAACTTTATTTTTCTCCATTTAATATGTTAATGAATGGCAAGTTGCAAAACCAGAGGCTTTCACCTGGTTCTGTTGCTTGAGACGTAAGTCAGAGAGAGACCTTAACAATTTTGGATGCAAAATCATCATATCCCAGCTTTCCAGATTCTGTGTTTTGCTTTTTAAAAAATTTACTGAAATATTTTCAGGAGCAGTATCTTTTTCTTTGTGAATTGCTAATTATAATGATTTATTTCAATGATTTTTCTCATCCGGTGATAGAAAACTCTTTTTTTTTATATCACCATATTAACAGTTTCTTGTTTGCTTGTTTCACAAGCAATACAATATCAAAGCTCAAATTGACAAGGAATGGCTACAACAATTCGAATAGCGACTGTTATAAGAAACAATTTCTGATATATTTTGAGTCCTTACTTGTTATGTTTGGTTGTCCTTAACAGAATCTCACCGTTTGTGAGTTATGCACAGCATCTTCATCCTTATCGCGTTTTATTACTTCAACTAGCAACACGCATACAAGGAGAGATTTCAAAACATGGATTTTATAATCAAGTTAGAGTTTTTGCTAAGCCATTCAAGTATCGCATGCTTCTTAAAAATTAATGTATTATAAGCTATTAAGGTATTAAGGGTCTGATAGAAGTTGGCGATGCAATGAACTTGACATATTAGACCACCCCTCTCGTTAGATAGAGTCAACCAAAGATCATATTATATTCAAACTAGTTCATAGTTTGATCTGTAGAAGTGTCAACTTGAGTGTGATGATATAGGAAAAGACAGGTAGCTTGCAGTAGTAGGGGCAAATACATAAACGTGTTTTAATGAATTGCAAGTTGAACTTAGCTCTTAAGTCAGAGAGGTTAAGAATAGTTTTCCCAGTCCTAACAACGAGTTGTCAAGAAGCAAGAACTAAAGAGCCTTTGTGGAGGGCTTGTCGCCTAGGTTATTCAGGACTAAAATAAAGAACAAAGATTATTCTTCGTTTCTACTCTTAAATGCATGTTGACTTTAAAAATTAGTCAACTGTATGAGAGATGGAGATATTCATTCCTCCCCCCCAAGTGTCCAAGGAGTTATATACAAGTCTCATAATATGACGGCTTCCATATTTTCCTTGTCACAAAAGGTATTCAGCTTTAAAAGGGGGGAAAAAACAGAACAAATATTGAGAATATTCTCGATATATTGAGGCTCTCTTCTTCTGTGCAAGAGACAAATCTATATGGCGGGAGCGAAAAAGTAGCAGTTTTCAGTGATACTAGGGCTAGCAGTCTGCAAACAAAAGGTGAAGTTGCAACTATAACGCATGATGCATGAGGACAATGGCATTATAAAAGTCACTTTTCTTGTAGAGTTCGGAGAAAAAGTTCGAACCCGGTGTAACTTGGAGGGTATTGAAGTTTGTCAATAGTAATAGAATGCATGCTTCACACCTCTAGAATGGTGTCTGGTACCTTCAGGCATGAGATTTGCACCCGAAAATCACGCTTTGTGATTCTGTTTAATTCCGCTGTTGGTACAGGTTTCAAATTCAAAGGTATCATGAGAGGATTGAGATAGTTGAGTTGACACCTCTATAAACAGTTCCAACACTTTAAGAAGCTGTGATGTTATTCATCCAAGGAAGAAGGGAATCTTTAATTTCTAGACAAAAGCTATTTTCTCCCAACGCAAAGGGGAATTTCCCTTTCTGAAAGGTCATTATTAACAGCTGATACATCCCTTCAGAAATCTCGCTGTTTATACACACACATGCAATGACCATAATTCGGTCCGCTCATCATTTAGGGAAGCACTGTTAACTTAATTTACCAATAAGATGGATCGAATTCGCAAAAAGAGATCCTTTTGACAGTGCTAATAGCAAAGGACAATGTGATATCAACTGTTGGAGGCATTCTCAAGATACAGCTTCGTGATTTCTGCAGAATCTACTCCTTCCATCTGCCGCAGAACTGGGTGGAGTATAAATCAACTCTTATGGGATGAAAAATGTTTCTCGAGAGGATGACAACACGTGGTTAACTTCTAAACCGGAGGTCCAGAAGCAAACAAGTTGATAAGGCCTCGAAATACTTGCGCTGACAGTTGGTGTGCTTGAAAGAGTTCACCGTCCAAGTTCCACATGCTGCTGTTGCCAAAAGATCTAAATGTAAAGGCCGAGGTCTGTTTCATCAGGAAGTAAATGTGTCAACAAGTTAGAACACTCTAAACCAGTGGACAATAACATGCAACACATGATTAAAGTAACTTCCTTATGATGTTCCACAAACTCGAAGTTCAAGGGATCTCCATCTCTCTTTGCCAGCTGCAGAAGATGCCTGTTGGCCACAACAAAGTCACAACTATGACGCTATTAGAAGATCATGAGAGGATAAGAACCTTAAGCAAGGGGAATTTTGAATTGAAATGGTCAATTCCGAAAAGACTGATAAAACCCTTTCATTCATGGTGGATTAATTATATAATTTGCGCAGCTGAGACAAGATTAAGTGCCCTGTTAAATTAATCCTCATTGTCACTTAAACTTTCAGAATCAGATAACACTAAAAATTTTGTGTGTGCATTGGACCAAATAAAAACCAGAGTCAGAACTTGTTGAAGCATTACCCCAAATAAAAGGCCCTAGGGCAGTCCTTGATCAGAATGAGGTGCATAAAGCCATCTGCAAGATGTGCATCAGCCACTAAACCATCTGGTGCTCTCCCATTGCGGCATGCAATAACGGCAGCCCCTACGCTAAGATAGCGGCCTTTGAAGCTCAACCAACCCATTTCACCCCGATGTGAATCTGGTTTTGATTGAGAACTTACAGCAGGATTTGCAGTACAGATCTCACAATTAACACGACAAATTACTTTCTGACGTTTATTCAAACCACGTAGCGTTCGAAAGTGGCGACGCCAATGACCTCCCTCCACTGGATGTGTTTCTTCAGAATTGACTCGAAGCACTGCTACTTCTGCTTCATATGATCTGCATGTCAAGGAAACAACATCATCAATACCCGAAGAAACAAATTCAAAGTAAATTTTAGTAGGTTTCTTCAAAAGAAGCAAAAATATTAATCAATTCAACTACAAAAAGAAAAGGCTCTATACCGAACCAAGTCACTAAGTCTGCATATCATCAAATGAAAATAAATCCTACTAACAGGTATACCTATGCCTCAGAAACACTTTCGTTCCAGCATAATCATATCTCTTGGGTCCCATCCATCGGTATTTCTCACTTTCAGTAATGACATCTCCATAAAACCCATACCTGCTTCTCAAGCATACCAGTTTAGAAGGTTCCACCCAAAAAATAAAAATAAAAAAAATGAAAGATCTGTTTCATACTAGTACGGAAACAAGAAAATAAAAAAAAGATGCACAAAAGACATATACTGTCTTGCAGTATGTGCCATCAGTAATAACGAGAAACTACCCAGCAAAAGAAGCTGCATATCGTACACAAGGTTCAACCTTTGATTCAGCTGTTGTCCTCCATCTTACAATTTGAGCTATATCGAGGGGCACACTTTTCCCCATCACAATTTGCAATGCAGAAGTAATAGGATCACGAGCCCCAGTTGTACTGCATAAAGCACAAGCACCAGATGTGATGCAATAAAAACAACTAGCCTAATAATTGGCTAAGCTAAGTTATTTACAGGACACGAATTCAGTCTTGATATATGGCTAATAATTCGCTAATCTGATAATGCAGAAGAATAAAGATAAATGTTCAATTTCCACAGTTAGAAATGGGGTAGTAACTGAACAAATGACTACTCATGCCACTGCTAGATATATGACCTGAAAAGGCTAATTCCAGGCATGTGAGGTTCCATAAATTTAAAAAAATACACAATTGGCAGAATCTGATTGTCCTTTCGGCAGTCAGAGAGGAAGCTGTACTGTATAATTTCTCAATTATAGAACTCGCAAGAGCAATGGAGAATCTAGGTCAATCAATCAACAAACAATTGGCTCTACTTTATCTAGTGCTCATTTGCTAATTTCTGATCAACTTTCTTGTTATTCGAAGTATGTTTAGTCATGTAAGTCTGTTTCAGCAACAAGTTTCTTTAATCTTACCGTTGAAGCCAGAAGAACTTCGAGGACAGTGAATATCAGAGCCCCTAATAAACAAAAAAAGGCCTTTTCGAGTCTACATATTTATCAGAATTCTATATCACAAATTTTTCATTAAAGACACTGCTCCTAAAGCATGTAAGAGGTAAGTGTCCCGACAAAATTAACTGTGGAGGGCAAGAATCACCCGAGGAGAAAATTGAAAGTACCAAATCACAATAGCATCAGTTGAACCAGCAGGAATGATTCCAAATCGAAATCCTTCCTTCAGGAGCAGGAACTGAGAACCATCATCTGTAGAGTTAAACAGTGACAAACTAGCTCTGTATATCAGTTTATAACAGAAGTGAGTTTTTTAATGAATGATTCCACAGTGAAAATGACACCGAATGCATCACAAAGGTAAATACTGACATTGTTTGGAAAAACTCACCTGTGTGGCAATTGCCAGAATCTCCTTCACCTCCTGCAATGTACAAATAATCATTTGATATCAGACTCACCTGTTACCACAAGTTTCAGTCTAATTATTAAGAAAAAAGCATGATTAGAATACATGCTGACTGATCTTAGGCAAGTTTAACCCATTATTTGTGATCAGGGGGCAACTGATCTTCATTCTGGAAAAAATTCTTAGTACCTCTTTCATTTGTATTGCGCATCGAGAAATCACCACAATCTCCAAGAGACTGCATGAAATCTGTTGGAGCAGGTGGATAAGGAGCTTTATGCCGCGAAGAAAGAAACCCATTGAGAATTTCATTGAAGAAACCATCACCACCCTGATTCGTAACACTTTTTTTTAGCAAAAAAGATATTTCAAAACCACTCATTCATAATGCTGCCAAAACATTCATGCACAGTAACCAGTATGGTTGGAAAAAAGGTAACACCTAAAGAGCAGTAGCAAGAAAAATGCTCATCTAGGCAAGTTGAACAAATTAGCTCATTTCAGGATTGAATCTTCTGTACCAAACCGAAGATATTGTTTCACCATTTATGTTTGAAAATCCAGGTCTCGCGCATACTTACTCATGTTTAAGTATACAAGAAGAAAGCGCTGGCAGTCACATTCTGAAGAGTTAGCACTGAAGCAGACAAAATTTAGTGTCTTACAGTACAATATTTTCTATTAGAGTATACTGATAGATCAGTTACAATGAATAATCTATGATTGTAACAAGAGGCGTGCATTGTAAAGGTGCTAGTCATGGCAATTGCCTGGTTCTGTGCAAATGTAACCTAAGTTCCGTTTAAAATCTATTGATGTAAGTACTCAGACCTTGACCAGATACACATTAAAAATTGGAAGATATGAACTAGAATGTGAAGGGATTTCATATCTTACAACAGCAACAACGCCATCATATTGTTTGAGCTCCTCATTCGTGGCGGCCAGCATCACATCGAATGCATGTCTTGCCCTCTCAGTCACGATCACCTAGTTAAAAAATTCAAAGATATTGAAGCAATTATTATGTGAGCACATTTACTCGTACCCGTCTAAGGGAGAAAATTTTCCTGCCACACGTTCATGTTAGCTTAATAACGCTGGCACACCACTGTGAAAAGCTTCTAAACAAGACGAGTTGCTAGTTTATTGTGGATCTTATGATGCAGCAGACATCTCAACTTGAAGTCCAAAAACCAAATATGATTAAAAAAGTAGTCTAGACAGCAAGACATGCAAAGACACTTGCGGGTGCTATTAGAGGGAAAAACAACAACCATGATACTATTAAAATAGATGAACAAGTAAGAATATTTCAAGTAAAGTCCAGTCCAGTTGGCAGGGATAATTATAAGAAAAGTACAGCTTCTACATACATTATGAACAAACAAGAAAATCTCAGAGACAGTATCACTAACTTTAGGATGAAAAGAATGTGAACCTTAGTATGCACTTTAGCACGTGAGAATATAGGAGAAACGGTTTCCCATGTTGTACAGCCATTTCCCTTTCCGCTCTTCGGATGAACAAAAACCTGATAACATGAAAGAGTTCTGGAAATGAGTTATGATCATTGAGGCAGCCAATTTATCGGCATATCTTGCTCATGGAAGGGCAGCATTCTAGGGAGACCGTACCAGGAGATTCTTCGGCCTTTGCATTTCTTTGTCCAAACAGGAATTAATTAGATTTGCCCACGTCTGACATACTTGCTGATCTTTATGACCAAAAACATATGTGCCTAAGATACACCGGCAAGGATGACACTTTGACCTTTGGACTCCATGTACTATAAAGCGGTATGTCTGTTCCATTGTGGGTATGCCCATCAGTTACCATCATATCACAATGCTAACCCATTCACCAACGCAAATAAGAACGAACCTGCAAGTCCTCGCTTAGAAGACATCTTGCAGGATTTGAAAGATTTGATTCAGGAATTAAACCGTGGTCAATAAACTCCACAGCATAAATATCAGCAAGTTTGATATTCGTTGCCTCCAAAGGAGAACGTTTAATGCCACAACAATCTGATTGATCCTGTTCCAAGTAAAGAGAAGGTCGTGAACTTAAGACGTTATGTCGTCTGAAGTGTTCAAACAGACATCTTGACAATCCTAAAACGCTAGCTTATTAATTGAAGAGCACATATATTCAGCTACAACACCACGTAATTTGAATCACCTTCCTAACTGTAAGTTCTTGGCCAAGATCAGCCGCCTATCTAGAAACAGCACGACAAAATCATGTGCGGATATGAACATTCGCCCGCACATTCCTTCTAGAAAACAATAAAAAGCGCTCACGCTGCGTAAGGGCTCGAGCAACTTCCAAGACAGTCCGTCGGAATCGAGAGCGAGAGCTACTGCTCCGACGTGGTCCAAGATCAGATCGGAGGACACGACCAAGGTTTCGCCGGCGATGCCCGCGCTTGAGTTGGCAATGGCGTCATCTCCGAGGATCGAATCATCCCCGTTTCTTTCCATGAATCGATGCCTACCCAATCTGGTTCTAGGAAGGAGAATCGCAGTAAAAGCAAGAAAAGAACAAGCTAACCGGGGAGGGACGAAAAGATGAGTGGCGATCGCTGTTGAACCTTGCGGGAAGAAATGCGTCGAGAAAAGTCGTTGGTCGGGGTTTGGTGGGTCACAGTTCCGGTGCGTAGATGATTCACCGGTCCGTTACTTTGGTTCGGCTCGAGCCCGAAGCCCAATGCCAACGTTGTTGTTGCCTTGCCCCCATCGGTAGCTTGGTTCTCCCAAGAAATTGGGCCGGTCTGTCCCATTAACAGGTGCTAAAAAGCTGGAAGTCAAATCTTTTGGCCCAAATCTGGGAGTCGGTCAATTAGACACGTTTCGACCAAAACAACCGAAATGAATGACAATTACAAGATTCCGGCCGAAAAAGAAATGACGATCACAAGATACAAATCGGGAATCGACAAATATTAAGAACATCGTATGAAAAAGGAATTAAAAGGATGAACAAACCCGACACCACGTTATAGACACACCGGAAAAAGGGTTGATAAAATCAAATTAATAGTCCTCGGAGTTCAAAATCTCGCCCCAAATTCGAGATTTGCTCTGAGTTTCATGCATTTGGCCATAAATCATCAGGTCAAACTGAAGTTAGTGATATCACCGCAAAAGCCTACAGCTTTCAAAAGAGGAAAGGAGGGGAATGAAGTGGTCGTATCATACTATACACACTGCACTTGCTTGCTTGCATTCACAGCAAGCTGGCTATATTTGCACTAGTGGTTTCTCGAAGCATTCAAATCTTTTAATCATTAGATTGGTCTTCTTTAGTATTAACAAGCTATTCTGCAATAGAAAAGGGAATTTCGAAAACAAGACACGGTTCTTTGTTGCCTAATAGAGGAGAACCCTCCTCGTGTATGCATGACGAGGACGAAAATCTTCTCAATGCAGATGCAAGTTCTCCAAAGCAGACAAATTATTGCGAAACAAAATATTTATTGAACATGGAAAAGAAACTAGGGTGTAGGACTAACGTCTATATCATCGCTAACATTTACAATATCTATCCAAAAACTAGGCTATGAGGAAGCATCGTGAATAAATCGGTTGAAGCTGATGATCCTGCTGATGATGCCCAATCCAAATGGTCGGCACCCCTTTCTGTACAAGGACAGACTTCAATCTCAGTTATCTCCAAACTGTCTCGTTGGCATCCGTGAAAATGGCATTGTGATGCTGTATGAGGCATTGAACAACCTCGATGGCACCAAAATCCATTGGAGTCCCATCGTCCAAGGGAATCATGGACGATGCAACGGCAGTATCTTCCTCTTCTGCAATTCGAAAGGGAATGAGAGTCACCAATATGTGTTTCTGTGAGTACAACATACATTCCTTTCAGAAAAAACAAAAAAAAAATGATTGTTTTGGCCTCCAAGGACATTGGATATGGGCCCGAGTGTTGGCATTAATACATTTTGATTTATTAATATGGATATCCAATGGCTGTACACTTCAAAGACAAGGTGCCTGCAAGACTGAAAGGTTTAGAACATTCACTTTTGAGGCAACAAATGGTTAATCTCCTCACATATCCCACTGCCGACAATATTATGCATCATATTCACCGTGCATGAACCAACACGCTCAGCACAGGAGAAACCATCTACAAAAAACACACAATATAAGATTGCCAACCTGCAAGCATGTCCCATGCACTGTAAGTAGGCTCTGTGTCCGTGCCGTTCTGACTTGTGCGTTGATCATTCCAGTACTGCATATAATACTCAGGTTTCTGCCCATTCTGCCACATAATCAAAGGAGCAAATTCCATAGCTAAACTCTGTGCGTCCATCTGAAGGAAATAAAGGACCATGCAACAAGCTGGTCAATTGATTTATATACCACTCCAGTCAGCATTTTGACCAGAGTTTTAGAGAAAATACATGCAAGAACTCAACAATATCAAAAAAAATCGTATATAATCTATGCCCGCATAGAATGAACTTTCCCAAAATTGTAGGAAACCTCATAACTTGTAGATCTCTCACTTTCGCCAGAAGTATCCATACAATGAAATAAAAGGATGATGGCCTGTGAAGCTCTCTCCTACATTGCCTTTACCAGGATAGATTCTCAGTCTCCAGGTTTGCACAAGGTAGAATAACAAAATTGATGGTCTTGCACAGTCAACTAGCAGGCATACAGTACATGATAACTTCCGCTAGCAGACATATACTACATGATAATTTCCAGCACTGGTCCTGCTGGATTATGTGGAAGCAGCAAATAATAACCATGCAGGCTTCTCACGGGAAAAAAAAAATTCTCACATGCTTCCAAGGAACACAGCACACCTAAACCCGGGCATGTTTGAAAGGTGGCATCAGGACCGACAAAGCGAGACTAACATGTCGAGGATGCTTCAACTATGCTAAAACTGGTTAAATAATCAAGAAAAAAGATATCTCAAGATACGTTAACTGAACTGGGAACCAATATTGGTTGTGATCATGCTAGATTGCCAATCATGTCATGAAGATGTTCTATCATGATAAAGTTTCATATCTCTCGTCATCCATGGAACAATATGTGTGAAAAGGTAACACTTATGATATACATTTAATGCCTGCACGTTAATTGACATCTTCTATAATCTGTCACCGCTTCCTAAAGAAAGCCATATTTAAAATATTGACCAGAATCAGGCTGGAGAGAGAAAGAGAGAGAGAGAGAGAGAGAGAGATATGATTCCTGCCTTGTTCAGAAGGGACTTCTGGCTCACACGGTGCAGTAGTGCAGTTATATATTCCAAAGTCATAAAATTCACATTCGGAAGCTTCTTTAGTATGTTTCTCATTGCATTTATACTGGAACGAGCTCCTTTGATCTCTTCATAAAGTTCAAAAGTGGTGAGCGGCTCGGGAAGGCTTGCAAGATAACATTTGACTAAGGCTGCTATGTCCACTGGATTTACACCATCAGGCAGAGATGCATTTGAATCTGGAGTGACCAAATTTTGTTAACACCTGCCAAATTAAATAAATGAAAGTGCTTTTGGAAAGAAGAAAGCATCTAAGATACCTAAATTGAATGATGAGACCAACTGGTGGATAACCTTCTTATCTCCTTCAGACTTGAACAGGTATGGAGCATTTAGCCCTAATAAACAAGTTAGAACCCAAAATTACTTCCATTGGACAATTGCTGCATCATGCATATCTAAACAAGCTTAGCATGACCTAAAATTAAATAACCTGATAATACAAGGTAATCAGCACATTTGACCAAAATTTGCGGAACAGGCCGGCTGGACTCTTCCCGATGTACAGTTACCTCAACCGGAACTCCAAATACTGAAGAAAGATGAGAAGGCGAATTAAATTGCAGTCAAGCAGGAAAATCTCACAAAAGTTGTACCTATTTCACTACAAACCAAGAAAGAGGATTGTCTAGCTGCATTGTCAAACAACTTCATGAATCACAGGACTCATCAATATTGCAACTGCCATGATCCCCAATGGGCAAAAACATGATAATCAGTTTCTTTGTCTACCGGCAAGAGAACATTTTAGACCAGAACTAAGCTAACAATATGTTAACGATTAGATTCAGATTATTCACCATCAGGAAATTGAATATTTCTAATTTATGTCGCATCTCATGTGCATTGGGAAATTCCATGAGAAATGATGATGCATGACTATGTCGCCTACATATAGATACAAACCTTATTTAATAGATCCTGAAATCACTTATCAATTCAAAGAATGTTGTCTGGCAACATTTCATGTTTAAGCTAGAAATATCGTCAGTCTTCACTTGAACCTAAAGAAAGAAAAAAGATGATCGATATCCCATGACTTCACCCATCTGCATTTACAATTTAGCCACTTACCATCAGTGCTTGCAACTCCCTGCAAATCAGTGAAGTGTCGTGTGTTAGGAACTTGCCACAATTTTAGAGAGAGAGAGAGAGAGAGTTTCCTCAAATCCTACCTTTTGCCACCTTTCAATATCAGTAATTATAGTTTTACTTTTCTGTGCTGTCCTTTTCGCCACCTGAACAAATTCCAACATCTAAATGAGTAAACTTCCTCTTCATTAACCAACAGAAATACAT
Source organism: Metrosideros polymorpha var. glaberrima (assembly GCA_001662345.2). Classification (NCBI taxonomy): domain Eukaryota; kingdom Viridiplantae; phylum Streptophyta; class Magnoliopsida; order Myrtales; family Myrtaceae; genus Metrosideros; species Metrosideros polymorpha. The sequence continues at coordinate 398,105 of BCNH02000011.1, forward strand.
TGACTTTGGCAAGAACTATAATTTGTATCACACTCTTCATTAATCACATTGCACCAATAATTTCGCTGCTGCTATTATACAATTAGCGAGAGTTGCTTATTTAATTACCATACCTATTAATTACTACTTCATCTATTTATTGTGTTGTGAATTTTTGGATAACAAAAGTAACAAGAAAATCTAAATCACAAACTGAAGCTGAACTGAGGTACCTCCTCGACTTTCGTCTTGCCAACAGCAACCTTATCTTTTGTCTCTGAAATGCCCTTCCTTAGAAATGAGCCTGTTGATGCTGCTGCCTCTATGAAGCGCTCCTGCATTGCTTGTCTGGTAGATGGTTGCTGTAGCAATGCCCACCGACTCTTGACACTTGACCCAACTCGTCCTGCCACTTCAGCAACATTGCCTTTAGCATCCTTTGCTACCTCACCAACAAATGTTCCTGCAGTTTGCCCAGCTTCTTTAAGCTTCACACCTGCATAAAACCCTTGAGAATGTGACGAGAAATTCCAGTACAGGATCTCCAGAAAAACATTAGCAAAATAATAATCTCTTACCTGAAGAAGAAAAGAAGCCACTCGCCTTATCTTTCCACTGAGGTGAGAAGGGCAAAGGCATTGATAGCTAAGCTAGCCGGCGGGATCAAGATGAATTAATATCCCAACCAAGAGTTCTGTTGAATAAAAAGCACATTGACAGTGTATCTAAAAAAGAAAAAAGATCTAAAAAAAACATGCATGCGCGTGCTCACACACACAAAAAGAAAGTAAGAAGGAAAAATGACAGCTAGACATGCTGGTTGTACTTGAAACTCCTTTCATGTCATTGAATTAGTTGGCTAACAGCCTAACACCACCTACAAAGCAGGGTTAGTTCTCCAGTGTATGTGGAATGGGGAAATAAGAAAAGCCGAAAGGAACTAGCTAGATGCTTTGATATGTGTAAAACCAGCATGACTGACGGTAAACATGACTGAATATGAATGTTTTGAACGAAACAATGTCGGAACATTATTATCACGGCAATGGAAGTTTGCATACTAATGCATGTAGGTGTGTCTGTATACTCACCTATCTTTATGCTCTCACAACAAGGTCCATATAATGAAGCAAGTCTTTCCTTGGATTCGGAAAGGTTTGAGCAGGAAACGCAATTTATTTCACGGAAAAAAAAACCATTCGTCCAGACTCAAAATTTGGCGTTGCAGTACAAAATAGTATATGTAGAGCAACTTATTTTAGTCCTGAAGCAATCAAATTGCTCATCTCTCAATACAGACGTTACACAGCACAAACCCAGTACCCACCACAGCGTTAAGCGTCCCAGCTGAATGCGCCTTATACCCACAATCTCAACATCGGAAAGAAAGAAAATTCAACGTTCAAATTCAAGAAATCTAAAATTCTCCAAGAGTCCGAAGTAAGAAAGGAAAGAGAAAAGGGTGTCCTGAACAATAAGCTCTGCACAAGTCCTCACCCTATTGGTCCAAACAAAAGCAATCGAGATCGGTTTCGTTCTATCGAGAACACGATCCAACGAAAAAACTCCCCGTCCCGGAGCGACAACGTGACGAAAGCACGAACCGCGAAAAGCTTCAGACACGCACACGGAGAATCGAAGGTTGAGAACGATTCCATGGATCGAACGTGAAGAGGGCGCGTACCTAATACGCTCGATGATGATGGAATTCAAAGAGCGAGAGAGAGAGAGAGAGAGAGGTCGAGCTGAGCACGGAGGAGCTTTTCTCTGCTGAGTTTGAAGTTCAAAGTCGCCTCTCTTTTTCAATATTTTTTAATATAATAATTTTCCTGAGAGGGAAAGTGGAAGTGAAGCTGGGAAAGGAGAGAGTGAGAGAGAGAGTCGAGAGGTTCTCTCTTTTTCTTTTTCTTTTTCTTTTTCTTTTTCTTTTTCGGTATCGGAGGAGACCCATGGTCTAAAATTAACTAATTAATAGAGCGATTAGAAGCAAAATTCGCTAATCAATGCGAGTGTTTTGGACTTCAAAAAGTCAAGAAATGGAATTAGCAGCCGATCATTCTAGTTGGTTTGGTCCCAAGACAGAAGAGGACGAGCTCTTTCTCTTTCATTCGCTCACTTCGAATCAGGCTACTATATTTGTTTGACCCGTCTTTTTCAAAAAATTAAAAGAAGAAAGAGATGGAGAGAGAGAGATTAGCAGCCGATGAGGTTTCACGCTATGGACTTCGGTTTTTTTTGGAGCGTTCCAACGGACAAATGGGCCGATTCGATTCCATCTTGTCCATCCCGACTCGAATTGGGATTTTTGTTTCGCAATCAGATCGGACAGACACAAATTAGTCTACAATAGCATTAGATCCGGCTCAAGGGTGAAACGCATTCTAGACTCGGGACCCGAGACGAAGAGATTCGCAGATCGGGTGTAATCACTGCAATCGGATTTTGTGAGATAGACGTGACTAATGTGTATGATTGAGCCGGTCCATGAGAACGAGGCTGTCCAATGATTGACCGTGAATAGTTTCCAATTGCGTACCAAATCGGCATTTGATCAATAGGAAAAGAGTGGCTCAAAGAGACAGAAGGTAGAAGAATCGAGATTGGAATAGGACCCACATTGAGGATGTCCCTCTTTAATAAAGTAAAGTAGTTGTCCCATGCATGGACTAAACTTTAAGGGCCCCATTGATTTGTGCAAGTTTTCCATCAAAAAGGGTTCAGAAAAAAGAAATAAACAAAATTGGCATGTAAAAATGAAGCAACTCCTCATCAATACCCTGGAGTTGCATGATAATCAAATCACAGCCAAACGGAGAAAGATGGGTACATTGCTTAACTGGAGTAATATGATCACGATCCAAAGTTCCTTGATTAAGTCGAAGATACTATAACAGTCAAACCCTAAACAATGTGACAATGAGACAACTTGAGTCCCGTTCCAGGAATTTCTTTATTCTTTCTCAAGTTAGCCGCTCCAATGGAATCTACAATAATCTAGGAGCAATGAGTTACTGCCTGAAGTCCTAAACGAACGGCGGAGGCACAATTTAAATGAAACCAGCATGAATTACCAGAACCATTCCTGTCTCGCATCAACAGCTTTCACATTGGTATGCATAAGCGGCATGGTCTCATATAGAGAAAGAAGATCATTCAGGCATCTGCTTCTGTGGTCACTATGCCCTTCTAAACTGCTTGTACCTGAGGCTCCTATCTTGTAAGTCTTCCCTGAGAAAATTTCGTCAAGAGATATTAGCAAAAACAGTTTACTTAGAAAGATGATATCATGAAAGCATTCAGCAAAGAGCATACCTGGAAAAGATAGAGTAGGGATTTTTCACAACTCTTAATTAACTAGCTGACTGGAATATGCACCTTGCATGTCATGCTAATTAAGCAATTTTTCATGGTACCATGCGGTCATTGGTAAGACCCCGAGTTATCGAAACTTACATTTCTGACTATTTCTAATGCAAAGAGGCTGGCTTATATGAGGCTTCTTTCTAGGAAGGGTGATCATCTTTCTACTTTCTTTCAAGGATACTCAAGTTCCCATCCTTTTCATCTCTACTATTATTCCGCATCTGTGCCTTGTAAGAGGCAGGTTGGATTTGCTGTTCTCTATGTTGGAAAAGCAACATGGTTCTAGGTTGGGCAGATTATTAATCTAATTGACAATCTGTTCATATCTTCCCTAGTTCGTCAAGGAGTTCCAAGCAATATGGTACTAGCTTGGGCAGATCTATACCTTTCACCCAGATTGGAGGAGAACCAGAGGCATTGGCAATGAGCAGAGACATGGCAACATCTTCACAAATCCTGAGTAGCATAATAAAAAATGAATTTCAATTCATTCAAGGACATAAAGAATCAATTGAAAATGCAGCACCGTGCAGTCATTGTTCTACAAAAACTTTGCAAGCTGTACCTCTCCCTAGTAAGATAATCGTGAACTGTCGATGGCATTATATAGGTGTACATATCCAGGTATTTTCTATGAAAGAATGCTGCTTGTGCGAGAATCATGCTGTAGGTGCCCTTCCACCAAACTGACCACCATCCTTCATATTTGTAATAAGGAATACCATTTCTCTGCAACAGGTCAAAAATACACTCAGCAACAGCTTCAGGACAAATCCTCTTGTTCCAATTTACACTGGAAATCTGTCAGTCCCAATTCTTTTTCAACCACTGCATAATACTTCTTTTATAGAAAATAATAAGTAGGTTCAAATTATTCTTCCTGGCATAACTTTGGTGCACATTGTTAGTTACATATTCTATAATAAAGTTGTTTGTTACTTCCACCATGATACTTCTGGTGAGCATCAGTTCTTTTCCATAACATTCTCTGTTAATACATAGAAGTGGCTATAGACTGCTAATTCTCAAATATACAAAGAAAGGCACATTAAAAACTTTCTAGAGAAAACCCAATAGGAGTTTCACAAAAGTACTGCGATGAACAAGTACAACAGGCCATCTTCTCCTTCTTTAATGCAGGGTCTATTTTGCAACTCATAAGTTCATCATGGAGTTACAGGATAGATTCTACCACTTTACCAAATGTTCAGAACAACTCTCCAAGATCTTATTTATTCCAGCAAATGATAGAATTAGCAAAGATACAAATCTGACCTCTGCTTCCAGCGAATGTGCACGAGGAACAAATCCCACCATAGTGGAAGGGGCACTCTGCCACACCGTGAAAGCAAAATCCAGAGTAGGACATGGAATAATTACGTCATCGTCAACAGAGAAAACTGCATCAGTTCTGATATCCCTACTTGGCCTGAATCTACTTATTACAGTATTGTCACTGATGATATCAAACATAAAATCATGCTTATGAGACTTTGACGCCACAACTTTGTTGAGATGGGACTTCAGTTTCTCCTGCAGTGGATCACTTTTGCTCCATATGACGCGTATCGCATGGGTACCGGCGCAGGATGCATAGTGGCCGACAGTTTGCTTAAGATGGTTGTTTTGGTTCCATGTGTTGATTAGCACAGTATAACCACCCCTGCACATCAAAAAAGGAAAGCAGAAACGGAATAATATGCACTCACATCTCACCGATCACATCTCGTAATCCAACTATTGTGTGAGTAAACGAAGCAGCAGATAGTGCGTGCTAAAACTATGTAGACATCACAGAATCAAAATTAATAATCAAGCAGTAAAACAAAACTAATGCAAAACAAAATAAATCTAGAAGACTTCAATTCAACAGTAACCAAGCACGCGACAAATATAGCCAATTAAGTGCCCATTGTCTGAACAGAGCTTATCCCAAGAATCACCAACCATCCTAGTATTAATCAATCACACGGCAAATATATCTATTGAAAAACTATCAGGTGATTGTTCTCTCAGACCAGACCACAATACGCTATTTGCAAGCCACAAATGCTAATCATTCCCGAAAACATAATGCATGCAAGAACAACAAGCTGCAACCCAATAACCTCCTACAGAAACACGGTCAAAGCAAACAGAATCAAACACGATCTCACGGAAGAAAGTCCTGCGCAAAATTTATTCAGAGATACCTTGAAGGAGAAGAGACTGAAGAAGGATGGCGAAGGTTCCATCCCATGAGAGAGTTCAATCTCGAACCGACCAAGAGGACGAGGCCCAGGACAAGGACGCAGGAGAGAAGCTTCAGCTTGGCGGCGGCGCCGAGTGGGTGGCGGAGCGGCCACCGGCTGCCGTACGCGCCTCTGGTGGCGGCTTTTTCCTTCGCCGGCGAGGACAGCCCGGCTTCCTCCTCGCGGATCCTGATTAAGGCGGTGGACATGGACGATCGAAGTCAACGTCGCTCGCGATTGTGAATGACTTAGCTTGGGCTATGACCATGACTGGGTCCGAAGCGCAGAGAAGCTTTAATTAGCCTGCAATTGCAGAATCGACCGTTACGATGAGTGACAAGCTGGGGGAGGGAAGACCCGTTCTCACGGACTGGACTCGGTATATCGGGCTCGGGTTATTTCATTGCAGGAGCTGATATATAAATCACGAATTTGGTTAAGACATCTCATTTCGATTGGAGCGCAGGTGGAATTTGAACCTTCAGGTTTCCCGTCTAAGCATTTTCATTTTCAAGAAATATAACCAGATTTGACCATTATCTTTGATACGAAACAAGTGAAAAGAGTAACATTACAAGACTGTGGAATCAAGTCTGTCCTACTAACACAAAACTGACATGAAAGCCGTACGTTTACTCAGACTTGAACCTTGGAACTACATGGGTAGATCGAATTACATGGTAAGATCAAAAATGCAGTCTGGCCGAGCATCATTGCAGTTCCACCATTGAAAAGCACAAGAGTAGAAAACAAATCTTATATTGAACTGATTAAGAATATATACTCAAGCGTACAACTCACATTTGCAACAAGAACACAAAAAATTAGAAAGGTGGAGACATCACTAAAACGCCCCACAAAAAATTAGGAAAAACGGAGAACAGAGTTGACTGAGAAAATATACCGAATATGATAGGACCATACATGGCCCATGGTACCAGATAATTTATCCTACAGTGGGTCGTTATAGACGCTTGAGGTTACGTTTCTAAAATCATAAAATCAGCCAAAATTTCTGCATCGATGTAAATTGATGCCTTTCTTCTTTCTGGAAGGTCCGACTCCAGGGAGGGGAACTGGCTGCAGATTACTTTATCACCTTCTATTGTTGCTGCGACCTCTCCCGCCACCGAAGCCACTGGAAAACCGGCCATTCCTTTGGCCAGAAAAACTACCGCCCCTGCCACCTCTACCCCCAGAAAAACCACCGCCCCTACCACCAAAGCCGCCACGACCACCCCCACCGCCAAATCTTCCCCCTCTTGACTGTTCTCTCTCCTGGAGACGTGGCAATGTCTTTACCACCTCTAAGCTTACATTTGCTGCATTCTCCTGACCTGCAATCCAGAGGAGGGAAATAAATACCAAAATCAATCATTATCCACATAACGAAAATCTAACTGAAGCGCTACACTAGGCTGATGAACTCACAACATACTCAGCTAAAATAAGAATAAAAAACTATGAAAAGTATGCGTAAAGTGCAGCATCACTATGACTTAGGAGCTGATGAGTTCTGTAGTTTAATTACCAGTAAGGAAAGTATCCAGATCTTCAGCTGCAACATCAAATACAACACCATTTCCATCAGCTGTGAGAGCAAGACCCTTCACGGACTCTACTTTTTCTTCAGGCAAGAATCTCCTCAGGACACCAAAAGCAAACCTAAAAATCAAAGTGATAACCCAGAGTCAGATCAGGTGAGAATAGAATGCAACACCAGAGCCAGAAGGGGGCCAGCCGCCACATCCACACGATATCTACAAAGCAGTACTGCAAAGCAATACAACTTTTTGCCAACAGAGATCTTGTACACTTACGAAGGTGTATAAATGGGCCTTCCAGTCTCAAGAAGTAAGGTTACATGGTTCTCAAGTGACGAAAGCAGCGATCTGCTCTTTATTTCACTATAACCCTGAAAAAGGAAGAGTACGGATTATATTTGTTAGATAACCGAAAAAGAAGGAAAAGATATGCATGTCAAGGAAGTGCAATAAAACAAAATAATAAGAAATCAGCTTTGTTAAAGTAACAAGACGTGAGTGAAAAATAAACTTACAGAAGCCTTAGCAAGAGCCTTCGCAAGTAATTCTACCGCTGACATGCCAGACGTGTTCAGTAGTTGCTCGGCAGCAGACTTGAATGCCGGAATAACACTGCATTTTGGAGGATATTAGCATCTAGTTGTTATAGGCAACGATTCAGCTTCCCAGCAAAAAGAAAGACTACCTATCAGAAATTTGTGTTATTGATTCAGCAGCTTCGACGCCAGCAGCTTGAGCAACATCACTTGGCTGCGGAGCAGCAATGTGTTCAAATTTTACACCAGACTCTTTTTCGATCTTAGATACGTTCGCCCTTCTTGGATCATACAGCATGACAGCTACTCCAGTATTGCCTAGAAAACAACAATGCCCTCAGCATCTGGCGAGCTGCAGAAATAATGAAACTAGGGAAAAATGCAGGTTTCAAGTTGAACAATTACCAGCTCTCCCTGTGCGTCCAGATCTGTGAATATAGGCTTCAACATCACGCGGAGGCTCACACTTAAAAAAAATAGGCCAACTATCAGCATGACTGCATTTAAAAAAAAAAGCAAATCAAAGCATACCATATACAGCATACCTGGATAATTAACTGGACATCATTGATGTCCAATCCTCGTGCCGCCACATTCGTGGCCACTAATGTCATAAATTTGCCAGACCTGAAACCAGCAAGTGTAACCTGCACTCAAGAGGCAAAGTTTAGGCAAGGAAAAGCATGCCATGTGTCAATTAAGATGCAAAAAAGGTTTCAGCCGTTTTAATATAGATGGTCATCAGCCGCCATTCTAAACATGTGTCCGGATTGACTTTTACATTTTGTTTTTGCTTAATATATATCTTCTGGCTCGCACACACTTTTTTAAAATCTGAAACTCTCGAAATTATCATAACACTCAAGTATTGACCCGTAAATTCAGATATAACTTCTTCATAGTTTTTCTCAAATTCAAATAATATTTTAAATTTTGGCGGGAACTACTTTTTGCCTTTGCTTAAGTGTAACCAAACATGCCCTAGAGTGTGAGAGTTAATTTCTAGAAATACTTACATACACAAAACCAGAAAATAAGTTACATACAAGGAATGCATCACTTAAATAGATAGCCCTGCAAATTAACAAATTAATATTGTCTCCACGGTCATGATGCCGGACCTACCAATGAATCAGATCCAAAAACAAATACTCATAATTCATTCTATTGAAGCCTATGCCTGTGCATTCATCACTTGAAAATCAGAGGGTAGGTACCCCACTAAAAGCATCAGCCACCTTATTTCTCTGAGAATGTTTTATAATGAAAGGGAATTTTTCGCTATAGACCAATCTCTTTGCCTCTGGATGTAACATTTATTACCTTATCACGTATACCTTGTCCATCCACCACGCATCAATATATCAGCACTCTCCAAGGAAATGAACTTCTAGGCAAACTAGTTGGGTTGACTTGATTAACTTAGTAAGGAACTCGCACAACAGTGTCACCCACCATATGTGGTTGAGAACTAGCAAGCAGGTAAACCAACTATTCCTAGTCATGTAATTTAGCATAACAAAGCATGCTCTCTCTTCTTTGTTCATCTCCTCTTCAGTGTGTTACAACATTAACACTCTTACATAAAATAATAGCTATAAAGATTCTGCACATTCATCATTTACCTCTCGTTGGGATTGCTGTATGTCTCCGTGCAAGGGCCGTGCTCCAGGCAACAATCCCGAAAGTTGAGAAGCAGATTCCTTTGTCTCAGTAAAAATTATGGTACGGCCTCCACTAAAGAAAATCCAACCAGAGAATAAAGTTCAAAGAGTGTTCAGTAAATCTCGGGACTAACAAAAGAGCACGGCATTAAAGAAATGAAAATGGAAACATCTAACCTGCTGTAACAGCGTATTATGTCTGGGATAAGCTGAGATCTAGCCGAGCTTGTACAAGGGACAACAATATGCCTAACATTGGTGCTGGCCTTCATTTTCTCATTACCTACTAGATCTACAGTTCTCTTGTTATGTTTAAGGAACCTGGAAGAAATCTGGAAATGCCAAGTTATGGTATCAGGAAAAGTTGGGTGAAGATAAGTTTGCACGGCAGCAAATAAGGAAAACCAAACATTGACAACTAAGATACAAATTCAGAACAACAAAACAATTTTGCCAGATCGAGTTACGTACACCCTTCACCCAGTCTGGTAAGGTAGCACTAAAGAGCAGCGTCTGAACTTTACTTGTATCCTTCACCTTGCCTGCAAGAACCAGAAGAATTGAAGGATAAGTATATGCACATCTATCAGCAACATGGTTAAATCGAAAAAATCCCAGAATTGAGATAGTAATTGTCCAAATATCTCAGGAGATTATCAAAATTTAAACTGCAGCTTAGATAATGCCTTATGTAAACCTACTCAAACAAGCCTCAAGGAGAGGAATAGCAAATTGGTTTGTGCCCCTCTTAGTGGATACACAATAAGAGATATGCTACATGTAGTAGAGAATTTAAGAGGCAGAAAAAGAAAATAAAGACCTTGCTCTAAAAATCAGATTTCAACACCCCTAATTTAAAAGTTAAAAGTTGCTACATGATGCTGAGACTGAACAACCTATTGTCAAATTGCAAACGACAACATCAATAAGAATAATTGTAATTGCAATAAATAAGTGGAGCATAATTCCACCAGAAACTTCATAGCGAAAAAAAATTAGTACACACACACCAAGAATTAGCTCTACATCTTCAACAAAACCCATCCTTAGCATTTCATCAGCCTCGTCAAGGACACGGAAGGTTAAAGAGCTCAAGTCAATATTTTCCCTCTCAATGTGGTCCTGCCACAAGATGTAACAAATAAGATCACCACTTTGAATATGAGCGTTATTCCCAGCAAGTGAAAGAAAACCAGATAAGCTTCCAATTCAATGAATTACTTTCACACGGCCAGGTGTTCCAATCACTATATCGACCCCTCTCCTCAATTTGCTCTCCTGAGCTTGATAGGGAGCTCCACCATACAAACAACATGATGTTAAGCCCACTGCTCCACCATAAACTTCAAAATCAGAAAACACCTAAAATGATAGAGTAAAAGGATGTCAGACATCTATCTCTGTAAAGAGAAGAGATTATTTCCATAAGCTTGATTGCACTACCTGCTTGGCCAATTCCCTAGTAGGTAAAAGCACCAAAACACTCGGTGGCCTACTATACCCCGTCTTCCTTGAGGTTTTTGCAGGCCCATTCGTCAGAGATTCCAAAATAGGCAAGACAAAAGCTAGAGTTTTGCCCTGGTACAATTCGCACAGTGAACAAGGTGATGATCAGTGCTAAAACATTAAAACTCATCAACTACAGAAATGAGCAAACAGTTCAAAAACTCATGTTCCTGGCAGCCAATCATCCTTAAAAAACCTGAAAAGCAACGGCGGCCAAACAGTCTTTACACACTTTTGGTTTTTATATCCCAAATAACACCAGTGTACTAACGTACAGATGACTCCGCCACACGCATGCCTGAAGAGATCAACTGAAACTTGTTTTATACAATGACAGTCACGGGGTGAAATACAGGGAAATTGGACTGGAAATGCACGAAAGACATTTGATGAACCAATTGCACTGTGCTATACTCTGCACTACAATTGCTTTGTCAAACCATTAATTAAAACAACCACGCAAACTCATTAGCAGCCTCAGCAGTGATAAAACAATATCCACCAAGCTCAAAAATCAACCATTCACTACTCGTAGAGCAAATAAAACCTACTTATCTTTTCAAATATTCGTGACCCTTTTCCACCATCACACTCTATTATTACTCCAACGTCCATACCAGTCACTTCTC
>BCNH02000011.1:420349-461528 GCA_001662345.2 Metrosideros polymorpha var. glaberrima
GGCATAATTTTTAAATTTTTTTTATTTCTTTTGCCATTATTTTTACATACAACAAAAGGAAGCAAACTAATCGTGAAAAATATAAAAACTGACATTTCCAACATTCAGTTATATATCTGGCTAAGAGTAATTCATTTTATGTACGGCATATTACCTGACATAGATAAATATAAAAAAATTACAGCAATAAACAGAATTACAACTAATCCCAAACAAATCCCATGATTAAGTGATTATTGAGAAAATACCGTCAGCACATGCATTAGAGACACCTGTTGGATAATTAATTTGAATTTTCTCTCTCAAGAAATATTCGTCCACGGGATATTATTTACAGATGTTTTTTTTTAATCTAATATTATTTACAGATGTTAATGATATTTACTTTTTTTGGGAACTTGGAATCTCCGGATAGTCCACGTGGAGATACGGCTCCGGGATAAGACAGCCAGTGTATCTGACTCAATGATTACTTTCCACTTTCCAGAGTTGTTATTTCCTCTTCCTGCATAACAACGACAGTAAATTCTCAAATTGATTTATGAGGGCACAGTTACCTTTATTTAATAAAATAAGACCAGAAAAAGCAATTAAAAAAGAAAAGCACACTGCCACGATGGAAAGCGAACATCACATCAAGGCCCGTCTTTTTTTTAGGGACCCGATATTTGAAATGAAATGCGGTGTCGCAGTCTCTCTCACTCTCCCCCTCGGGGCCCACACTCGGCTCGGCTGTGGCCCCCTGGTCCTGGCCCCTTCGTCTGTCCCTGGCTGACGGCGTGCGTCCGGCGAGTTTGAATAAATCGCCGCCTGTGTCCTTCACCCTTTCTCTTTGGGGGCTGCGACTTTACTGTCTTCGTCAGGTCCGCCTGAAATCTCGCCACGCGTCGTCGCGGCAGCGGAGGTTTCGCGTCGCGTGCGTTTGGGACTGTCGTCCCCGGTGGGTTCGTTCGCCGGACCGGAACAGAATTCCCTGAAATTTGTGTCTCGCTTTGTTGGGCTTCAGACAAGCCCACGTAAAACTCACTATCGCGACGCAGCGCCTGAAGAAAAGAGACGGTTGCCGTGTTGTATGCAATTTTGCTCAACCAAGCGAGATAAAAATCGATCTTTTCTCGGATGCAATTTTGCGACAAGATCTAAAGTCGAGGATTTTCATAGCACAAAAAAAAGTTTATGGTTGAATTGCAGCAATACCGAAAGTTGCTGACTTTTTAAGGGGCAAAAAAATTTATGGTTGAATTAAGACTTGACCTAAAGTTCAAAGTTTTTTATGAGACTAAAGCTTGATTTTTTTTTGGGTATTAGGCTGATAAAAATCATTTTTTGTAGTTGGCTATTATAAATGCCTCGATTAATGTTTACTAAGTAAGTGTGGCGGGTGGGATTTTTCATATTCTTTTTTGTATATTTTCTTCTATATCACGGTATGCTTTTAGTTGATGAGTTAAAAGTCATGAACACACGATATTAATTATAATTAAAATGAATAATATCGATGTGTGTGTGTATATATAAAATCTATCAATCAAAACACCGATTGAAAGAAATTAGATGAAAGAAAACATGGCCATTCTTTGTGTTGTTAAGCATGCAAAAGATCATTTTTTCCCCATTAGGACTTAAGAGGGCACGCATGTTGTGGAATGAGGTTAGAAACTCAAATTCTAAATCAAATTTAGAATAGAAAATGAAGAAGATCACATTCAAAAGGATAAGAGATGGGAATATAGATCGAGGCAAGGCACTTCGGAAAACTTTCTTCGAAATAGTTATTGTCCTTATTATGATGCAAACGTTTCAACTGGAGATGCTAATTTCACGATGCAATATATCAACTAGAACACAATATCGATGCATTGCAAGGTATTCTCAATGATGTCCATAAATTCAAGAGAGAAATATAACATGATGGAGAAGAAGAGAGTGATAAATATGATATCATCATTATGTATTTTCAATTAACCTATTGAAGTGAATGAACGTGTTAACACATAAAAGTTGTGACTATTTGGATATAACTTTCAATGTTTCATCTATCTAATATTACAAGTATAGCCTCTTTGGTGCATCGTACCTTTTAGGACAAAATTGTTCCCAAGTATCATGCCATTTGGAACAAAATCAAGTGTTGCCCCGTTTAATACAACAGACGAAATGGCATCATCGATCCGACCATCCTATTTTTTATTCTCCTTTCTCTTTTTTCTTCAAAATTATATGTATATAAACAAATAGAGTGAATAAAATAACATCAACCACAATATTCGACAGCCAAATTCCATAGAAAAACTTCTAATTTTAGATTCAGTCTCAAATATATCCCGATTTTTTTTTGTCTTAGAAAAAACCTCAAATTTTAGGTATAGTCCCAAATCTGGCCCGAACTTTTTTTTTTTGTCTCGAAATAAACCCCAAACTTTAAGTTTAGTCATAAATCTGTCCCAATTTTTGTTTTGTAAAAAAAAAATCACCAAATTTCAATCAACTATCAAATTTACCCCCATAATCTAATCCTAACTTGGCACGGCACTTTTACATTAATAACAAATACACATCAACAAAATAATGGGGTGATACGTATGACTGATGTGGCATTTCCACTTCGATAACAAATCCATCTCAATCTAAATTGTTGAAATTCTCCAAACTAAAACTGTTATAGAATATGAAAGTTAGAGACGACAACAAATAAATCTTTTTTTGGTTAAAAAAGAACTTCAAACTTTAAGTTCAGTCCAAAATTTCCTCAAACTTTTATTTGTAAAAAAATCCATTACTTTGTTGATGTGGATTTTATCGATGTATAAGTGTTGTGTTAAGTCGGAATTGGATTATGGGGATAAATTTGAGAATTAATTGAAATTTTGTGATTTTTTTTTTACAAAACAAAATTCACGGCAGATTTGGAATTAGATTTAAAATTTGTGATTTTTTCTTAGACAAAAGAAAAGTTCGAAGCAGATTTGGGACTTGGCTTTATATTTTTTGAAACAAAAAAAGTTTGGGACAGATTTAGAATTTGACCTAAAATTTAGGATTTTTTTTTAGATAAAAAAAAGTTCGGGATAAATTTAAGATTTGGACATCAAGTCGGGGGGTTTTTAGGAAATTTGGCCTATATACGACAAGATATATATTTTTTCACGGTACGATTTTGTTTTTCATTAAATGATTACTTGACAGTTGAAACCGCATGAGATTTAAAGTAAAAAATAATTGTTGTTTCTATAGGGTAAAAATGTCAACTTCAATTATTCTCGCCACCTGTACCGACTGCTGGCACCAATAAAGATGCAAGTTTCGTGGGCACCACATAAAAATTATGGTCATTTATTCACAAGTTTACCAAGAGGTAAGAAGTTAGAGATGGGCGAGTGGGTTCCGTGATTAGAAAAGGATGACCGTGGGCACGTTTCAAGGTGAAATTGGCCACTTAGGTTAGGAGTGATCGCTTTTAAGCACATTTTGTGGAATCGAGAACCGGCCCACCTAATCCTAAATACACCGAAAACTGGTCGTGATAATTTTTTTTTCCTGTTCCCTACAAGTTCACAACCTTCACTGCCAAAGGCTAATAAATTATCTAGTAACTTTCCAGTGCTTCTAGTAACTTTTTAGTGAGAGCAAATCGTTTTAATCGGTAATTAGGGATTTCAATTTTGTAACAATAAGAATTAATGTATATATATGTCTCGATCTGATCCGAGTAGGTGAGTCTGCACATAAAATTAGAAACCTAATTGATATTTACAGATTTCAATTTTTAAAAATCGGGAACCATACGAAATCGGCAGATATGATCCGGATCGATTCTTTTACTCGCCCCTGATTACGGTGACACGGACTTGCCCGCCGTGCCCCGGAGAGGAAGAGGGAGATGGTTTTGGCTGGTGTCTAACATAAACGTGGCAACAAGGTTGATAAGTCAAAAAAGTTGCCTCCATTATTATTCCCCTAGCGAGAGGCTGCTGCGAGCAGATCCGACGGCTGGGGATGAATCTTAGGTTCCCGAGACGGCTTCGATGGGGCTGGGGGGGCACGTAGCTCTGCACTCTATTCTGCATGATCATTTAGCCATTGGAGCATATATGTCCCGTTGATTTTCTTTTCCCCTTCTCTTTTCTGCCGTTCCAATTATTAAAAAAAATAAAAAAATAAAAGCTCAGTCTATCGAGAGTACAACAGCAAAGAAGAGACAGCTTTGTACGAACCGAAGCAGCCTCCTTTTTAATGCTGGCTTCCTGATTGCAGCAGTTGCCACAGCTGCAGCAACTTTCTTTTTTTTTTTGTTTCTCTCGTTTGCTATTTTGCAAATGAATTATTTTGCGGCAGGAAAATTATGGCAGCCGGGTGACGCGGACGCGTGTGAATCCGGCGCGTGGCACATGGTCCGTTACGGGAAGGGCAGTATCGGAAAAAAAGAAGTAGCTGCGTCCGCATTGGGAAACGGAGGTACGAATGACGGCCGGCGAGGCCCCCTCTCCTCCCCTTTTTATTGCTCGTCAGCCGTCCTCTCCGTCCCGTTCAGCCACTAACGTCCCGTCTCCGCCGTTTGTTTTTTTCCCCTCTCTTTCTCTCTCTAACAGCAGCAAAATGCACTAGCATTGCTCTCTCTCTCTCTCTTCATAACATCTCTGCTCAGTCCTTCCTTACACTTCACGCCAAACGCCTGCTCTCTCCCCCTCCCTCTCTCCCTCTCTCTCTCTCTCTGTACTATGCGCTTGACGGATGGGCTCAGCGAGAGCTGAGGCCAAAGTAGCAGAGAGACGAACAGTAGACACTTTTTCGCTCGCTGCTTCTTCTTCGTCTCTCTCTCTCTCTCTGGTCATTGCTCTTGGCACTGCTTACGCCTTCCACATTCTCTCTGCTTGTTCTCTCTGTCCGTTGCACCAATGGAGGATGACCTCGCGTTCTTTCGCGGAAGGAAGGTTTCGCCGCTCGTCCTCGCGCTCGCCATGGCCGCGCTCGTGCTTCGCTGCCCTCTCGCCTCGACGCTCGATGACGAAGGTTCCTTCTCTTTCCCCGTCTCTCTCTCTCTCGCCGTAGTCGCTCGCGTCTTCTGTCGAAACGTTTCTTTCTTCACTTAGCTCCACGACGCTTGCGCGGAGAACGCGCTCGTTTCGTAACTCCGATCTTCCTCCGGGCTTCACCACACGTCTCGTCTTGACCTTCGCTAGTTCCTGGTTGGCTACACTTTCTGTCTCGCCTTGTGTTCCGTCTTCACTTTTTCAGTAGTTGCTCGTCGAGCGTCGCGTGGACAAGAGTCCAACGTCGGACTTTGTGCTTTCCGTGGCTATTTGTTTCCTCGTTTTCTATTTCTTTATAAGTGATGAAGGAATAATCCTCTGCCGGTAGATTATTATCTGTGAACATCTTGAATAGTACATGCTGGAGTGTCGGATTTCCATTACCACTTCCGCGTGACGATTCTGTATTGGCTTTGAAATACGGTCGATAACTTAAGCAGGAAAGGCTTTGATGGCGGTCAAGGCATCTTTTAGCAATGTGGCTAATGCGTTGCTCGACTGGGACGATGCGCGCGACGACTTCTGCTCCTGGCGTGGAGTGTTCTGCGACAACGTTAGCCTCTCTGTCGTGTCTTTGTGAGCTTCTCTTCTGCCTTGCGCAGTGCACTTGCTTCGTGTTTTAGCTGGAGAAGGATGCCGATGATGATTTACAATGTTTTAAGAGATTTCCTGATGCGTCTACCGTGATTGTGGTTTCGTTGCTGAAGGAATCTATCTAACCTAAACTTAGGAGGCGAAATTTCACCAGCCATTGGGGATTTGAGAAACTTGCAGTCAATGTATGGCTTGTTCCTTTGAGTATTTTAGTTTGCTCTTAGACTATATGTGCATCAAATGGTTTCGCTATCTTTTCCTCACTTAGACTCTCTCTCTCTCTCTCCTTTTTTTTTTTTTTTTTATCAATGGCAGTGACTTACTGGGTAACAAGTTGACAGGCCAAATCCCTGATGAAATAGGAGACTGCACTCTTCTCGTGTACTTGTACGAAACGTGTTTCTTCCTCATGATTATTATTTCCATTGGCACCTTATATGTAGTGCTCATTAGTTGAATTGCATTTGAATCGCAGGGATCTATCTGATAATTTGCTTAATGGAGACATTCCATACTCGATCTCTAAGCTTAAGCAACTCGAGTTTCTGTGAGTAATGATTGCAATGATGCCATTGGGTACGTATACTGTGGTATTTAGATGAGGTCAAGCTGATCACCGTGTATCAACTGTTTTCATGCAGAAATTTGAAGAACAACCAGTTGACTGGTCCCATTCCTTCTACCCTTACGCAAATTCCTAACCTGAAAACTCTGTTAGTTCGTGCTGTACTCAATTTGTGCAATGCACAGGCTATATCTCTTGCCACCGTTCTCTCTTATTCTAACATATATTTTTTTGTTTCTGTGCCTCAGAGACCTTGCTCGGAACCAACTTACAGGGGAGATACCAAGGCTAATTTACTGGAATGAAGTATTGCAATATCTGTAAGTGATGAAAATGTGACCAATCTAAACTGTTTTTTTTACCTTCTGCTATTCAGCTGATGTAGTGTTGTATGAAGTCATTTGGTACTATTAACGCACAAGTTATTGATTTTTCATCAATGTTGATTGTGCTTTGAAACTCCACAGGGGTTTACGAGGAAACTTTTTAAGTGGAATGCTGTCCCCTGATATGTGTCAACTGACTGGTCTTTGGTATTTGTAAGTGATGACTGTTGCTTATTTTATGCTTTCTGTTTGGAATTGTTTCCATTATTGATCTCTTACTCCGTATGCTTTTGATGTCTCTAGTGATGTAAGGGGCAATAACTTGACTGGCACCATTCCAGATAACATCGGTAACTGTACTAGTTTTGAGATCTTGTAAGTCACTATCTCTTTCCTTGGCTCGTTATTGTTGTTGTTAGGTTGTATTTGTAATAAATGATGATGTTTGCCTTAGGGATATTTCATACAATCAGATCACTGGGGACATCCCGTACAATGTTGGCTTTCTGCAAGTGGCCACCCTGTAAGCTTCACTCTTGCACATTATAACTAGTACATCATGTTCGCCTGATATAATTGCAGTCTCCTGATTTGCTATGGCTACGAATTGACAATATGCTGTGTCTCAGGTCTCTGCAGGGGAATAGGCTAACTGGACGAATTCCTGAAGTTATTGGTTTGATGCAGGCCCTTGCTGTTCTGTATGTATCACGAAATCTTTTGAATAATCTGTTTTTATCTGGAGTGACAAAGTTCTTTCAAACTAATTCTTCTCTGTTGATATTCAAAGGCATAGATTTTGTTGAGTAACCTTTTTCTCTTTTGATAGGATTATTAATTCCATTTCCTTATTGCAGAGATCTGAGTGAAAATGAGTTAGTTGGACCAATTCCCCCGATACTCGGAAACCTGTCCTTTACAGGAAAGTTGTAAGTTCATTGTTGGAACATTGTTAGTCTCATTTGTTTCTGTCTTGAGGTCTTAGTTCATGCATATTGTATGACAGGTATCTCCATGGGAATGAGCTTAGTGGACCGATTCCTCCCGAACTTGGAAATATGTCAAAACTCAGTTACTTGTGAGAAACTTCTTGCCATTTGAACTCTACAAATTGTACTCAGTTGACTTCTGGACTTTTTCATATGCCTTCCTCTTCCAGGCAGTTGAATGATAATCAGCTTGTTGGTCCTATTCCTCCAGAACTTGGGAAGCTAGAGCAATTGTTTGAGTTGTGAGTTTCCTATGTGATTTATGTTTACTGATCTACGATTATGGTAACTAAGTTCTTGATGGGCTGATTATGGTGAAATGTTGATACATGGATAGGAATCTTGCAAACAATAATCTTGAAGGACCAATCCCTGATAATTTAACCTCTTGCACAGCGTTAAATCAATTGTAAGATGATTACATGTTTTTCAGGCACCACAGTTTTGGCTTTGCCATGTAATTCATTACATATACCCATTGTCATCATGCATTGATTTTGTTTCTTTTTCTTGCATCACAGGAATGTGCATGGAAATCGCCTGAGTGGTTCTACCCCCTCTGGTTTCAGAAATCTAGAGAGCTTGACTTACCTGTATGTCTGATGAAATACTTGTATAAGTACTTCAATCATTCTGATTAACTCAAAGATTTGTCCATTCTATTGAACCAACTAAAATGACTCAATTTGCAGCAATCTTTCAGCAAACAATTTTAATGGCAGCATACCTTCTGAACTGGGGCGTACCATCAATCTTGATACATTGTATGGTTTGATGTTAGATTTTCTTTTGGGGTAAATCTTCTAATGCCAGAAACTTATTGTAGTTCTGATCACAGGGATCTCTCAAGAAACAAATTTACAGGGGTGGTTCCTCCTTCTATTGGTGACCTGGAGCATCTTCTCACGCTGTAAGGCTGTGGGCTAGTTGGTATATTCTTCTTCTTGTATATGCTCATTGAACTCTTCTAATACCAGTAATCTTGTGCAATTGCTTTTATCAGGAACTTAAGCAGAAATCATCTTGATGGGCCACTACCGGCAGAGTTTGGGAATCTCAGGAGCATACAGATCATGTCAGTTTTTTTTCAGCGGTTTTCTTTCTCTTTGGTGATGTTTTTCTTTGCGTTTCATGCCTGTACTCACTGCAATGGTTCTCTTGCAGTGATATGTCATTCAACAATCTCTCTGGCACCATTCCTGCAGAATTGAGCCAGTTGCAGAACATTGCATCTCTGTAGGTGCTTACTAATTTTTTAGTAATTGATCATATTCATCTTTATTGCATAAACTGGATGAGTTGTCAATGTATTTGGACATTGCAAAATTGCAAAGTCATACTTGTTCTTCCTTGCTATTGCATGACAGGATACTTAATAACAATAACCTGCATGGACAAATCCCGGATCAACTTAGCAAGTGTTTCAGTCTCACTGTATTGTGAGTTCTCGTACTGAATTTCAATTACATTTTCTCACTGTTCTATTCAAAGCTTTGCTGAGCATGATGCTTGTATTTCAGAAATGTATCCTACAACAACTTATCAGGAGCTGTTCCGCCTCTTCGAAACTTTTCACGATTTCCTCCCAATAGGTAAAAGAATCGGGAACTTTTTCCTTGCAACTTTGTGTTATAGTAACACTAATGGATATTTTGCTTCAGCTTTCTAGGGAATGATTTACTGTGTGGTGATTGGGTGGGTTCCATATGTTACCCTTCTGTGCGAAAACCCCGAGGTAATGGCCTAATATCATCTGATCTTTTTGTGCCATTATTCCTTTCTCGGACACTTCTGACAAATCAATTCTTTATGACTTGCTCCCCAGGAATTTTCTCCAGAACTGCAGTTGTTTGTATGTTGGTGGGATTTCTCACTTTGTTATGCATGGTAATCGTCACCATTTACAAGTCGAAGCGTCCAAGTCAACCAGTGAAGAATTGCAAGAATACCATGCAGGGTAATCAAATTTTATGTGCATTCTATTTACATTGGGACAGCAACTGAAATTTTGATGTGTTTCTTTCCTATGATACTTATCCTTTGAACCTGTCTCTTTCTTAGGTCCTCCAAAACTTGTTATTCTTCACATGGATATGGCTATCCATACGTTAGATGATATAATGAGAATCACCGAGAACTTGAGTGAAAAGTATATTGTTGGATATGGTGCTTCAAGTACAGTATACAAGTGTGTATTGAAGAATTCCCGGCCAATAGCAATTAAGCGACTTTACAATCAGCATCCTCACAATTTGCAAGAGTTTGAGACGGAGCTCGAAACCATTGGAAGTATCAGACACAGGAATGTTGTCAGCCTTCATGGTTATGCATTATCTCCTTACGGGAATCTCCTTTTCTATGACTACATGGAAAATGGTTCTCTGTGGGATCTTCTTCACGGTTAGCTCTAATTCTGGAACTCTTTTGCTCAATTATGTTGTTTCATGCTTATTGTTTGCCAGTAGTAACAAGATGCATGCTGACATTTTCAAAGTATGACAGCAATACTCCTAAGGGTGACAAATACTTAAAGATTCTTATTGCTTCAATGAGGCTTTGCAATATCATATGCTCTAGTTTAAAATGGATTCATTGTTAGCGGGTGCAGTTTGACTTATGTTGAAGTCTGTGGTTTTGACCCTTTTTCTTTGTTACTAATTTACAAACACAACTTCGAGACTGATTTAATCTTGTTTTCTGATAGGACCACCAAAGAAGGTAAAACTTGATTGGGAGACACGCTTGAGAATAGCTGTTGGGGCGGCACAGGGACTTGCGTACCTTCATCACGATTGCAATCCTCGGATAATTCACAGGGACATTAAATCCTCTAACATCCTGGTCAATGAGAATTTTGAGGCTCACCTCTCAGATTTTGGAATTGCTAAGTGCCTTCCAACTGCAAAAACACATACCTCGACTTATGTGCTCGGAACGATTGGCTACATTGACCCCGAGTATGCCCGGACATCTAGGTTGACTGAAAAATCAGATGTCTACAGCTTTGGTATTGTCTTATTGGAGCTCTTGACAGGAAAGAAGGCTGTTGATAATGAGTCTAATTTGCTTCAAATGGTACGGCTTTTTCTTGTGTACCTCGCCGTAGTCCTAACATGAACAGTTATATCTAATATGCTAATGCTCTCTTGTCTTTCTTACATGTCTAGATACTATCCAAGGCTGATAATAACACGGTAATGGAAGCTGTAGATCCCGAGGTCTCTGTCACATGCATGGATATATCACTTGTGAAAAAGGTATTCCAGCTTGCTCTATTATGCACTAAGCGCCACCCTTCCGAGCGACCGACAATGCATGAGGTTGCGAGGGTGTTGGTCTCTCTTCTTCCAGCGCCGGCCACGAAGCCTTCTTCTGGCTCTATCAAGACCATAGACTATGCGCGATTCGTCATAAACAACAAAGGACAGCAGCAATTGATGAGTCAGCTGCCTCAAGCTCATCAGGAGGATGGTACGTCGGATGCTCAGTGGTTTCTTCAGTTCCGGGAAGTTATTTCCAAGAACACCCTTTGAGAATGTGCACACCAATTCCTACATTAGAACAGGAGGAAATTGGGGCATGTTTATGTTGAGGATGCAGCGGTTTGGGTAGTGTTCTCGATTAATTACAGCATAGGATTGGGGCTCGTTGAGGAGGTTTACTTTTTTTTTGTCCCCCAGAACTTCACTGACTCCTTCCCTCCGTAGCTGAAATTTTTGGGGGAAGATCCTTGTGGATAGCGTGCACTCTCGTTTAACTTGAGGGAAACATTGAGAAAAGTTTAGCTTTCGTTAGGAAAGAGAAGGAAATGTAAAAAAGTGAAGATGGTAGATTTTTCTTAGGGCCAACCTGCTGGATGTTTTGTCTTTTATGTTTCCCGATGATGCGATTAAGGATTGCACATGTTTCATTTATGACTTTGCGCATCTCATGTTCTTGGTAATCTCCTTAAATTCCTGCAAGAAACTGTTTGGAAGTCTATATTTATTGGTTTGTCGCACCATTTTATTGGCATTATTGTAGATGCTCAGAGTACTCCCTGTTTTGCTCATGGAATTGTAGAGCACGTAGCGGATCTGCAGGGACGTCATTGGTAATTGGCAAAGGCTGCACTAACAAGTCGATGCAAAATTGTATCAGTCAGTCAATTAAGGGATGATATATAGAGTGCTTTAACAGCGATCTGACTGTTTGGTCAAAGAACTAAAATGGAACCAAGTTTACCCCTGTGTACGCTAATGCATATGTGAGAGAGACTAGGATTTGGATTAAGATTTAAGCAATGAAATGTCAATATGACTTTGTTATAACGAACGAGCTAGTGGATACCTGCCGTTAAGAAACAACTGTGTGCAAAATATAACTTCCTTGGGACTTATAATTTAGGAAAGAACTACAGATAATTGGGCGGGAAATTGAGGAGATAAATCTTTCTTGTTTCCGATCCATATGTCAAGGTAGTTGCGACTAACCTATCTCCAATCATTCATGCCTGCATTTTCTACGAGGTACGAGGGCACTGGCTTTCTCTTACATGCAAATTTTATCGATCCACAGTGTAAAACAAACTGTAGAAAGGTAAAGCCATGAAGATTGTTTTTGTTGAGGACACGAATGTCGCAGGCCAGCATATCCCATCCAAGTAAAAGGCTTAAATCGTGGGAAGTACCGTTGTAATTGGGCAGTGTCATCCTCCGCGGATGCCAAAAGATTTGAGCTGCAAGATTTATCCTTAGAAGAGCATTTTTACCCGTTAGTCCTTTATACCCAGGTGACCTCTTGGGATTATTTGCTGTAGATGCCTTCTTCATCTGATGTTGACGCTCCTGTGGCACACAAAGCCAGTTGCATCTTAGATCACGTTTCCAAATGTGGTTAGGAAAAGCAAAGGCCTACATGCGACGTCTAGTACCGCGATCAGTGGTGTATGCCACGATCATGGTGACCCATATGCATCTTTTATGACTACTCTGGACAACTTTCCGCCGAAAAGAATAGGCATTCCTTCGAGTTGAAAGAGCCACAATGGGATCCAGTCATCTTGAACAGCTGGTACGAGAAGATATGACTGGCGTCGTCTGATACCCCCACAGTTATTAGTCAACGATGAATCAAAGCATGAGTATGGAAGTTCACCAGAAAAAAGAAAAATCTTCCTCTGACCTGTTAATGCTGGCTAGTGGTCCGACTCCAGCAATCCGCTTGTCCCTCCCACGCTGAATTTGCCATCCTATGACACTGGATAATGTCTCCTTCGACTTTTCTACCATCTGTTGATATAACTGTGTGAAGAACAGTCTGGTCCATGGTCTACGTCATGTTCCTGTTGGATCAACGTCAACGCATTTTGCTTCAAATCCTTGTGCCATCAAAAAAAGTGAACCTTTATCAGTGATAATCAGAATCATGCTGACCATTTTCAGGTAGTGGGCTTCGAATACTAGACCTTTGAGGAACCAACCTCTGTGACCAGGGCCTTTCGATCGAGTCTTTGAATTCAGCTGAAAGTTAGATTCTAAGGACAGCTGGCCAACCATGAGAATTAAACAATAAGTGAAATCCTGATAACTCTTCAATACTCCAGACAAAGTTCAGTAGAGGAAAACTGACAATGCTTCCAACATGGCAAAGAGAATGTTGTTAAGGAAAAAGAAGAAGCTACCATCGATTGGTAGTTTAAAAAAAATCCAAACTCGACAAACCTTTTCAAAGAGGTCCACTGGTGGATCGTGCCTTTCCCTTCGGTATTTTGTTTCCTGGAAAAATAAAAGCAGTAGATTAAGCAAAAAAAGTCAAAGAAAGCAAAGCAGTAATTAAAAACTGGTCTAAAAACCATTTCCTTGCACAGGCTGTTTTAAAATTTTGGAGAAGACTTTTTTCTTTATTTACTCTCAAATTCTTACACCACGGGCAACAATCATAATTCATCACATGGACATATAACAAACTAGTAGATACTGCTCACAATGTAGTTTTATTCAGTCAAAGAAACCACCTTATTCTTTGCTGAAGCTCCAAATTTAGAAACAACATTACAATTCTGATTGTGAGTATCAGCAGAAATCGGTCTGCAGAGGAAACAATAACAGTTTGAGAGCAATATCAATGTCCCAATAACATGTATCTTCAAAATGAAGCAACTCCCCACATCTAAAGTAAAAGCTTCAGCAGTTAACAGTAGTTCCTCCGCATTATGTGTTTATTATTCTAACTCAGAATCTTTAGTTAAAAATTAACAGTGACCAACTGAATTACCTATTAACTTCTGGCATTACATTTTCTGAAGCAGAAACGGAAGAAATATCAACTTCCTGCCAAAACAAACAAATTAACTTCTGTATAGTGAGATAAATGACTATATACAACTTATGCGTCTTTTAATCAGGTTAGCATGATTATAGAAGCATGTGACCACCTTGGCCTAATAGCAAACAAGAGACAGAATGACTCAGAAGAATTCCGACGTGCAGATTGTCCGCATAAAATACTATTATATGCAATTCAAAGAAATCCTTCTCCCATCAGATGTTATAGAAATGTTTGCTCGAAAATGAACAAGTTTTGTGCTATTTGACAGAGCATACCTGGAACCCTAATGTGCTTTTCTTACAGAGAGTTGCTAAAGGTACCTTCAAGGCCAAAACATGCAGACTAAGATCATATAATCTGAACGAGAATAATTTTTTATAGTCGACAATGAACCCAAAAAAAAAATTTGTACTAACTTTACGGTGCAATTGGCAAGCTTTCAAAACTGGCGAGTTTGATTTGGCATGCTCACCAGACTCTACTCGATTTTTGGACCTGAAACTTGCAATTCCAACTAATTCATAAGTTTCCTTATGTGTAAATGAAAACTGATAAACATTTCCAAACAGTAAAGTTGGCCAGATGGAAAGGCTAACACCTGTGTCTTTGTGCCCTATGGGCTGTTTCCAAAGAAATTTCTCTTGGGATTGTAAAGTTCCGTCTAACAAGCACTGAATCGATATCATATCCAACCTGACACAGGGTCAAGATAATGCAAACATTTCCATTTTATTGAACTGATTGGCGATGTGACAAATTATTTGCCAGACTCACGCCCATCTTGAAGTCAAAGATGAAAGTTTCCAAATGGTGTACCCTACCTTTTTAGATAATTTGTGATGTAGAGGAGTTCGATGCTTCAAATTAGCAACCTAAATAGAAAGTTTACCAGTGATCATCAATTCCAAATGGAAAAGACTAGCTAGAATATTTAGTTGCCAGCTCATTTATAACAAAATAAAAAGAAAGATGCTCGTGAATGTCATCACACAACAGAATAAAGCACCTTTTGCAAATAACCTGCGTCTAGCTTTTGCCGTTTGGTCGCTCGGTTCTCACTTAGGGGTGAGTTCTGCAAAGATGTTTGATGATTTTTGACTGAAAACTTGTCGGACCTAGAATTTCAATGTGATAATATACACGACAGATAGTGAGTGAGAATTCAAACAATTAAAGACAGAATAAAACAGGAAAATTCACCAGCCAAACAGATACAACGGAGGGAGCACCTCAAGAAACTACTAAAGCGAACTTCTAGGCTCCGGTTTTGCTTGGCCAAGTAGCTGGCTGTGGGCTTCATCAAAGTCGAACTCCTAGGTGACGATGACTTCACCAGTTGCTTGGTTTTGACTTTTAAGGTCTCTTGCGCTGTATGATTGGAACCCAAATAAGAAAAGAGGACAATAACAGGGATTGAAGCTTCATTCCTAGAAACACCAATGGCAAATAAAGAATGCATCTCAAACCATGCGATCCTTAATGACATGCAAACTTTCAGCTGAGCGAAAAAAGATCACCTCGTGAGACTTCTTGCTTATTTGCCTCTTTCTCCCTGTTGGCTGCTGGTCAGAATAACATGGCACCAAGAAAATCCTTCATCATCTTGAGGGAGGAAAAGAAAAAGAAGAAGACAAAGAACATTCACATAGCACTGATAGCCCTCTTACCGACTGCCAAAAGATACTAAAAGCTTAGACACTCTCGACTTCTAAATCCTATGTCAAATTCTACCTTGACGAACCACGTTCGAGGAGTATAACATGATTAGTAAAGTAAATGATACCTTGGTCGCTGCAGTTTAGTGCTGAAACCTCCGAGTCCATGTCATGATCTGTGTCTGAAGCGACAGAATTCACATCTTCTCGACCATCCATTTTCGAGGACATCTCTGCATCTCCTCTCAGATCGTGATTGCTCCACCTCAGTTTCACTATAAAGGCTGACACAGAAAAGTAAATGCGAAGTGAGCGGCATAAAGATGGTTCAACTAAAATCATCAAAAACCAGCTTCGCAAACTTCTACACAGAGGCAGATGAAAATAGGATCAACTTTGTTGAAGGGCACTGCACTTGGAGCAGATCATTTCAGCTAGAAAGCAGCGAAGCTTGAAAGGTTGCCTACATTAAGAGTTGCTCGTAGGCACAGTAAGACCGAGCACTGAGGGTGGAAGATAACGATAACAGAGCTGGAAGAAAATCTATGCGCGTTCGCGGCAGGCATCGTGGCCTTCTACGATCGCGAACCGGATAAAAATGGCAGCACGAAGAATGCATTAGAAATCTTATATACACGAGATCGTCGTCTCTAAACACTTCAGACTCTTGGAAAAAAAAATCGACACCGCGCTCAGTTTAAAAATCGTGAACGAGAGCGCTCAAAATCGTCGACAGACGGATAAGAAAAATCGCGTCAAAAAAAAAGTCCGCGACTGATAATCCGATGCTTACCCGAAGGCGGATAAGTTCCGGCGGATTCAAACCAGCGCTCGGCAGCTTCAGCCTCCGAGCACGTCTCGGACCGACCAAAATCGTAGAAACGAGCAGCGTCAAACTCGTAATCAGGATCGCATTCCTCGACCGGAAACGCTTCCTCGTCGCTCCGTCCTTCCATTTCGTCGTCCATCGCTCCTTCGCTTTATCGGAGGACCGAAAAATCAGGCGAAGAATCTAACGAACGAGAACCGGAGCTAACAGAACGCGCCAACTGCAGCAGAACCGCGAAGCATCCTCCCTCGCTATATCACAAACATTGCGGGAGCGCCGCGATCGAGTCCCCGATTTCACAAGACTTTCTCGCCGTTTTCCCTCGGATTTTCTCTGGAAAACGAGAGGGAGAGGGAGAGGGAGCGAGAGAGAATTTTGCGTGTTGAAGGAAGTGCGCGCGCGGGACTATTATTGAATTGGTCAGTTGCGATCATGGGGAAGGCGACAAGTTGGTGTCCTTTTGAAGGAGACGAGTCCGAAAGGAAAGAGCCGATCGATTCTCCCTCTCTGTTTCCCTCGGAAGGACGGGTCGGAGACGATGGTGTTTTTATACCGCCATTTTTGCAAGGCCTGGGCCCCACATAGGATCCGAAATTTTTGAATTTGTGGGTCCGCACTTCGGGTACTGTTTACTTGTCATGCGCGCGAATGACTATTTTGCCCTCGCGCTTGCAAGGCGCGTCTTGCCTGTTATCACTACTATTTAGACATCAATCTGGAAACTTGAGAGAATTGTGGATTGAAAGAGTCCACCTAACGACCGTATTGAATCTGTGAGAAATTCTGAATTTGGATTAGATTGTCTAGAGTCTGATTTTTATATCTAGTTTCTAAAATGAGTTGAATCGCATTCTGAATAATTTTTAAATCTTTTCTACTAAATTGTAATGTTCCACATTGCAATAATATGAAAACTATTATGCAATTATGAGAAAAGTTAAATCACATTTTTTTCCATAATGTCTATTACCAAGCACCGCGTTGATACGTTCATTAGAAAAGGTGTATCCTCTCTGTACTCTTTACTTCTTTGATAGATTTTAATAAGGGTGAGCATAGTCCAAGTGGACAATTCCCACATTAGAACTGAGAATCATCAACTAAGGATCAGTTCCGAAAAATTGGAATTGGAAACCGCTCGTTAGTTTCATAGATCCATCTGGGAATCAAACTGCCAATTCATTCTTATTCTCAGGTGGGTTTATAAAATCGATAAACAGTGGTCACTAACTTTGGTATCACTTCAACGAGTATAGAGCACGTTTTCATTACTTGAGATTCTTTGAACATTGATCTCAAGTTCTTTGTAAACACACAAGGGAAGGAAATATGAGCATACATTCGACCATAAGAGAATACAAATAGAAGATTCTTGACGACCTTGAAGCTACTAAACAATCCCCTCGTCAAAAGACAAAACCATGCAAAAACAATTTTTAGCTTGGAATAAATTGCCATGGTTTACCTCCATAGTTGCACAAAATATTTAACGAAGTGCTTACTACAAAAATAAGCATCCAGTATTATGGGATGAAAGATTAAAAACTATTGCCCAGCCTAATGAAGAAGGATATAATTACAAATGGAGAAAGCCTCAAAAGTCCATCAAAATCATATCTTCAAATTAAATTGGCAACAGAAATAAGCATGGTAAACATCACAAATCCCTCAATCTAAGGAGGCAATCATCAAAACTACGAAAAATCAATTGAGACACATTCAAACTTTGAACTAAACTCCAAGTTCCAACCTCTTGAAAACGAAACTATATATATATATACCGGTCCAATTCGAATGGGCAGGTAAATGGTTTTGTACCTGAAATCGGGAACCAGATCGATTCCCTTAGGAACCACTAGTCCTTTGGCAGTTTGGTCCGGTTCTTGGGTAGGCGAGTGGTTCCTGGTTCTTTTGCACATCCCTAAATTTTGGTACTTTGTCTATGTTTGTCACGGAAGTACAATTGAGTTCTAAAAATTTTAAAAAGTACAATTGAATCTTAAAATTTTCAAAAAGTATAATTAAGTCATAAAAATTGTCAAATTTGTGCAACAAGTCCTTCTATTAACTCCGTTAAACTTGGCTAACAAAAAAAAGCTAACGTGACTTTTCTATTATTTTTTTATTTTCTATGTGATGATGATGTGACTAAAATATGAAACACAAGATAAAAACGACGTTGTTTTGATAAAAATATGATTTTTTTTAATAATACACATTTTATTTAAGTTATATTTTAAAAAAATAAAAATTCAAAAAAACAAAAAAAAAACAGAATAGAGAAAATAAAAATTTTATTGTAGCCATCGTCACACCATCATTGGGACGTCATTTTAGTTATGTCAGTGTCGCATAAGATAGAGAAAATAAAAATAAAAGGCCACGTGCATTTTTAATTAGTCAAATTGGATGAAATTAACGAAAAGACTTAATTGCATCAATTTGACAAATTTTATGATTTTATTATACACTCATCCCTATTAAATACTAAAGAAAACTTGGTCGATGTCTTGCGCGTTGGACTGACATGTTGCCCACGAAGGGCGTGCATCGTATAGAAATAGTCTTGATCGAGACTTTACTCTTTCTTTCTTTTTTTGGTTTTGGCCATACTAGACTCTGGAATTTGGACCAGTTCAGTTTTGAAATTTAAAATACAAAAAGCAAGGCTCTGTCTTGTTTCCCTTGCGAAAGGGTCTACTTTTCCATGAAATTCTAAAAGAAACAAAATTCCAAAACTAGGAAACTGCAGAGGCGCACGCACCTTTTCAGCAAAATGGCAATTCTGTCATTTCGTAAATACAGTCACGCTCCTCTAAATTTGAAAAAAGAAAAATTGAAAATGAACGGGGTCCGTCGATGACAAGGGACAATGAGGTTGATGGTGGACTAACGAGAGAAACTTTGGATTGCATCAATAATGAAATGTCAGCGCTCACTACTTTCCTTTTTCCTCTTTTGTCGTATAAAAGTACGATTTTTGGAGATTACATGCTCCAAGAGAATCCATACGCCATCGTTTTATATCGAGTGGGGTCACATGAGATGGATGGATGGATGGATGAAGCAAATGCCGCGTTGGGGGGGAAAAAAACAAGATTCTAGAAGTCACGGTTATAATTGCCCATTTTTCATCATCTAATTCATTTGAATTTCCAATCACCATTTATTGATCTGCTCTTACCAAAATTAAGCGAATACCTATTTGAATCTTTCCAATCGAAATGGTTAAATACGAAAGAACTTTACTTCGAGTATCGACATTGTATAGATTCGAGACGATGGATGAATATAAGTGCCTCGATTATGAATTTACTCAGCATTTATGTGCGCGTGGGCTAATCTAATCTAATATGGATATTGAAACGTACGGACCAGTGCGTACTAGCCGTATGTTGATGTTTGTAATTGTGACAACTAGCTCGTGCGTTCATTCCTTATATTTCGCCTCTTCTTTTTTCTATTTCTTTTCATGTGAATTGCGAATGTTTTCCTGAATGAAATTTTGAAGATCTTAATCTCTCCATTCACAGAGATAAATTATAAAGTATAGTCCACAACCTCTTGTCTATGTGCTATGCCTAGTTTGCAAGCAGCTATAGACATGCCTCATATAAGTACAAAAAAATGAGGTACATTTTAATATGGCATCACTCACTACTAGTCGAAACTTCTTACTCTTTGTTTTTTTCTGCATACATTATTTTTCCCTTCTATTTCACTTTCTTTTCGTTTTTTTTTTTCACATGGCCAACCTCTAATTCTCCTTTTTCTCTCCTTTGCCTCACCTCTAATTCTCCTATCTCTAGAGTACAATGTAAATTGAATTGCTAGAGCTCATCGTCTAGGCTCCCTCCCTTTTAATTGGCTTTT
Organism: Metrosideros polymorpha var. glaberrima; assembly: GCA_001662345.2. Taxonomy (NCBI): domain Eukaryota; kingdom Viridiplantae; phylum Streptophyta; class Magnoliopsida; order Myrtales; family Myrtaceae; genus Metrosideros; species Metrosideros polymorpha. Next base: position 440,520 of record BCNH02000011.1, read on the forward strand.
TAAGCCCCCAATCCTTTTGGGACTTGTTATGCTTGGATGTTAATTTCTGTTGTAGTTTGAATTTTGCTAATTAAACGAGGTTGGTTCATTTTGACAAAAAAAAATAGGGCACAATATCAAGAGAAAGCCTATAGCAGTTATCAAGATATGCCACGAACGTTGATCAGTAACATCCCAATAGAGTTAGGTTAGGGCACATCTCCAAGAGGTGCTAGGGTCGAATGCCTTTTTTTTTTCCCATTGTTTTGCTTTTGCTTTCTCCTCTTTCTTCTTTTCTCTCTCTCTTTTATTCTTTCAGTTTAATATAATTACATTTTTTGTTTGCTTATTTGGTTTTTCAACCTAACATTGAACGGGTTATTGTACTTTTCTATTTCGTATTGGAGAATTAGTTCATTCATGTGTATTTTATGATGGCCTGATGGCCATCAATATGCAGCTCTCCATAAGTAATGTCGAAATATTTCTCTCTTGTACAGTTTTTTCCATTTCGCATAAATATGCCCTGCACAATTCCTGTGTTTTGCAAGAGGAGACAGTGTGAAAACTACATTGATAAGGCCCTGCGCACAAGGTGAATTTAACATCAAATGAACTTTTTTTTTTATGAAAGAACTAGCGACATTGTGCACTGATTTTACCATTTGTTGATGACTTATGAAGGTACGATCGTTATTTATGTCCACTTCAAGGGTTCCAAATAGCAATTTGAGGAATCAAGTCCAACTGTCTTGTGTTTTGACTTCAACATCAGCCATATGACTTCAACCCTTTGATCATTTTTGTCTCTTCCAACAGCGCAACACATCATTTGCTTTAATACAATAATATTTTATATTAGCTCTGATCTTAGGCAAGAAGCGAGTCATATGTAAGATGTATTTTTGTTTCTTATGCTCTTAGGGCAATTATGTTTTTCTCCAACTCTCTTGATAACACAAGCTTTCTCCGTCTTTCATCCAACTAGCATAAAGGGTCCAATTACATCCATTCACACACACGGAATTCATATTCTTGTATGCACTATTCTGGCAACTAATGTTGTAACCATTTGTGATTGCATATTTTTACACTGCCCATTTAAATTGAGTATAAAGGGAAATCTCATGTCTAAATGACATCGTACTAGTCACGGTAAGAGTTGTATCTAATAGGTTTAGATCTTCCTTGCCAACACACTACCTCATCTCCAAAATTAGGAGAATTGAGATCTTCATCATTTTCACCCTCATTCATGTCATCTTCAATTCTATTAGTAGCCAATGCAGCCTCCCTTAGTATCCTTGGCTCCTTTTTGTCGTTTCCATTGGTTGAAAGAACTCCTCATTATTAGATAAGATGTGTTCATCATTGCTTGGTTAACACATCTTGAGATTCATAGTCTAAATCTAAATCATCACTGTCACCGCCGCTATAGTGAAGTCTCTCGCTATCATCCACATTCTCAAAATCATCCTTGTCACTCTCGCTCTCACTACTCTTGTGTCAGTATAAGAATCTTCTTCACCCTAGCTAGTACCCATAACCTCATCTCTTAGTTCAACTCGAAACTCAATTTTATCTTTTACTTCTACCTCAACCTCAATTTCAGCCCTAATTTCATTTACTAATTCGGCCTTCCCTCAACTTTGTTTACTAATTCAGCAACAATAGTATTCATCAATTCCCCTTCAGCATAAAATCAACATTACCCATTTCTAGTGCTAGACCCACCCATTTGCATCGCTTGATCATTGCTTGTAAATTTGCGCCACCCCACTTTTCAATATATAATCGAGAATTCTATTCCATAACATTTAAACTTGGTAGCCAAATTTAAGTATATAGGTCACAAGTGTAGCATAATTCACTAATTCAAATCCCCCTCCCCCTCAAGATACTATTCGAGGAGATAAGCATATCTCTCATTTTTTCCAAACTTTATGAAGCCACCCAACTGGAGTACAAGTTAGAAATGGGGTTTCATTTGCAACAAAATAGTAAAAACCCATGTTCATACTTCGCCTCTGTTCATACTCATACATAATCGCTAACTAAATCTAATCAAATCACAAAACCTTATTGCAAGTATAAAAACAAGAAGATGTAAGTAAGCTTATTGATAAATTAGATATTGAGTAGATCGTCAATGTCGTTGTTTCCCACAAAGCAACCCCAAAGTTTTTTCACTACGACCAAAAATCCCAAAGTGTCTACTGAATCCATGAATCATATAATATACATTGTAATCACAAAATAGTTGAATTGAAGTCTCCATTTCAATAATCTCGATCTCTCAAGCACGGATTTGACAAAGTGTCGACCGAATATATGAATCAGACAATATACATCGTAATCATTAAACAGTTGAATTGAAGCCTTCATTTCAATAATTTCGGTCTCTCAAGCACGGATTTGACAAGCAGATTGATTCCTTCTTTCGATGGAGCAAAGATCTTCAAAGAAATCCTAAACAAATCGTCCCAATTTCATAACACAAAGAGAGATGTTGTTTTCCTTAAAAGGGTGATGTGTCGTTTCAAGAGTAGTTCAAGAGCCTAGTCACGTCAAATCCGTTAGTTGTCCAAACGTTCTATACATCGGATTATTAATGGCTAAATGGACCATAAAGTGTATTGTTGGCCACCGGTACAAACTTGGGTATTAGCGAGAAGCAAAGTGATCTGCATGTGGAGTTGAGTTCTGACAGCTTATCACTTTTGCAAATGATCATGGGCCAAGAATCATGTCCATGGACTCTATGGCCCATTATACAAGAATGTAAAGAGAAACTTGCAAGGTCCAGTTCGATTAAGTTGACATTTGGCCCACGAGAGTCAAACCAAGTAGCAGATTGGATCGTCAAAACTCGTCGCAAAAAAGCCCTTCCTCACAATTGGCTAGCGATGTCACCGTTACTTTTATGAGATCTTTTATGTTCAGAAATTCATAATTTATGTTTTCCTTTTATGTTTAATGAATGAAGAGCTTCGTATTGACAAAAAAATAAAAAAGCAAAAACATCAATTGGACATGGAGAAAAAGCTGGCAACTCGTATTTCAGCTTCGCATGCTGTCGAAGAAAGGAATCATAAACACAAAGCCACACGATCCGAACTCTCCGATCCACCGTTCTTCTTCTTCTTCTACTTCTGAAATCTTCCCGAGCAATCACCAAACAACATCATGAGACTGATAGTCCCACTGCAAGGTATAGTCCATGGCCGAGGAGGCTTGATCATGGGCTCCCTCATCCCCTGCGCTCTCTTCTACTTCCTCCAGTTCCGTCTCAAGCGCCGCCGCTCGCCCTCCGACCGGGCCGACCACCCCCGCTCCGCTCTGCGCTCTCATCTCTCCACGCGCGGATCCCTCGCCCCCGCGCGGGTTTCCAATAGAGCCGAGTCGATTGCGAGGCCGAATAAATCGCCGTATTATGTGGGATTAGATAGAGTTTCGCAGGATCCTTTCGACGAAGTTGATAACCCGGACGGGATTATCCAGCTAGGATTGTCCGAGAACAGGGTACTGTTCTCTGCATCAGTAGCTAAACGTGGTCGTGTTATGAATTCATTTGCGATTGATTGGCATGTGACAGTGCCGATGTGTTCCGACTGTTGTGCGGAATATTTCCTCTTATGTGATTTCCGTGTGCATTTTCTTCTTGATCCCGATTTCTTCTTGGTAAGTAATTGCGAGAGTGCATAATCAATTTTATTCTACTTGCTTGGTGTAGTTGTGCTTGGATTTGATTGAGGAATGGCTGTATGAGAATCTGAATGGTGCAATGATCGGACGTGGAGGCGACAAGGATCATTTGGGCATTGGTGGGATCGCCGAATACCAGCCTTTTGATGGCCTGATGGAATTGAAAGTGGTATGCTTCTCTCTTAACTGAAGAACATTAGTTTTTTAGCTAATAGCCATGGTTTATAACGGGAGGGAAAAGTATCCACCCATCTAATATTGGTAGTTATTACCAAATAACCATTGTCTTCATCAAGTTATTGGTTTGATAGCAGGAAAAAGGTTGCCACGTAAACTACTATGCTTTGATTGGATAATGTTTGTGTATGGATAACACTAGATGAATGTGTTTGGTCATATTTGCAATTCTTTGTTCTGTGGAGAATGCAGGCAATGGCGGGCTTCATGTCACGGGTTCTGGGACGAGGTCTCTCATTTGATCCAGCACGAATTGTACTAACAGCTGGTGCAACTCCCGCTGTAGAGATTTTGTGCTTTTGCTTGGCTGATCCCGGAAATGCATTTATCGTTCCCACACCCTATTATCCCGGGTATTTCTAGCTTCTTTTTGTGTGTTTTCTTTATTAAAAATGTGTAACTGTTGACACATGTTTTTGTTGCGCAAATATATGCTGCATCCAATCTGCAGTTTCGACAGGGATATGACCTGGCGAACTGGAGTTGAGCTGATTCCAGTTCATTGTCGCAGCGCCGACAATTTTATTCCAAGCATCACTGCTCTTGATCAAGCTTTCAATCAAGCCAGAAAAAGGGGGCAGAGAGTTCGGGGAATCCTTATCTCTAACCCATCAAACCCTGTCGGCAATTTACTGCCACGGGAAACGCTCCATAATCTTTTGGACTTTGCCCAAGAAAAGAATATCCACTTAATCTCTGATGAGATATTTGCAGGTTCCATTCATGGGAATGAGGAATTCGTGAGCTTGGCCGAGATTTTGGGTGCAAGAGAATTCGACAAGAACAGGGTTCATATATTGTATGGTCTGTCAAAGGATCTCTCTCTAGCAGGCTTTAGAGTTGGGGTTATATATTCGTACAATGACAATGTTTTGGCTGCTGCCAAAAAACTAACCAGATTTTCTTCTGTCTCTGCGCCCACTCAGAGGTTACTAATTTCTTTGCTTTCAGACACGAGCTTTATTGAAAGATATCTAGAAACAAATAGAAACAGGATAGGAGAGATGTATGATTTATTTGTGGGTGGCCTAAAAGAACTAGGAGTCAAGTACGTGGAGAGCAGTGGTGGTTTGTATTGTTGGGTGGATATGAGCGGACTTATTCGCTCTTACAGTGAGAAGGGGGAGCTTGAGCTGTGGGACAAGCTTCTGAATGTTGCAAAGGTCAACGCAACACCTGGTTCAGCATGTCATTCCATAGAACCGGGCTGGTTTCGTTGTTGTTTCACTACATTAACGAGAGACAACATTCCTACTGTAATAGCAAGGATACGTAAAGTTGCTGATATGTGTAAACCTTCAAGACGATGAATCACGATGTATTGGTTGTACATATCGTTTCTCATAAATACGTTGTGATCATTGCAAAGTTCAAGGGGAGTTAAGGAGACATGCACTGCTATTTAGAGATTGAACGAGATTTAGTTTAGCTTACAGGGTAGCTGTCAAAATAGAAATTGACTGAAGATTGGAATAGAGCTTGTTTTCATCTTTATGACCTCAAAGCAGCTTCAGTCTTAGCTGACGCCTGCAACTCAGACCTTTGAGCATTTTGCTGCCTGATCCAAAGATGCCGCATCCAAAAGCACTCTGTCTTGCAAATTCCTGCAATAGCATGACAGAAAGGTAATTATCATTCATTTTCTTGGGAAAATGTTCAGAAACATATTCAGTCTCAGTGCTGTTAGTGTCAACAAGGAAGCCCCATCAGTTCTAAATCCCTCAATGCTCTTCTTAGGGACTCTTTGTGTTGCGTGATAGTTGAATGACACTTTACTTTCATGTTTGTGCAATAATGAAAGTACTTAGATGCTTTTTGAGTTACCATTGACAGGTTTTGTTTTCTCATGTGCACAGCTTTCCTCCTGCAACTCATCCTCCGGCTCATCAGCATTAGCTCCCCTAGAGTCCTCGGTCGTCTTAACATGAGGCTGCTATTACTTTCTCTATCCACAGTTGAACTTTTACCGTTTAGATCAGATACACTAGAAAGCTGTCTCTCGGAGGACTCAACTTTTTCTAGGAAACCAGAGTTTGGTGTAAGTATTGGAAAGAGGCATTCCAAGAAGGAAGCACCCACAAGGCTTGAAGTTCCAGACACAGAACTGCTCGTGCTACTTTTAGAGTCTGAAGCTGGTGATGAAAGACAGGATTGAATCTCTGGACCAGTATCGTCCCTCGAAGAGATCATGTGCACAGGAATGGTTGTGGAGATTGTTGCAGAAGACAAAAAGCAATTTGCCAGAACAGAGGGTGGGGAACTAGACGAACTATCCATTTCAAAGAGAAATGATTCAACATCCAACTCAGACGTTTCGTCATTTGAGTCACCATCACCATTATCGTTGCTAAATTCTCTGTAAGAACCGTAGGCTTCTAGGCAATGGGAGGGAGGTAGAGGCAATGGTGCGCCAATGAGGTTTGTGTTTGTGGTCAGTGTTTTGGATTCTGTTGGTGGCTGGGAGATAGAGATGAGTGGTTTTCCCGGTTTCTCCTCCCATGTGAAGGGGATAGAAGCAACTAGCTTGGCTGGCAGTGGAACTGGCCTATATGAAGAAGCTTTGTCCTTCCAGTCCTTTTTGGCCATTCCGGGCCTCTCTTCCCAAAGAAACGGTACTGAAGGCGGTTGCCTGACACGCTTCTTTTTGGGATCTTCCACCACTTTTTCAGCCATATTGGGTGGAGAAGAAGTGGAAGATGGATCATGTACAATTGCATCCGCAGTTACATGGTGGTTATATATGTGCATGGGAGTTCTATGTCTTGCCTTAACAGTTCCAAGGGACAAGGATGCTACTGAGTGGATTAGAGTTGACCGACTTTATGTTCTACCTGCACCATTTCTTGCCATAAGAGATTAGGATTACCTGCTCTCTGACCTCTGTGTCTGTGTGATTCTCAAGAATTTTAAATAATAAATGCACAAACTGGTGAGTATTTTGACACTGATCCCATGCAAGAGAGTTCTTGGAAGAGTCGTGTTTGTGCTTTCCTAATATGTCAATCACCTTGCTTTGATCGTTTCTTGAATTTTGTCAGAATCAGACAATGCCTTCGTCAAAGTTGTTTTACTGCAGCGGAGCTTATAAGTTCATAGTTATCTCTTTTCTTCGGTTTGGCATGTGGGCTGGCAAGGCACACAAGGGTCTATTTGGTAGCGATTCTAATCCAAAAAAACGATTCTGTTCATAAATGATTCTTTCTGATTTTGATTCCTATATAAGTTTCAGAAAATCAGAAATGCATTTGGGTTATGTACAAAATTTCTGTTTCTAGAACAGAAACGCATTTGGTAACTGCACATAGTTTTTGTTCCTTGAAACAATTTATCTTTCTAATTTTTTCATTAAAGTCAAATAATTATATCTTGTGACTATAAAGTATCTATGCCATTACAATCATAGAGAAAAATGATATTTTGCAACATATTAAATAAAGAAGTGATGAAAAATATACAGACGTATATTCATCGTAAGGAAACGAAGGGTTATTGTTAATGATGAAAAATATAAAGGAAAATATATAATAAAAAATCAAGTGAGGTTGTGTGTGTGGGTGTGGGTGTGGGAAGGAGAGAGAGAGAGAGAGAGAGAGAGAGAAGAAAGAGATGACTCTTGACAATTATGTGGTAAGAAAAGAGTAGAAGGTGTGCCTTAGTGGACTACGAGGCAACCATGGGAACGAAAAACGCTCTTGCATGGTGGTGCCTTCACTTTCACTAATTTTAGTCCCCCCTCACAAAAAGCACCAACAACCACAGAAAAAAAAATTTAATTAGCTTCAGACATTTCAAATCCCTCCGCAAAAAAAACAACCACCTTCACCTTCTCCTTCATCCTTTCTTGCTACACTAATAGTACCCCCAAAAAAAAAGGAAAAGAGAGAGAGAGAGAAATTATATATAAATGTAGTATGTTAGCTGTATATGTATGTCTCCTCATACGAAAGAAGAGAAGCAAAAAGAAAGAAGAGAAAAAAAAATATTATTAAAAATTGTCCACATTAGTGCTGGTCGGCCAAAAAGATTGAATTAAAAAAAATGCAATATGTTTAGGGTTTTTTTGACAATTTTTCTCTTATTTCTCAAAAGTGATTTTGGAATAAAGAATAATTTTTTTATGATTCTTGTTTCTATTTCAAAACTAATTCTGGGAACATTTTTTGATATCAAAATCATTTTTGTGGATTGGAATCATTTTTTTTTTAACCAAACGCGATTTTGCTCCGAAGAGCAGAATCATAGAATCAAAATCGTTACCAAACAGACCCTAAAGATGCTAAGCCTTCACGGGTGCCTGGGCCATCGCTAATAATCATTGAGTAAAAGTTATTTTTAATGTAATTACTCGGTCCTAGATTCATTGCTCGCTATGCTCACCATTTACGTCGAGTTGAGCCAATGATGCCCATTTTCCTCGTTAAAAGACATAGTTGTGCACGTGTTTAAGTTTTTTGTTTGACAATCAATTGAATCTATTTAGATAGTAAAGAGTGGTGTTTATTGATGCAATTTTAAGTGCCAAATGGCGAGAATACTTGATAAATTTACTTAAGATCAATATTTCATTACTTGATTTTTAGGTAATTTAGGTTGAGAGAGCAAAAGAGAAATTTCTCTCTCAAAAGTTAGTAAAGATAGTGACGGATACTAGTCTAATATGAAAAGTTACTAATTAGGATTGAAAAGTTATTAATTTCTTAGGGTTAAAGGTTACTTGACCTCTTTGAAAATTGCCAATAAAATGGAAACTTTGCCAGTAATTGTTGTTTGGAACATGTCTATTTCGAAAAGGGATAAGTGCATTAAAAGTTCAAAAACTTATCGTAAAAGTACAATTGAATCCTAAATTTTTTTAAAAATACAATCAAATACTAAAACTTGTTAAATTCGTGTAATCAAATCCTTTCGTTAACACCGTCAATTTACCTAATGGAAAATGCTGACATGACAATTTAATCATTTTCTCTCTCCTAGGTGGTATTCTTTTTTATTTTATTTTCCAAATCTTATATAAACTAGATTAAAAAAACTAAGAAAAGGGTTAAAATTTTATTTCTAAAAACAAATAAAAAAAAAAAAGAATGGCAAGGGGCCTCACTAGTGGGGGTGTAGTCGCCACCCATTGCCTGAGGGGTTGGCGAAGGTTGCTGGCTCACCAACCCCAAGCAAGGGTCGGTGACCCTTGCTAGCATCGAGCGAGGGCCAATATCGCCTAGATTTGGGTGCCTTACGCCGATGTCACCTAGATATAGGTGCCTTGTGCTTGCCTTATACCCATATTTAAACGAGCCTCGCCGGCTATCACCTAGGGTCGGTGAGGCCTACTTAGGGTAATGCTCGCTATGTTGATCCTCATCCTAGATTTAAGTGAGCCTTGCTAGTCATCACTTGGGGCTGCAAGGCCTTGACCTCGCCTGGCGAGGGTTGATGACCCTCACCTAAGGCCTTGGAGGCCTCCCTCAAATCTGGGCAAGCCTTGCTTAGGGTTGGAGACCTTTGTCAGTCCTTTGACGATGGGCAGTGACGGCACCCCATTGGTGAGACCCCCTACCATTCTTTTCTTCCCAGTTTCATTTTTTAGATCTAATTTTAGCCTCTTTTAGTTTTTAAATCTAATTCAAATAAAATTTGAAGAAGAAAATAATAAAAATGCCATGAAGGGGAGAGAAATAATTTAAAATTTTACGTCAGCATTTTCCGTTAGCCAAATTGACGGTATTAACATAAGAACTTGATTGCACTAATTTGATAAGTTTTATGATTTGATTACACTTTTTGAAAATTTATGACTCAATTGTACTTTCATGACAAGTTTTAAGATTTCTAGTGCACTTATTTCTTTCAAAATGTAAAAGTGAAGTTACTTATTATGACAATTTTGTTTAATTGCTCGATATTTTAATTCTAACTTTGCTCTTTGAAAAATTACTAAGTAGGCGGAAGATTTTTAAGCACTAATCACTTCCCCACGTGGTTAATAACTTTTCATATCAAAAAGTAAACATCGAAAACATATAGCTATACGTTATAACTTTCTAAAATTAAAAAAAAAATTCACTTCTAATGAGCAAGTACATGCTTATCCAATTCTACCTAAAAGTTGGCCATTTACGCTATGGTGGGAGTAAGAGGTTCCCTTAATGTGGATTAGAAATCGAACTCGGTGCATAATTTTTTGAGACGAAAAGCATCGGTCTTTATTTGGCCCACACGGTTAACGACGAGCTTAGCTAGGAATAGTTGATCCAAGCATTATCTTCACGAACGATGCCAAGGATATTAAGATCGCCCTTCCTTTTATGATTTTTTTCAATATATATTATTAATAAAGCACTTTTTACATTAATTGATATTGTAAATATACACAATGAGTGACCAATTAATATCATTTAGCATTTTCGTTATCAAGGACTTTTCCTTTTTTTTATTTAATTTGTATTGATTCTTTTTCTTGAAGTATCTTATCTAATTTTATTAAAGTGGTTATATTTATAAAAAATTTTAAAAAATATCTATTGCTTGACATTATTCATATTGTTGAAGATACGAGTGAATATCGTGATTGTAGTGCCGATTGATTGTGATTCTAATTACCGCCTGATTGCGATTCTAATTGATTCAATCAATCGGTGAATGGGAAGATTGTATTCCGTGTATATTCTTTTCTTCTTTCCTTTTTTCTTTCATTCTTACACTACAAATAGATCAATATACTTGTATACAAATCAGATGAATGAAATACAATTTTCCTCCACTCTCTTTTCATTTTCTGTCATGGTATCAGAGCCAACCTTTCCAACCTAGCTTCCGCAAACCCACGAATTGCCACCGCTTCCTTCTGATTTGTCATTGCGAACCAAGCCCTGCAAAAATAAATCAGCGATCGGTAGGAATTCACACTCAGACATATCATGGCCAAGAATAGAAACACAGTTACCGGAGAGAATTCTTCAGTGGAGGATGCCCCAAACTCACGTCAAAATAAAGATTCAGATCAAGTTGAACCAACGGAAGACGAGCGATCCATTGCTTAACTCACTGCAAACCCAGCTCTTGCTCCAGCACACGTTTCCGGTCCCATGCCGTGGCCACCAATCCAGTGGTTTCCATTTCAAGGGCCCTGGGCTGTTGGACCGAACCAGTCATGCGCTCCGCACGGCACACCTGGAGAAGAAGCATTCATGAATCCTGGAACACAACCCATTGAAGGAGGGCCAACTCCAGTCAACGCAGGCTTCGGGATGGGTTGGACGGGTCCGAGTCCAAGACCCGAATCTTCCTCGCAGGGTCCAGGATTGAATCCTTACCCGACAATGGCACCCGGATTTGTACCTTACACTATCACAGCCAGCGGTGGCCGCCCGGAACCCGGCGACCCACTCTATACATCGCCGGCCGATGGCCCCGAGTTGCGCCTCATCACCTTGCAGCTTACGGGACCAGAAAATTACAATACCTGGTCTCGGGATTTCCGACGGGCCTTAGTCACAAAGGACAAGGATCGGTTCCTCGATGGAACTGTGCTCTTCCCGTCCGACGAACGCTCGCGACGACACTGGCGCAAGTGCAACCAGCTCGTGCGCACATGGATCGGGAATTGTTTGGCACCCGAAGTTGCTGCCGGACTCCCACCTACCGAAGACTCAAAGACCATATGGGACAACATCCGTGAAATGTACGGAAAACTTGATCGAGCTAAAAAATTTTCGCTCACCCAAGCTTTGTCAGAGCTGAAGCAAGGGAGCCTATCAGTCACTGCATGCTTCAACCGACTCTCGGCCCTGTGGAACGAGCTCGAGGCCGCTGAAGAGCGACTAGAGGGACCAAAAGATACGCTGAGACAGTATCAAGCGATACGAGAAAGGGAGAAAGCCACTCGTTTTTTGCTAATCTTGAATGAAAACTACTCACATTTCAGGTCGCAAATCCTTGCGATGGAGTCGTCGCCGCCACTCGAGCGGATCTACCAGTTGGCCGTCCAAGAAGAAAGCCAACGACTAGCCGCGGCTAAGCTTGCGCGAGTTGGGGAAGGGATTGCTCTCACGGCCTTCACTCCTGGTTCCACACCGATCGTCATCTCTCCATCGGGACTTGCTTCACCTGAAGTGTTGCACAGCACATCTGGACCAAGAGGAATGGCTGCTGCGTCCAAGGAGATTGAAGAAAGCCCTAAGTTCTTTAGAATGGACGGCTGGGATAAAGGGGCAAGATCGGATGGCTATCGTGCAACCATCCCTTCACCTGATTTAAATGGTCCTTATCAGGCCACGTTCGTGCCAATTTACAAAGGATCCAGCAGTACTCGAAATATCACGTCATCGGGGAAGGTTAGTGGGCAAATTTTTAAATCGAAAAATAAATATTGTGAATATTGCAAACGCCCGCATCACACCGTTGATACATGCTGGAAATTACATGGGAAACCAAATGATAAAAAGACGAAGGAAAAGGAATTATCTGCTTATCAGGTTTCCACACAAAGAAATGATGGGGCATGTCAGACCATCACTCAAGACCAGTATCAAAATATTCTAAAAATCCTGAGTCAATTGGGGACCAACGACAAGGATGCCGGTTTCTCAGGTACTTTTCCTTACAGGGAGAATTCAATTTCAGTTGATACATGGATAATCGATTCGGGTGCAAGTGACCACATAATTTGCAATGAACATTTATTTTCCCATATTGACAAAGAACCACAATCTTCCGTGTCAGTTCGTCTTCCCAATGGGATTATTACATATGTCACAAAAATTGGCACTGTCCATCTCAGTCAAATTTTCATTCTAAAAAATGTCCTTTGCATTCCTGACTTTGAATTCAACCTTTTGTCTGTCTCAAAAGCCTGCGAGGATAATTCTTGTCGTGCCATATTCAATTATGAGGTTTACTTGTTTCAGGACCATATGATTGGCAGACTGATGGGCTTGGGTAAAGTTACACAAAGATTGTAATTTTGGATTGATTGCCCAGGGGATTTAGACTCTCTGAATAAAAGCATTTCTTGTAATGCAGCTACTAGTAATAAAAATCCTCTTTTTCATCAACGTCTGGGTCACAGTGCGCGCTTTCCTTATCCAAAGTGTTCAATATGGCCCCTAGCTAAACAAGCTCGAGCACCTTTTCCAATTAGCTCATCTCGAGCTCAAAATGCCTTTTCCTTGCTCCATATGGACATCTGGGGTCCTTATTACACCCCTCATCGTGATGGATCCCGTTTCTTTCTCACAATCGTTGATGATTATACCCGGGCCACTTGGGTCTTTCTCATGCAATCCAAGAGTCAAACCTTTTCCCATCTGTCAAGTTTTATTTCTATGATTAGAAATCAATTTGATAAATCTGTAAAAAGAATTCGTACAGACAATGGGCGGGAATTCTTTACTACTGATTGCACATCATTCTTATCCTCTCATGGAATACTTCACGAAAGTTCTTGCACTTACACTCCCCAACAAAATGGTATTGTTGAACGCAAGCACAGACATCTCTTAGAAGTAGCTTGTGCACTCAAATACCAGGCTTCCATTCCTGAACATTTTTGGGAAGATTGTGTGGTCACGGCAGCCTATCTAATTAATCGCATGCCAACTAGAATCCTTGATGGTAAAACTCCTTTTGAAATGCTTTATGGAAGACAGCCAGAGATTGATCATCTTAGGGTATTTGGTTGTTTATGTTATGCAACAACCATGGGCCCTCGAGACAAAATGGATCCTCGTGCCGCTCAATGTATCTTCATGGGCTATCCTACTCTTCAGAAAGGATACCGGGTTATGGAGATCTTTACAGGACATTTCTTTATAAGCAGGGATGTTATATTCCACGAAGATGTATTCCCGTTCCGAGAGATGGAGTCCTCTTCTCAGTCATTCTCATCATCACATCATCGTCAATTTTTATCAGAAGAAGAATTGTCCATGACTCCTCAATATGTTTTCATTGCACCAGAACCATCCATTCCGGCTATGAGAGATTCTTTGGACAAAACAGTTGAATCTTCCGCACTATCTAAGGACATTCATTCCCTTGTCTCACCCATATCTACTTCACCTCCACGACAACTTGCTCAAGAGTATTCTTCGCCAGTATCTGAACAAGTACCAATGGAACAACCTCGACGTTCTGGACGCCCTATTCGTCCCCTACGTGGACCAAGGATTACATATGCTCCGCATTAAGTTCTTCAGGTACGCAGTACCCTATATCATCCTATGTCTCTTTCAATCGACTATCACTAGAACATATGTGTTGTATTAGTTGTATTTCGGAAAAACAAGAGCCGTCTTCATACCATGAAGCAGTAAGTGATGCTAGATGGAGACAAGCGATGGAGGCCGAACTCAATGCACTCATCGAGAACCACGCATGGGATGTTGTTCCACTACCCTCAAATCGGAAGCCGATTGGCTGTAAATGGGTACACAAAATCAAATTCAAGGCAGATGGCTCCATTGAACGATATAAGGCTCGTTTAGTTGTCAAGGGATTCACGCAACGAGAATGTTTTGACTACCATGAAACCTTTTCTCCAGTTGCCAAAGAAGTCACTGTTCGTTCTTTCTTATCCGTTGCAGCCATTCACAATTGGCCTCTGCATCAAATGGATGTCCATAATGCTTTCTTTCATGGTGATCTGGATGAAGAAATTTATATGGAACTTCCACAGGGTTTATGCAAACAGGGGGAGTCACGGGTATGTCGTCTATGTAAATCCCTATATGGACTGAAACAGGCGTCTAGACAATGGTATGCAAAGTTCATTGCTGCTCTAACCAATGCAGGTTTTCAGCATTCTAAGCACGATTATGCTTTATTTACTTGGACCGCAGGAAATTCATCAATTTATTTGTTGATATATGTTGATGATATTCTTGTCATGGGCAATAATGACTCTCATGTTGCAAAATTTAAAGAATATCTACATTCGACCTTTCATATCAAAGATTTGGGACTGCCCAAATATTTCTTTGGCATTGAAATCGCTCGGTCTGATAAAGGAATCAGCCTTAGTCAAAGGAAATTCGTCTTGGAAATTGTTTCTGAAGCAGGATTATCAGGTTGCAAACCGACTGTCATACCAATTGAACAAAATACCAGGCCGACGACCCATGAGTATGATATGAATTCTCCTTCACCTGTTGAGGATCCATTGCTTAAGGATCCATCGGGATATCAGCGACTTGTTGGAAAATTAATATATCTTACTATGACAAGACCCGACATATGTTATGCAGTGCAAATACTTAGCCAATTCATGCATAGTCCAAAACAGTCTCATATGAATGCAGCTTTAAAGGTTATAAAATATTTGAAGGGATGTTCAGGACTTGGCATATTCTTATCTCGTGACCGCAACCTGAAGATGACAGCTTATTGTAATACGGATTATGCTACTTGCCTAATGACTAGGAGATCCATCACTGGTTTTTGCATAAAATTGGGAAATTCATTAATCTCATGGAAAACGAAGAAACAGTCGACTGTATCACTATCATTAGCTGAGTCAGAATATCGAGCCATGGCAAAAGCAACCTGTGAAATAGTTTGGATACGAAGACTACTCTTAGACCTTGGAGTACAAGTCGATGGACCAAGTGAATTGTTTTGTGACAACGATGCTGCACTCAAATTAGCGCCAAATCCAGTTTTTCATGAGAGAACGAAACATATAGAAGTTGATTGTCATTTCACTCGGGACAAGATCAAAGAAGGGGTCCTTGTAACAAAGGGAATTGGGACTGTGGAACAGCCTGCATATATCTTCACTAAGCCATTATGTCAAAGACAACACACGTATCTACTAAGCAAGCTAGGTGTCCTCGACATATACAGGCCACCAGCTTGAGGGGGAGTGTTGAAGATACGAGTGGATATCGTGATTGTGGTGCCGATTGATTGTGATTCTAATCACCGCCCGATTGCGATTCTAATTGATTCAATCAATCGGTGAATGGGAAGATTGTATTCCGTGTATATTCTTTTCTTCTTTCCTTTTTTCTTTCATTCTTACACTACAAATAGATCAATATACTTGTATACAAATCAGATGAATGAAATACAATTTTCCTCCACTCTCTTTTCATTTTCTGTCACATATTTATTTGTCCTATATTAAAATTTTCGCTAATTTGTTTATTTCCCATTTTCTATATTTATAATTTTTAGTGCAATTAAGGATTATAAAAAGATTACTCTTACCCTTTATAAAAGCACACGCATTGCACATATTAATGAAAAAAATAACAGAGAATTAATGGTTACACCACAATGAAAATTGAAGGTATCATGTAGTAGTTGAAAGTTCGGGACAAGTGTATATTAGAATGCATTTGTTTTGCTAAAAATAAATGATTTGAAAAATATTTTATTAAAAACGATCGCTTGTATTACTTGAAATAATTAATTAATAAAAATTATTTTCATTATCGATAATAATTTATGTTTAAATATTTTTACGAATAATGAAAACACTTCCAGTTCAATCATCTTTGTAAGTGCTACAGATAATCAGTTCTACGAAAATATTTTTTAAATAATTTATTTTTCGTAGAACAAACGGGATTAAGGGTAATTTCGCCTTTATTCCGCGGATACATATCACCTTCGGGCGAAGCGGTCCCTTCCCTGCCATCGCACTCCCGCCAAAGGGTTTAAGCTGAAGACTGACCACTTGACCAGTCACCCAGAAAAAAAAAAAACAGAAACCCTAGCATCTCCCTCCACTCTGCATTTCATCATATTCATCGCTGCCAAGTTCATCCTCGATTCCGCCAATTTCACCGCGCCATTCGCGAGGAAAGCTTCTGTCCTCCTCTCATTCTCTCCTCTCCTCTCTCTCTCTCTCTCTCTCTCTACTCCCTCCGTCCATCCGAGACGCTCGCTCGCCGTAACACTCGCATCCACAATGAGCTTCGCGGCCTACAAGATGATGCACTGGCCCACGGGCATCGACAGCTGTGCTTCAGGGTTCATCACTCATAGCCCTTCGGACTTCACTCCTCGGATTCCGCCGCTGCAGACTGACGATCTTGAGCCCGACGACCCGCCGCGGCGAGAGATCGGACCTGTCCCGAATCTCATCGTCACCGCCGCGAATGTTCTTGAAGTGTACGTAGTGAGAGTGCAAGAAGACGGAGATAAAGATTCCGGCGAGGCCAAGCGCGGTGGAGCCATGGATGGTGTTTCTGGTGCTTCGCTCGAACTCGTTTGCCATTACAGGTTCTTGTCTTTCTTCTTTTTCTCTTTTACAATGTAGACACATAGTGGGAGATATTCCGTATCCCTGTGATACAGCACAGGTATTCATAGCAGAGAAATGGGCAACGGCGGAGGCAAGCTATAGAGAGAGAATTATGAAGCTTTTACTCATGAAATCCTGTGAGTGCACGAGTGTAGCTGAATCGTATGCTAATGCATTCCATCCGGTTCAATACGACCAGCAACTATAACAAGAATAACTAACAACTGTATTTTTCGCTAATCTGACAAATGACCAAGGTGACTAACTCAAGCACAAGAAATTTCACTCTCACTCTGCTGCGACAGCTTTGAAAGAGCCAAATGCTACACTTAAAAAAGGTAGATAATATTGATTCTGGGAAGGAGATTAATTTAGAGCGAATAACACGTGTAGCTGGTCATTTTCTGGCTTCTCCTCATTGGATAATTTTGTCAGTGCAATTTGCAACCAAAGTTTACTTCTGAGGGAACTACATTAGTCCAGATAAGCATATTGAAATATTGGCTTCTTGGAATAAAGCGATGTTATCTTGTTGTAAGGTGGAAATCATGGTGTACAAGAAATTTCTTATCAGAATGAGGGAGAGAACCAAGGGCAGTCAAATAAAAAGAGCAAGGAGATTGCCACTTTTTCCCCTTTTTCCCCAATAAAAAGAACAAGGAAATGAGAGAGAATTTTAGAAGAGCACACAATATTGGAGGGAACTCTCCAAAATTTATTGCTTAATGAATCTGGAACCATAAACACATCTTCTTATACACTTGCAAGCACTTCATTTTCATGTAAGAGAAATAGATGGAAGAAACTAATTAAGAAGATGCCTACTATTGAACTGCTTATCATTACATGAGACCTCTTGATATTGCTCATTTGGCATTCATCATAAGATTTCAACAGTGCGCTCATATTTACAGAAAATGAAGAACGTGGGTTCTGCTGCCTGTCAATGCCTAGCTGAAACATGACATATTTGGGATAGACTCAACTCTTAGATCAGGTCTGACCAAAACAAAAGAAAAACCCTTAGATCAGGAACCCTGGAACATTTTGGGTATCATGTATTTAAGCTCTGATTTGGTTACTATTGGAGCCAATGGCAAAGGGGAAAAATATTTCCATCCTGTAGCTGTTTTCTGTTCAAATTCAGGGAAATGAGCTGAAGAACATTTGAGGGAGAAGAGGAGATGTAGATTAAAAATTGTTTTATTTTGATTGGGGGCTTAAGTTGCTGTTTCTTTGTAGCATGCGAAGATAACTTTACTCTAGAAGATGTCTTGTTCTTGGACAACATCAGTCACACCTTAAAGCGTTCACCTAGAAATGCAGGGTCACTGTTAGGGCCTCTCTCTTTTGTAAAAGTGTCTTTTAAGGATGTGGTCAGTTATCGCTGTGGATCTTTATGTGAGCTCCTCGATGGTTATTGGTCCCTGGGTCCTATGACAATTTTATTGGGCTCATCCACTAAAGTGCAGTTTGTTAGACTGTGCTTCCAGTAAATCGAGATACATACTTGTCCATGGATTTCTTAAAATGGATGGATATGTTTCTAGAGTTTTTGTCTTCTGACTTTATCTTCTTTCCCCCCTAAGTTGTGTTTAAATTGAACTGCAGGTTGCACGGTAATGTTGAAAGTATGGGAGTACTGTCAACTGGAGGTGGTAATGGTTCCAGGAGCAGAGATTCGATCATTTTAACATTTCAAGATGCAAAAATTTCCATTTTGGAGTTTGATGATTCAATTCATGGACTTCACACAACGTAAGAGTGGCTTTATGGCTTAGAGTGCTTCTAATGCTAATCATACTGCATGATGGACAGGAGGATGATAATGATGCTATATTAGTTGTATTAGGTCATTTTTAGCTCTTTGAACTAGATGCTATTGCGACCAAAAAAAAAAAAAACTAGATGCTATAAAATTTATGGCAAAATTATTGCAATATTGCCTCTTTTGATGCTTTCATAATGACACAAGCCTAAAGAATTTGGTCTTATCGATGTCTTTCGGATACATTCAATCTATTTCTTTACATCTGAATTTTCTTGTAGTCAGATATTTATGTTGTCCTTTGGCCATTGTTCTTCAGATCGTTTCATTTTCAGGAATCTCTTCTCCCCACCCCAGATGATTTGTATTTTTTGGGTGGTACCAAATTAATGTTAAATTTTTTAGAGAAGAAAACAGAACCATTCTTTTTACCCATGACTATCATGAAACTGTTGGATTTTTTTTTCCCTTTCCTATATAAAAACTCAATGTAACTGGAAAATTTGTCTAACTCTGAGATTTTTCTTGATTTATTCTAAAAATTTCATGTAATAGTCACGAGCCTCGTCTCCCACTTTTCAGAAAAGAAGGGGATCTACACCTTTTTTCATATAATCTCCATTTCGGGCGGTAGAAATTTATGTTAGAAAATATTCTCTTTCATAAAGAACTGACAAATTTAGAAAGGTCTAGAATTCGTCAGGCTTCAACAACTCTTTGTTAATGTTCATTTTGATAGTTTTATGACATCTTAATCTTTCCATCACGTTCCAATTGCTGACCTTTGATATGCTTGGCATCCTACAATCTACAAGAAATGCATCTCACCAATTGTTCATGCCATTACCCATCTTAGCAGCTGTTTTATTGATCGTTTAAGGACATATATTTAATTTTGTTGAGAGTGGTCCTGGATTTTAGTTTTGCATTGGTGCCTTAGTCTTAGCCTAGATTTGCCTTCTGTTCTTCCTTTTCTTGTTCCTTCTCCTTATTCCTTAAGCTAAAAAGCACAACATAGGAAGCTGGTCTCACAATACCAATTTATTGTTCTTTATGTTTATATGATGATACATAATCCCTGACGATGGCTTTTTCAGATCTATGCATTGTTTTGAGGGTCCAGATTGGCTTCATCTCAAAAGAGGTAGAGAATCTTTTGCCAGGGGACCACTAGTGAAGGTTGATCCTCAAGGCAGGTGCGGAGGGGTTCTTGTTTATGGTGCGCAAATGATAATGCTTAAGGCTTCTCAGGTCTCTCTTATTTCCTTAGATCTTTTGTCATATTTTAGTCCCCTTTCTGTTCAATTTGCTTTCCTTTGTGTTGGAGGTTCTAATGGAATTTGGTCATCTAAGACTTTGTAGATTTCAGTTTTGTTCCTAGCTTGAATGTAAAATTTAAAGATATATGAGACACAAACTTATGTAGCTGTTTGGACGAACAGTTGTGCCTTTGTGGCAATATGTACTCTCTCAATTTCGTTGTGTTTCCTCTATCCCTGAGGCAATCATGGAGTATTGTGAAGGGAGCAACACCTTCTATTCCACTTTGTGGTGTCAAGAGATAGGGGAGTGCATTTCTCAAATGACTTTGTCAATAGTAGTAAGTTTTTAATTGGCCAACCAGTGCAAGTGGGTCAACACTTACTTTAGAAAAGTTGCGTTACCCAAGAGATAGTGCAAGCTTATTTTTCAAGTCACCTTTTGTTGTGTTTGCCAAATTCTTTGTGCAACACATGTTTAGCAGCATTGCTCCTATTGACTTAAACATCATTTTGGATTTTGGGGCTCAGGTTGGTTCTGGCTTGGTGGGAGATGAGGACACATTTGAATCTGGAGGTGCAGTTTCCATTCGAGTGGAATCATCCTACATAATCAGTCTCCGGGAGTTGGAAATGAAGCATGTAAAAGATTTTGTATTTGTACATGGTGAGGAAATTAATAATAAAGTTCTGTTTTTCCAAGATTTGCTTCTTTTACCATGTTTCTGCTTCATTTTTGCTGTAGAATATATGCCAAGATAGGGTTGGCTTAATACTTGGTAGTAGGGGTGAGCAAACTGGACCGGGACCGCCCGGAC
>BCNH02000011.1:461737-505384 GCA_001662345.2 Metrosideros polymorpha var. glaberrima
CAATTGAAGAGTCAGATTACATAAAACTACATCTATGGCCTTTTTCTCTCTCTTTGATAGTCTGACAATGTTCTGCCTTGAACTCATTTAAATTGAGAGAGACTCTCACATTGGCAATGATCGATATTATTGTTGAGGTAAAAACATACAAGTTATAGGATGTATACAATTTGTAAAAGTTTTTTTAGTTTCCAACCAAAGGAAATCAACTAGTATTAAAATTCAAAAAGCAGCAGATGAATTCATCTTTTGATGAGCCTTATTCTTCTCGTCCGAGATAGTCAAACTGAGAGAACAAAAACTATGATTAAACAACACTATGTATTTAGTGTTGAAACTTTCTAGAAGAATATAATGACTTTTCTTTTAGTAAACACTTATTTACAATGTCATTGGCACCCGCCGCACCTCCTTTCCATCGCCTACAAAAAGGTCGTCGGAACCCACCGCACCTCCGCAAGATTGAGGCCGAGCTCTCCAAGATCCACGACAAGTGAAATCGCGAGCTATAACGGCCTTTTCGGTTTGTTTGCCGGTCCTATTGGGACCGGACCACGACCAACGGTCCTGGTCCGGTCCTCGGTCCCGAAAATTTGGGGACCGGGACTACCGGTCTGGTCACCGGTTCCATATGGGGCCCGGACCGGCCCGGACCATGCACACACACCCCTACTTGGTAGTAGCTCCTGGGCATGTAAGTGTAAGCCCAATGTCATGGAGACTGCAAACTGCTACTTAAATGGTTTACTTGCTGAGGTGACAATGGAGAGACAATTTGTTGTGTAAGTCTTGTGAGCTGCGACAACTTGTAGGTCATATCGACAGATTAATATGTGAAAATGCCGCAGTTAGCTTAGCAAACTGCTCCATGTCTCCTTTGCCAAATTTTTTTGTCGATTGTAATGCGTGAAATCTCATGTTGTTTTATGAGTCACTGGGTTGGTAGCTTTATATTACCGCACTTGATTAGCCATTTGTGTGAGCTAAAACATACTAGATTTTTTTGCCTCCATGTCTTATTAAGGCTATATTGAGCCTGTGATGGTAATTCTTCATGAGCGGGAGCTTACATGGGCGGGACGTGTTTCCTGGAAGCACCATACTTGCATGATATCTGCCCTCAGCATTAGCACAACCCTGAAGCAGCATCCTCTGATTTGGTCAGCCTCAGTAAGTTCTCCAGTTGTCATGTAGATCTTTCTACCTATTCTTTTGATGCTTTAACTAGATCTATCTCTGTCAAGATGCGTTGTGGAGACATTATTCATGCTTGTCCATGCAAAAAATTTGTTCATAAAGTCTTATTACTGTTTTTTTTCTTTGGTCAAGTCATAGTTATTGGACGGTGTTACTTGAACATCTTCACCTAGTTGGTGCCAGTACTTTTTGGGCATGTCATTTGTTTGTGCACTATCTAGCAGTCATGGTTGATGGCTTTAACCATTTCCAACTTTTTTTTTTCATGTTAAAATACTTTCCATCAGTTTGTTCAATACTGAAAAGCAAAGTGACAAACAATTTATTTTGAAAGCTTGGGATTGCATTCTTGAAATGATGACCAATTGACTTTTTTTAACTCAGATGATTGGTTGATTGTCTCAATGATCTAATGTGGAACAATTTCCCCCAGAATGGTCTCGTGTGGTTATTACTGTGCATGTTGAATAATGTTACTTCTCTTCCTGTTTTTGTTTCCCCCTTCATAAATTAAGCTTATATCAGTTGCGGGAGAAAGTTGGTGATGAACCTTGCTTTTGATTTTGCTTTCATGAATTAGGACGGATGCTTCACATTAAACCTTTGTCATGTTCTTTGATTTCTGAAGACTACCAAAATATGGAAAACCATTCTATGATCTAGAGCAGCCCTTGATGAGAGTTATATCTGTTTAAGATGCTTTATATTCTTCTTTACTTTTTTGTCTTCTCTTGTCAGAATCTTCCTCATGATGCCTACAAGCTTCTTGCAGTACCATCTCCAATTGGTGGGGTTCTTGTGATTTCTGCTAATGCTATTCATTATCACAGTCAGGTAGTTTATCTGGCATTTTGGAAGCATGCATTTAAGATGCATATGAGCACCTACCTTGTTTCTACTCTCTTTTATCTAGTGGGATTTTCACAGTTATTGATCAAATTATATGTGAGAAGTGTGTTCCCCTGAACAGTTGTTTCCTCTATTTGCAGTCTACTTCTTGTGTTTTGGCTCTCAATTGTTATGCCAGTTCTGCTGACGGCAGGTAATCTCTCCACTCTTGAAACGTTACTTGATTTTTTCATGACATGCTTGATTGGTTTGCTAAAGTGATGTTGGTAAGTTTCTACTCTTAATGAGTTAATAGTTGTTAATTCCTCAACTTCTTATCCTTTATCTTTTGGCAAAAGACAAACCGTCTTTTCTGCAGCTTTTTAATTCCAATACCATGCCCCTAGTAGGAGAAGACATTAGTATATAACAAAAGGAATTGAAAAAGATAAAGAATATATGGGAAGATAATTTGCATGTATTTTCTGTGAAGATCGCTGAATCATGCGTCCACCGTGTATTTCTAGCAATATCTTTACTCTTGATTTGGGACTAGGAGTGATACTCACTAGCATCTGATCAAAGCTTCTTTAGTTCAAACTTTTTTTGAAATATGTTTTCTCACGTCCGTCAGGTTATTTCATCACAGTGCCTCATGGTTGATTATAAATATTATTTTATTGGGATTTCAGTCAAGAGATGCCAAAGTCAAGTTTTAGTGTTGAGCTTGATGCTGCCAATGCCACTTGGTTACTGAATGATGTGGTCTTGCTGTCGACCAAAACTGGGGAGTTGTTGCTGCTCACCCTTGTTTATGACGGGCGGTAGGTGATCGCTATTATTTTCTACTTTGTTCTGTTCCTTTTCTTCTGGTTTAAAAGCTTGATTTTTTCTTCCCTTTTAAATTTTTTTTTGTTGTTGGAGCTGTTAGGTATGTTTTAATCTGATATATCTATAAGAGTTTTGCTTCCTTTTTGGGAATTCTGTAATGCACATAGTTTTTGATATTTACATGTACATGTCTATATATTTTCCAAAATGAAAAAAGCACGGACTTCCTAATAGATTCTGTCTTGGTTCTTGAGCATAATGCTGTCACTGCAGTAGGTATGTGCCAGTTTTGATCCGAAGGCATTTTCATCTCTTCTTCCCATTTGAAAAGTAACCAACCTTTGCTTTTATATGTCTGTTTGCTGAATATGATCACATCTTTGCAGTATTTAGCAGTTATATTTTCTGTTCCTGCCACTTTAATTATGATGGCTGGTATCTTCTCACTTCCATAATATATTTCCCATCTATAGTGTGGTGCAAAGATTGGATCTTGCAAAGTCAAAGGCTTCTGTGCTTACCTCTGTAAGTTATTTTCATGTTTGGAACTCTCTTATCAGGTTGCTTTTGCATTGGCACATCATTGATGACTATGCTCCTTGTCTTAGGGGATTACAACAATTGGAAATTCCTTGTTTTTCCTAGGCAGTCGATTGGGAGACAGTTTGTTGGTGCAATATACTTGCGGGTTTGGAGCCTCACAGCCTTCATTTGGTTTGAAGGAAGAGGTCTGTGGTGGAATGAAGAGTTTTGCTATTTGTGATGTCTTATTCACTGTTCACTCTCAGGATTCTGTGACATGTCACTTCTTGAGCACTTATTCTGCACCTTCTGCCTTCAAAACTTTGATACCATAAACTAAATGAAGCTGCTCTTATTTTCTGAGACATTTGGTTGATTTTTTGTCTGTACTTTCTTTGGGATGTTGATAAATCCTTCCGTTGAATGAGTTTTTTAGGTGGGAGATATTGAAGGTGATGCCCCTCTGACGAAGAGGTTGCGAAGGTCCTCTTCTGATGCTTTGCAAGACATGGTTGGTGGAGAGGAGCTCTCGATACATGGTTTAACGCCAAGTAATGCAGAATCTGTGCAGGTCTCTCTCTCTCTCTCTCTGTGCACACGTTCGCAGGCTAGAATGCTTCCTTCCTTGCCTTCCATTTCCACCGAAACAATTAAAACGTAGATCCCATGAAATTGAATTCTGTTTAAAATGCTCACTGTGCTAGAGGAAGGTGCAATTTTTATTTGGCCTAACATGTTACACTTCCTTGATCTTCATCTTGATTTCTGAAGCATGAGTACATGTCTCTTGTAAGAAATGAAAGCTCTTCCTGCCTCAAACTGACATCCATCTTCAAACTTTGAACAAGCTCGTGAATTTATCATTGTTGAAGTTGTGCCTACTTTGTACTTAGGTATTGGATTGTAACCCCTTCCTATCTGCAGAAAACCTTTTCATTTGCGGTGAGGGACTCCTTGATTAACATTGGCCCTCTGAAAGATTTTGCATATGGCCTGCGGATCAACGCTGATGCTAATGCAACTGGAGTTGCAAAGCAAAGCAACTATGAACTGGTTAGTGTAGCAAGTAGCAACTCCTGTTTTCGACTATGTACAGTATACACATCATAGTATGAAATGTCTATTTTCATTGCATCCATGAATGTTTTCACCAATCATACTAACACCAGCTGACTAATTCGCTACATATTGCAAGTTACTTGCACATTTCCATTTTTTAAATGAAAAGTTACATTCTTCATACCTTTTCAGTGATCGTGCAGGTGTGTTGTTCTGGTCACGGAAAGAACGGTTCTCTGTGTGTTCTGAGGCAGTCAGTTCGTCCGGAAATAATTACTGAGGTGTGTGGCACAGTACTTTGTCTTAGGATATTGCGTTAAATGTTTTAGCTCTCTTATAGGTCTCTGTCACTGTACTAGACAAACAATGGGGGCATAAGAATAAGATCCCAAAAAATAATTTGTCCTCTTCTCTCTTCTTTTAATATGTTATTTGGATAGGGTACTGGTTGAACTTTCAAGAGTTGGGCAATCTATTGGCCAAAAAAGGGTGTAGTCTATTGAGTTTTGGTGGTCATGATCTTCTCAGAGATCTATTTGTTATATTTATATTGCCGGGATGGAGCAAACAGTAATTAGCCTTCTTTGTCTGCTTCCTACCCTCTCCTAAGGTTTGAGAGTCTTCTGCCATGTTAGTGGTCATTTTGTTCCTTCTCAAGTGCGAGGAGATGGAAAATTGGTCTGAGTGGTTTTTGTGGCCAAATAGATTAATCCTATGTGTATTTATTCTATTTTAAATTCTGACCCCTTTTAATGGTATCTTGATGTACAATGGTGAGTAGTGGTGGGTTAGACTGGCCAAGAAACATTTCTGTTGCAATGTATGATACTGATAGATAAAGCATAATATGGTCAGTGGTATTCTGTGGAACTTGTACTTGCCAGCTATGGTAATCACCCAGTTCATTGGCCTTGATTACCAGAGGATCACTAATTTGACGGGCGGTTAATCTATGAGAAACAAAAATATTACCAGAGAAAAAAATTTCAATGGACTGGATATGTTTCTCTATAATTGTTGACATTCTTATTCTGAGGAGGGCTTGTTGACAGTTTGTTCTTTTGATCCCACACAATTAATTCTAGCAGTTGGTGGTCTACTAGTGAGGAATGGACAAACTTGCTCTTAGTGGCTCTTTTTACACTATCATCAAGTTATCCTTACGTTGCCTTTGTTCATTGCACTTCGCAGTATTTTCCCCATCAAATCGATAATCCTTTTGCAGGTTGAACTACCAGGTTGCAAAGGCATTTGGACAGTCTACCACAAGAACACTCGTGGTTTAGATTCTTCCAAAGTTGGGGTTGACGATGACGAATATCATGCATATTTGATTATTAGTCTGGAAAGTCGTACCATGGTAATTTCTCTTGCTTTATTGTGAGTATTTGTGCTTTAGTAACTTTCAATGTGTACTTAATTTCTTATTTGCATCTGTTAATAGACTTGGCAGCATGCAATCATTAGCTTGTCCGTTGCTGCTTTTGCCACATTGGGTTCTTTGCAATAGTGTATTACTTCTGAGCTTTTCAGCACAGAAATTTCATGGTTTTGTTGCCTATGAGGCAACTCTATGATATAGATAATCATTTATTGAATTGACCTTTTGATATGCATTACAATCTCTATTCTCTATTTTGCCAGCATTTGCAATTAGTCATTGTTGTCTGTTATTGTTGGATTGTTAGTACATAAGGGAGAAATGATGCAATGAGGGACTGCCTGTTAAGCTTTCCTCTTCTTTGTTTTTGCCGATTTAGAATCCTGAACTCACTAGAATCTTTCTAAAGTTGGACATCACCTAATGCACACTAATTGTGATACCTGTACTTATCCCTCGCAAATTTTCAGTGAATTTGAAGATGATCTTTCCCTGCCTTCATACATGCTGCATCAATCTTTCTGCATAAAAACATGCAGCATGAATCTCTCATTTTGTCATGTTCTCAATAATCGCTAAAGGCAATTGGTAAGAAATCCTAGGGTAAGCTACATACGGATTTGCATATTAATATTGCAGATACATGTACACATATATGTGCATTTTTCTTCCCTCATTGTTACCTGCAGCTGGCATCACTGTCTGTAACAGGTGCTTGAAACGGCTGATCTTCTCAATGAAGTCACTGAAAGTGTCGATTATTTTGTGCAAGGAAGAACTATTGCTGCTGGGAATCTATTTGGAAGGTATGTTCCATTATTATTGTTAATCTTTTCTATAAGTTGGAAAAACATTTTACTAGCAATGGGTGTTTCAGATTGACAAGTGACGCCATGCCTTCCGTAGCTATCATCATGGGTTGGTGTCTAATTGATTAGACATATGTAATCATCAGAAGTAGATATATATTTGGGTTCTTAAGGTTTTTTTAATTATTTCAAGATTGTCTTTGTTTTTGTGTGAATTCCAATTGTCATAGTCATTGTCAGATTCTGCTTTGGTATTATCTGCGTATTGAGTCATGAGAAAATGTGGATGAGCTGGTAATATGTTTGTAGTTTGAAGTACAAGGAAATAGCTCTATGGGGTGATTCTACTTTTAATACTTGCATTCACTTCTTTTATTTAACCTGAAATATTTCAACATGTTCATATATTGACATTTAGAGTCAAATATTGATTTGCAGGTTTCACGCTGACTTTGTTGAAAATATTTTGCAGTCTGCTAATTTCAAATAAACTTTGAATGCATTTATTGCTGTCTAACTTAAATTGAGCTAACTTTCTTCTCTTCTATTTGGGGTGATCTACCTTGAACTTCTTACATTCACTTTGACTTTTATTTAACCTGAACACATAAAACGTTTCAAAATAGTCAAATGTTGACATGTAGAATCATATATAATATTGCGGCTTTCACCCTTTGACTTTATCGAGTATGATTTGCAGTCTGCAAACTTTGGATGAGATTCGAACTCATTTGTTGCTGTCAAACTTAATTCAAGTTAACTTCCTTCTATTTTTCTTTCTTAGATATTCATATAATGATGGTCTGACAGAAAAATGATATTAGGAGAATCTGGGCTCTTTCCACCCTCTTTAATGTTTTCTTTAATGAATTATTTTTGAAGTACTAAGTGCTTAGCGTGTAGGTTTTAATTTTCCGTGTATGAGAGTCAATGTTTTTCAATTAGTGTCACCTAATTTCTTCTTCCTGTTTCTTGTTTGAAGGCGACGGGTTATTCAGGTATTTGAACGAGGAGCACGTGTCCTCAATGGTTCTTCTATGGCACAAGATTTAAACTTAGTGGCCTCGAACTCTGAATTAGCGTCTGAGAGTTGCATGGTCTTAACTGTATCAATTGCTGATCCGTATGTCTTACTAAAGATGACTGATGGAAGCATTCGGCTTCTCGTTGGAGGTAATCAATAAGCACCAGCACTTGATACTTTTGAGTGGGATTGGGTAGGCCTTGTTGGCACAGACCAACACAAATAACGAAAGAAAAGTTCAATAAGCACCAGCACTTGATACTTTTGAGTGGGACTGGGTGTGCCTTGTTGGCACAGGCCACTGTCAAAGAGGGATTATCTGTAGACGCTTATACGAGCTGTCATTGGATGTTATGTTTCTATTTTCTGCAACCTTGCTTTGGAATTTCCTTTGCATTAATTTGAGTATTTCATTTTGCAGATCTGAATACATGTACTGTTTCTGTTGTGACTCCAGCAACATTTGATGGCTCAAAAAAGTTTGTGTCTGCCTGTACACTTTATCACGATAACGGTCCAGAACCTTGGCTTAGGAAGACCAATCCTGATGCATGGCTAACTACAGGCATAGATGAGGCCATTGATGGTGCTGATGGTGCAACTCAGGACCAGGGGGATACATATTGTTTGGTTTGCTATGAAAGTGGTGCACTCGAAATGTTTGATGTGCCTAACTTCACTTGTGTTTTCTCTGTGGATAAATTTGTGTCTGGAAAGATGCATCTCGTTGATACCTTTATGCAAGAAGCAGTTGGTGATTCTCAGAAAGGAATCTCAGTAGGTTCTAACGAACCAGCTGGCCCGGGGAAGAATGAAAATGCACAGAATACAAAGGTTCTAGAGTTGGCCATGTATAGATGGTCTGGACAGCATAGCCGCCCTTTCCTTTTCGCAATATTGAATGATGGGACAATTCTTTGTTATCACGCCTATTTGTTTGAAGGTTCAGAAAGTGGCATAAAAAATGAAGTCGCTGTTTCTAATAACAATTTTAGCAGCAAAGGCATCAATAGTGGTTCCAGGCTTAGAAATCTTCGATTCTTACGTGTTGCCTTGGACACATATACAAGAGAAGAGGCGATGATAGGAAGCTCGTGCAATAGACTTACATTCTTCAAGAACATTGGAGGATATCAAGGATTGTTTCTTTCTGGTTCAAGACCTGCTTGGTTCATGGTTATCAGAGAGAGGCTTCGAATTCATCCACAGGTTTGGACACCTTGTTTTTGTTAGTGAGAATGGTATTTGGAGCAATTGAACCTTTTAGATGCTTATCCAGAACATCAAATATACTGACTGTGGAAAGATTTCAGTTGATATTCCTATTATTTGATTATAATACTCTATACCTCTTGAAGTTTGACAGAAATTTACAGATGTAATTGTTGCTTTATAGATAAGTTTGCATATATTATTGTCATATAAGTTTTGGGTTGAGACAGGGTGATGTTTACTGTGTCTGGGAAAACTAAGTTGTGGCAGTATTGTTTCCCCTTTTGAATATTCTTTCTGCCTGGATCTTTGCAAGTTTACTGGAGAAGAACTGCCTCCTGATGGAATTGGCTCATTCTTTTCTTAACTGATGTGATATTCTTGTTTGTTACTACTAGAGGATAATTAGCTTGAATTTGGTCTACATTTTCATGTTAACGAGTTTTCTCGAAGATGAATAATTGCTACTTTGGACTGACATAAGCTGGCATCTTTATTGATATTGTCCAAGTACATTTTCCTTCCATCATTTTATCTTCCAACTTTGATGGATGTTTTCATAAGAGGGAACTGTTTGATTGTTCTATGACTTTTGCCGTTTCATCTTTTATGGATGAAGTCTGGAGTCTTCTCTTCCTTTGGTGCATCAAACTACTAAAATTCTTAAAGTTACTGCTGTTAGGTGGCTCATCATAGGTTCAATCTTTCTAGTTTTTATTTTGTCTGTAGCATCTAACTGTGCTAACTTTCATGCAGTTATGTGATGGATCAATTGTCGCCTTCACTGTTTTCCATAACGTAAACTGTAATCGTGGGCTCATTTATGTGACCTCGCAGGTTAGTGCATAGCATTTTGCTGACTGATTATGTGCAATATTAGGTTCTAAATCTCCTCCTTTTTTCCCTCTAAAATGTTTGGACATTCCAGGGTGTTCTAAAAATCTGCCAACTACCATCTAGTTCAAGCTATGACAACTATTGGCCAGTACAAAAGGTATCCATTACTAAAATGCAAATCATTTTCTTGTTTATGATACCAGTGATCATTTACTTTTTATCAGATTCCACTGAAAGGAACTCCACATCAAGTTACTTACTTTGCCGAGAAGAATCTGTACCCACTTATAGTTTCAACTCCGGTAAGTAACGCTTAGAACATTTTCTCCTTCAAATCCTTTTCTCCAGTATACAGATGTACTAGAAGCTTATGTGTCCTTCTGCTCTATTTAGTCCTGATTGTACTCGATGTAACATGAAATGCAGCAATTATATGCATTTTATGATGTGTCTGTCAGCTGAATACCGTCTTTCTGCCAGCAATGCACATGCATATACTTCTTAGATGATGTTGTTTGTTTTTTCTGCAGTCGCATACGTGGAAGTAGTGTCATGACTTAAGAGTGGCTGGTTGATGATGTGGTTGATACTTTGGAGTTTTCTTGTTGTCAAACTGTCAAAATGTGCCTATTGGAGTTTGCTTGGTTTGTTTCCCCCTGCTAAACTCCATAGCCTTGAGCATGATGTTGTTGCTGATAATGTTAAGTTGCATCATCGACCTCCCTTTTTGAAGATTTTCTACTTCTAATGGGCGGTTACTGTTGGGCATCCACTTTTTGATTCTCTTTTGAATTTAAGATTTGATACATAAGATACTCCTTCTATGCAGTTTGAGGTCTGATTGAATCTGGTCCATCTTTGCTTATGCAGGTTCATCGGCCATTGAATCAAGTTGTTTCATCTCTTGTTGATCAAGAAGTTAGCCATCAGATTGACAATCAGAGTCTAAATCCTGATGACCTACACCGAACTTATGCAGTTGATGAGTTTGAGGTTCGGATCTTGGAACCAGAAAAGTCTGGAGGACCTTGGCTGACTAAGGCTACAATTCCCATGCAAAATTCCGAGAATGCATTAACTGTGCGTGTTGTAACACTGCTTGTAAGTCTGAACCTTGTCGACCGAGCTGTTTTTTACTCTTCCCATTTTTTCTCTCCTGCTGCCATTTTTTCCAAAGGAAAGTTGGTCTGAGGAAGTGTTGTTTAGGTGATGCATGTAAAAGAAAAACTCTTTTGTCCATTTAATTCATCCTTTATGCGTGGGTATATTGCTTATTATATTATATCATGGCAGAATATGATGACAAAGGAAAATGAGACACTATTAGCTATTGGAACTGCTTATGTGCAAGGTGAGGATGTTGCTGCAAGAGGGCGCATACTTTTGTTTTCTATGGGGAAAGACGCGGACAATCCTCAAACTTTGGTATGTATTTGAACCAGATAGGAAAATCATCAATCAAATCTAATGTGTCCCTGTTCTTCGTATCAATCACTTGGAGACTGTCATGCCATGTGATCGTTTTGGATGTTTGTTCATTATCATTGTGTCCTTTCTTGTAACGGTGAACGTAGAACAGGATAGTCTTAGATGTTACAATTTCTGCTTGGTGTATTAATGCTGACTGTGGCAGCATCTTTTCCAGGTTTCAGAGGTTTACTCAAAGGAATTGAAGGGTGCTATATCTGCTGTAGCCTCACTTCAAGGCTATCTGTTGATAGCTTCTGGTCCCAAGATAATTTTACACAAATGGAATGGAACTGAATTGACTGGTGTAGCATTTTTTGATGCTCCGCCTCTACATGTTGTTAGCTTGAATGTTGTATGTGTGACTTCCTTACCTTTTCTTCTCCTCCTCCTTTTTACTAGAGTATCAGTCTGGTGTGTCTCTTATTGCTATTTTTTATGTGAAAAGGCTTCTAAACATGATGTCTGAGAAGGCCTTGATGATTCCTATCACTGTTAGTGAACGAATGTGATTGTTCTCTTGCAAAATAAATACTGTCAGTTGGGAGGAATTTGCTGTAATTTTTCTCCTCACGTGTGCCCTCTGCATGTGGTTTCAGGTCAAGAATTTTATTCTACTTGGTGACATTCACAAGAGCATATACTTCCTCAGCTGGAAAGAACAAGGCTCACAGCTTAACTTGTTGGCCAAAGATTTTGGTTCCCTGGATTGTTTTGCAACAGAGTTTCTGATTGATGGAAGTACATTGAGTCTGATTGTATCTGATGAGCAAAAAAATGTTCAGGTTGCGTCACTCCCTATGCATGTTGAGTTTGTTTGTTCTTGCTTGACTAATGAGAGGTGATAATGGTGTTGATATGCTTGCCTTTAGATCAGCTGGTTGGTTGGTTTTCATTCATTCTGTGAAAAAGTAACCATATCTACTTGATTGATGACCCTTATGTTGTGCTCGAGTGCTGAAATATTCCAGTCATTCACACATGAGAGCACAGAAAGGAAAAAAAAACATTAATAAAAAGTAAACCAAAGGAAGCAGTATTGCAATCACTAATGACCCAAAGGAAAGAAGCACCATATCTAGTCTAGATTTAGATGCAGTGACTGATGTTCAATATGCTAAAGAAGCTTTTCATTAAAATAGGAAAACAATGATTTTCGGCAAAAAATCTGGTATGTTATGGACTTGGTGAAAACAGGTGAAATTGATTGATGGACAAACTAATGAACGGAACCATTTTCTGTGTAGAATCTTGCACATGTTGGGTTCTGAGAACGGTTGGAACAAACAATTAAAGAAATTTTTAAGTTGACGGTTAGCATTTAAAGTAAAAAATAATGGATACCTATTTACTTTTGAGAATTTGTGTGAAAATGATGCTCCAATTAAAATGCTTGGCTATTAACATGGGAGTTCCTATACCTTTTAATAAGCAGGTGTTCTATTATGCACCCAAGATGTCCGAGAGTTGGAAGGGACAGAAACTTCTCTCAAGGGCGGAATTTCATGTAGGTGCTCATGTGACGAAATTCATGCGGTTGCAGATGCTTCCTACATCCGGTCAAAGTGGTCCTACTCCTGTTTCGGACAAGACCAACCGGTTTGCTTTGTTATTTGGTACCCTAGATGGCAGCATTGGCTGCATTGCTCCTCTTGATGAACTAGCATTCCGTAGGCTCCAGTCACTACAGAAAAAGCTTGTTGATGCTGTTTCCCATGCTGCTGGCTTGAATCCAAGAGCCTTCCGCCAGTTCTGCTCTAATGGGAAAGCACATCGACCGGGCCCTGACAGTATTGTTGACTGCGAACTGCTTTACCAGTAAGTTATACTTTCCATTGCATTCTTATCAGTTCTCGAGAGAACACGTACTTGTATTGATTTGTTTAGTCGGAAGCATATACATATGCATAAATACATAAATAAAATGCAGGTAGGATCATAAGCATGTTTTTAACACTCATGGATGCAATATATAGCACTCTGGATTGTTGGTCACAAATGATTTTTCATGTCCTGCGTATAAATCAAATAAGCATCTGTACATTTCTAAGTTGTCAAAAGCTATATATTCCAGGGCTAACTTAGTTGTTTTGAATAATATATTTGCAGTTACGAGATGCTCTCCTTGGATGAACAATTGGAGATTGCGCACCAGATAGGAACAACTCGCTCACAGATTCTCTCGAATTTGAACGACCTTGGTCAGGGAACGAGTTTTCTATGAGATGCGACGGCAGCCTAGGGGGAATATGAGAGTGGTTCAACCAGTGAGCTGTGGGCTCGTGAGCTTGTGAACCAAGCTATTTATTGACCTCTGCAGTTCGTGATGTAAATAAGTCATCGGCTCACTGGACAGAGTTCTCGAATTGTGCAAGAAGCATTGCGACGTGAAGCAACTTGAGGAGTACAATTGAGGGTTAAGGTGAATCATGAGCCCCGTGGGGTTGAGTTTAGTAACTGGATAGTTTTCTTGTATTTCATCCTTAAACTTGATATGCCTGAAAAGCTGACCTCCCTACACTAGTCACTAGTTCTGGTGGTTGCTCCCTTTTAAAGAAACATTACTGCTGGTTTTTATTTTTATTTTTATGATGAGTAAGGCAAACGGCAATGTCATGATAAAACCTATGATACTAGAAAAAAAACAAACAAACAATTGTATTCATAACAATGGAGTTTGGAATCAAACTGTAAAGAAATGAAATGCGCTAATATAGTAAATTATACGTATCTGCTACCTATTGTACCGTGTTTAACTTTTGAATGAAGAACGGAGAGCAAAACAAATATGTTTAGTTCATGTAGTTTTTTTTTGACAAAACGAGCAGTTTTATCATTAGTTCACAAAAAAAAAGGAAAAATTTCGACTAAGGGCCCGAAGTGATCTCGATTTTTCAAATAAGAGCCCGAAGTGGATTCCGTTTTAATTAAGGGTTTGAAGTAGCCAAAAAGTTTCAAATAAGGGCCTGAATATAAGGGCATTTTCGTCTTTTCACATTATTGATTAAATAAAAAAAAAAGATTAGGAAGTAGGCAAGGGGCTACTGTCCCTTGCTGCTGTCGCCCCGTTGCCGGCTTGGCCAGGGTCGGCAGGGGTCGCCGGCCCTCGGCGAGGCCTCGACAACCCTTGCTAGCCCTGGCCGAGCTGGCGACGGGGCGGCGACAGCCCCTTGCCTGCTTCCTCAAAAAAAAAATTTCATTTTTTAATATTTTTTATTTAATCAATAATGTGAAAAGATGAAAATGCCCATATATTCAGGCCCTTAATTGAAACTTTTTGGCCACTTCAGGCCTTTAATTAAAACAGGGTCCACTTTGAGCCTTTATTTGAAATTTTTTGGCCACTTTAGGCCCTTAATTGAAACATGGTTTACTTCGGGTCTTTATTTGAAAAAACAAAGGCACTTCGGGCTCTTAATCGAAATTTTTCCCAAAAAAAAAGATCAATCTCATCAAAGAGATGACACTCTCCCCGTTGCTAATTATAAACAATCCCTCTCGAGAAAAATAATATACACCTTTTTGTTTGGTCATAAAATAATATGCACCTTAATTTGTAATGAACTAGACAATGTTTTTGACCAAAAAAAAAAAAAGAAGTAGACAATGTTAACGAATCAAAACTTTCTACACTCTAAAGAGAGTAGAGACAGTAATGGGCAGTTTGGTTCCTCACTAAGGGTCAGGGATTAGCAATTGCCCCCCTGCTATAATTGATCGTATGGACTATAACATGGGGTTACATATCCTGTTGAGTTTTCATCGTTGATAAAAGTGTTTAAATATAAATTATGGTTGATAATGATTTTTTTTTATTGATCGATTATTTCAAGTGATATAAACAAAGTTTAAAAAAAAAAATTCAAGCCATTCATTTTTCACGAAATAAATGAGGCTTTAATTTAACTTATATCAAACTTCCCTTGCAATTTTTCCTTATTTAATTACGGAGCCGAAGATAAACACGACTTTTTCTTCTTCATGATCTCTAGCGGCTACTTGTTTTTATTTCTCTGCCTTGGTGGTTTTACGTTTGAATTTTGCTCAATTATACTTTGTTTTTGCCTAGCCATTTGCTTAAAATAATCGAAAGTGCGTTCTCTTCCCCGAAAACTCGCTTGTTTCGTTGTGCCATCCCGATTCTGGCCATCTCCATCTGGCTCTCCCTCCGTCATCGTGCGCTCTCTCGTTCGCATCTTTCCCACGCCGACGCGTCACCTTCCCTCGCGATCTCTTCTCTGCACCCCATCTCATCGATTGCTTCTTCATCGTGTTCTTCAGGCGCGCTTGGCTCCCGAATCCGATCCTGCACTTCGGATTTCGCGTTCTGTCATTGCGAGGAATCCCTTCTCAGCTCTGTGTCGAGATTTCTGGGCCGTTCTTCACCTGATTCGCTCCTGCGTCGACTGCTGCGAGCGAATTATTTCTCTTCGCTTACTCGAGAGCGGTTTTTGGGCGGCGTATCGCTGGATTGGATATTGGCGGAGATTCGTCTTATTCTGGGGAGATTCGAAGATCCTGGTGTGGGGATTCGGGTCGGTGGTAATGTAGCTTATGGGCGAGACGTTTGGGTAGTTTGAAGGATTCACTTGCCAAAGAAGGACGCCTTTCATCTTTTGCGGGTCAAGTTAGTTATTGGGTTCGAATTTGGAAACCCATGACGATATCCTCGCCCAAGAGTTCGTCCGCGATTAGTTCGTTCCCGAGGTCACTTTCGGTAATCACGGTCGCCGTCGGAGGGCTTGCCGTGTTCTTGATGGTCGCCTCTTTGCTTCTTGTTTCTCATCCCATCGGCTCGACGGTTCGCGGGTATTTTTATGGCGTCGATAGCTTGAGCACAGTAGATTCAGCGGTTTCTCCTCCTTATAACGACAGTAGAGTTGCCCACTCCGTCGATAAGAGCGTAGATGTAGTTAGTCAGGTTCCTTCGTTGAAGCCTTTGTCTGAAGTATACACGACCTCGAATGATTCTTCAACCTCGGTGGAAAAAAAGGAATTGGAATATCAAGCGAACCCGGTTCCATCCATCTCGTCTGGATTACCTTTGGGAGAGGAGGACAATTCCAGTTCTAGAAATGAGAAGCTCATCGAGAACATTGATATTGCTAACCCGGTCTCGTCAGTTGCGCCTGATGGTTCTGCTAATTCAGCATCAGGAACCACACCGGCATCAACCCTTTTGCGTGAAGAAGCATCTGCAAACACTTCAGTTGAGATTGGTAATCTTTATCTTATGTGCATTCTTGCGAGAACTTGCCTTTTTTGTCTATCTGACTGGTGCTCAGAATTAGAGCTCGGGAATCTTAATTTTGCTGTATTGTAGATTGTGATATCTCCCGCAATGTCAGAGTTTTAGTTTTCTTAAACAGGAATTGATGTTTGGATATGCACTTAAAGTCAATAGGAAAACATGCTGTTTTGATGGCAGTTTGTCACTCCTAATGGGAGGCTCCGTTTGCTGTTTTTCTGGTCCTAGCCTCTTGTCCATTTCTGTTAACTGGCTGCTTGAAGTCAATTAAACCATTATCTTTTAGTTACCTTCT
This sequence comes from Metrosideros polymorpha var. glaberrima, assembly GCA_001662345.2. Taxonomy (NCBI): domain Eukaryota; kingdom Viridiplantae; phylum Streptophyta; class Magnoliopsida; order Myrtales; family Myrtaceae; genus Metrosideros; species Metrosideros polymorpha. The sequence goes on from BCNH02000011.1 coordinate 478,448, forward strand.
TCTTGCGAGTTCTTGCATTTGCATATGTTTGACATGGTTGTGGTCCTTCATTTCTTGCTGTAATCCAATTAGAATCTGATTATTGGTTTTATGCTATAATTAGGTTGTGATCTGTACCATGGAAGTTGGTTTTATGATTCACTGGGACCATTATACACAAACAACACCTGCCCAGTTTTGACACAGATGCAGAACTGCCAGGGGAATGGAAGGCCTGATAAGGAATACGAGAATTGGCGGTGGAAACCATCTCAGTGTGACCTCCCACGATTTGATGCCAAGAAGTTTTTGGAGTTGATGAGAGGAAAGACACTAGCTTTCATTGGCGATTCTGTCGCACGTAATCAGATGGAATCGATGTTATGCATCCTTTGGCAGGCAAGTCTCTACCCCATATCTGATCTTCCTATTTTGTATCCTTATGGCTTAGGCTAATAAATACTTAAGGATTTGTTTGATTTAGAAATATTTGCTTCAATTGATCAGTAGCTTTTAATATGATAAGTTGCTATTGCGAAATAAACTTTCTTTCTGAGAGTTGTCCAACTTAGAGTCCTTGTAAAACACTCACCAGCTTCTTTATTCCAATCTCATAATTTTTTAACTGCCAGAAAGTTGTTAAGTACAAATAGATGCTATTCAGGGGGCAAAGAAATAAAATGCAGCATGGCTCAATGGATGATATGACATGGGAGAATTGCAACTCTTAATGCTGCTCTCTGCTTAGGGCAATGCTTCCTTATTTAAAAATTGGGTTGTTTTCCAGGTTGAAGTCCCCAAAAACCGGGGAAACCGAAGAATGCAACGATGGTTTTTCAGGTCAACATCTGTCATGATTGTTCGCATGTGGTCCTCATGGCTTGTGCATCAAAGCTCCGAAGCAATCGATTTTGCTCCAGAGGGCGTGGCGAAGCTTCACCTCGATGTCCCCGACAAAGATATAATGGAATTTCTTCCCAAGTTTGATGTGGTCATTCTTTCCTCGGGCCACTGGTTTGCGAAGCAATCAGTGTATGTCTTGGACAATAAAATTGTTGGTGGACAATTATGGTGGCCAGACAAATCTCGACATATGAAGGTCAATAATATTGAAGCATTTGGAATATCTGTCGAAACGATTCTCTCTGCTGCTATCACACATCCTAATTACACTGGGGTAACCATTCTCCGTTCCTATTCACCTGATCATTACGAGGGTGGAGCTTGGAATACAGGGGGGTCTTGCACTGGGAAGGTGCGGCCTTTAGCAGCTGGGGAGTTAGTGGAAAATGGTTTTACGAATGTAATGCATGAGAAACAATTGACAGGCTTTTATCGTGCAATTAAGAAGGCGAGCAACAAGTCAAAGTTGAGGTTGATGGATATCACTGAGGCTTTTGGATACCGTCATGACGGGCATCCTGGCCCATACAGAAGCCCTGACCCAAATAAGATCACAAAACGTGGTCCAGATGGAAGGCCTCCACCCCAGGATTGCTTACATTGGTGCATGCCTGGCCCAGTTGATACCTGGAATGAACTTGTGCTTGAAATTATTAGAAGAGAGCTTGATGGCGACTGAAGCTTCTTCTATCTATCACGAAAACGTGGCATTCTTGTATCTTTGTAGTTTGAAGGGTTACTATGCTGTGAAAATTGAAATTATGTCAGGGCCGGAGTTAGCCTGGTTCTTATTCTTATTCTTAGAAACATACACACGTGACACTAGGGAAGAAAATGTACTCTCCAAAGCATTTTTTTGTCATGGAGAATCCGGTAATCTATATGTTAGTCTCTGTTCTCAGTTTAGACAGATATAAGTTATTAATGAAAATTTTCTGGACTAAGTATTCTTTCACGATTTTGTAGCTTCCCTCGAAGTTGGTAAGTGTGTCAGGTTGATCATTTGCACTTATTGGCTGATGATCTGGAGAAGTCAGTGGCAAGCATCTGAGGATGTTCTGGTCAAGGTATGAACTTTGTCTTGTGAATACTTTTTGTCACTTGGATGGCTTTCAGAACAACCTTATGAAAGAAGAATTTGACTTGAGAGGAAATGAACGTGTAAACAAGACATTCCCGATCCTCAAATCGGTATGACTTCATGGTGGATTTCATTATCCATTAATTTTGTAGCATTCTATTGAGTTTTAGTTGTTCAACATTATTTGGAATCTGTATGATCATCTCTGAACCACTTTGCTTTGCTATCCAACTTCTGTTTACCCGCTTCCTGTAATTTTACTATCTCGACATGAACTGCAATCTGATGGTCCTTCTACATTAGTGAATTTAGCAAGTAAAATCTTAAGGTTGCGTCTGTTTTTCTTTACGAAAAATGAATGATTTGAAAAATATATTTTTTAGAAATGATCACTTGTATCGCTTAAAAAAATAAACGAATGAAAAATATTTTCATTGCCCATGAAAATATTTAAACATAAATTGTTGTCGATAAAGAGAACATTTCTCGTTTACTAATTATTTTAAGAGATACAAGCGATCATTGTTAGGAATTTTTATTTTTAAATTATTCATTTTTCGTAAAACAAATAGAGCAGTAATGTTATAAAAGCAATCCGCATGGATATTGAGTTTTGGATATACATCAGTATCATTGCCTAAATTGTTGGTTCCTTCCCCTCATGAGTTATATCCTTTCTTTCTCAATGTCCTCTGCAAATCCGCGCTGTCTTTTGATGGCAGTCTTTATGGGTGATTTTTCCTTTGTATTAGCAATAAAATCGTTTCTCTCTCGAATCTTTATTTATGAGTATTTGATATAGTTCTCCACCAAAAAAAAATAAAAAAATCATGGGTCCTGTCTAATAGCCAATTACGTGAAATTGTTGGAGGCGATTGTAGATATTGTGATGGACCAGAAGCCAACAAAAAACGATTCTAGGGTCTTATTAACGACTAATTTATGTTAGTAAATGCTCAATGTTGGTATCTAATTTTGAAAAAGTAAATTTGACCAGAAAAATCATAACATGATTCGGAATTTTTCCGAACAGAACAATAGCAAATTTTACATACAAATTCATTGATCCTTATTTTTCATAAACTCTAAAATGAATTATAACGATATATCCATAAGTCGGGTAAATTTTCATATGAAACGATAAAGTTTTCGATGGATTAAGTAAAAATCGTCAACAAACTGAGCCACACAGATCCCAATCCAATCCAATCCAATCCATGTACGTGAAACCTATGCTTGAATCGCCTCCAATTTGCCCGCGAAAGAGAGAGAACAGAGAAAGGAGAGAGAAACATTCAAAGTCCCGTGGGGGGGCCCACCCTTCGACGATTTCGTCGCTATTGCCCCGATTTCAAATTCAAACGCCGTTGAGATTTCATTTGGCCTTTGCGATTTTCATTTACGTCCTTCGCCATTAAAAACGACACGCCCGTCGCGTCCGCTCTTTAACGGTCCCCTTTTGCCCCCTCCCCTCCCTCCTCCCTTAAGTTCAAATAGAAAAAGGAAAAGAAAAACCGTCTCTCTCAGAAAATTTCCCGGAATTCAGCGACGTCAATCAGAGCCGTGAATTTTCCCGGAAGGAACTCGGAGTTTCTCAGGAAAATTTCACTTCAGAGGGTACTGCTGCCGCATTATATTTCCTGGAGGCGGAGGAAATCGCCGAGCATCGGTGGTCGAGGTTCGTCTCCCTCTTCCCGCACGCGCTCTCCGATTTCGTCATTCCTTTTCTTTTTCCAAGCTTTCGAAGAGGCAAGAGTCCTCTCTGGAGCGACATGTCTTATGAGTTTGAAGCAAATTCTCGAACTCGGAGATCTCACAGCGTTAAGCTGCAGTTCCTGTTGAGCTGAAACGAATAATGTACCCTCTGTAGTTGTGCTTCTCGCCCTTTGGTTGTTGAGGAGCTGACCTTGCTCTCGGATGTCGTGTTCGTGCTTTTCATTCCCGAAATTCCGGACGGGACAGAAGTCTGTGTTGAACTAACGATAATGATGAGCGTTTTGAGGTTCAGTCGTCGCTAGTTTATGACGAAGCAAATTCCTCTTCCTGTTTTACTGGAATCTCCTTGCTATGGAGATCTGAATTCGTTAACCTCCTCCAACAAATGAAGCTCGGAGTTGCTTAGAGTAGTCCAATTGGTGTTTCCTCGATGTTTGTCTTCAGACATACGCTCTTTGTTTTTTAGTCTCTCCTCTCATGGTTGGCTTTTTCCCCTCTTTAGGTTAAGGAGATGATTTAGCTCTCAGATACCTTTCACTTTCTAAGCTTTTGAAGCAGCTAGAGCTTGCATCGAACTGGGCTTTATATGTTGTAAATTGAATTGGTTCCATCAAAATGTACTTATTGAATTATGTTCCAAGTAGTCAATGCTTTTCTATGCTATTTTGCTCCAGCTCCTGTTAAAGTTGAACCGAGACGAATTATGTGGACCTTGTCCAACTTTGTACTATGTCAATCTGCTGGTCTTCCTATAGGAATGACCTTCGAGAGAGAGTGTCTGACAAAGAGTTGACTGTTTATTTCATCCATTGAGATTGGACATATCTATAACCTGATTACCTTGAGTAATGTGCTTGTTGAACTGAAGCTAGATCCAGAAGTGGGGGTATAAAAGGATGACTGTTAATCATGCCGTTCTTGTAGTTGTTTGAAAGTTTCACCAATAACTGGTGTCTGAGCATGTATGGTGGAGGCTATTTCAAGGAATTAGAGCTTCCAGCTTTTGCACTTAGTAAATCAATTTTGCAATGGAAACTTTATCTGTCTATGAGGATTTATTGAGTCGATAGTTGTAATTACTTAAGGATTGGTCTTCCTGTGTTATGCATTTTTAGTTCCCCACTCGTTTTCTTCTAGTATATTGTTCAGCATTGTCGTTGGTTAATCAATAATTCCATTGCTGCCAAGTGTAGGCCCTGTAGGGAAAGCCGGATTCCTTACAGGCCCAAAACCACCTTTAGTTTACAACCAAATACTAGCCCAGTACAACATTGGACTGTTGATTGCATTCTTTAAAGCTTTAAAGAGCTAATCCTTTTAGAGAAATGCATTTATTGCTCTCTCATTCTTTGGAGGTCTGGATGTCATTTACCTTTCCTGGTTTTGACTGTCCACTGTAATCTATCAGCTCTCTGATAATCATTTGCATATAACAGTTATGTTTCCGTAACTTGTTGACATGATCATTGCCAACAGGTATAGTGGCTGTTAAACATGTCTCGCCTTCAAAGTGATCCACTTCTGCAAGTGGAAACGACATGCGGAACACTTCTATGTGAACTCCAGGTTTTTTCTGAACAGAATATGGATTTATTTGTATATATTGTTCTGTTACAGTTGAAAAAGGTTGCTTTTTGTTTTCTGATAGTAGATTTGTCTGCATATATCATGATTTGGATTTTATAGATAATCTGGGATGAAGTTGGGGAGTCAGATACAGATAGGGATCAAATGCTTCTTGAACTTGAAAAGGAATGTCTACAAGTATATATGAGAAAGGTAGATCAAGCAAATCGCTATAGAGCTCAGCTAAGGCAGAAGATAGCTGATTTTGAAGCAGAACTAGCAGCAATCTGCTCTGCCATGGGGGACCGACCAGTACACATAAGGCAGGTTAGGAGCGTCCTGACAAAGCTCTTTTAGGAGTCAAGTATTTTAAAATAATGTTCTTTCTTCCATCCTTTTATAGAACCTAAGAACTAGTGAATATTGCAAAACTTTAAGACACCCATCTCAGTTCTATAATTTTTCAAATCTCACTTTGGTGTAGTGAAAGTGGCATGTAATCTTAGGGATTTTTCCCTCTTTTCACATAAAAAATAAGTGTGGCATGAATGTGTTGAAGTGATATCTAATAAAAATATTGAGAACTAGTCTGCTCGAGCAAGTTCATAATTGAATTTGAATGTGAAGCTTTTAGAGCAATGATGAGTTTTTATGAACGTATTGTCAAAAAGTAATTTGGGAGTAGGTTTGGAACAATTGTCCAACATAAAAATGGCTTCCAAAAGTAAAATCAAGTCGAACATGTTATGGGTTCTCGAGTGGTTGAGTCTTTAAGCATCATTTTTCTACAAGATTGCATTAATTTCCATTTTGGTAATCGTAACACAGAAATATCATCTTGCAATGACACAATCAAGAGCATACTACATGATGAATAATGGGATTCAAAATTAAGTCTTAAATAGCCCCTCAAAACCAAAAAGAGAAAATAAAATCCTTAGATTTCAATTCTAAAACATAAATGCTACATACTATTTAAAAGAAATATTTATAGTTCAGAAAGTTTCTTTCAGCCAACTAAGAGTTATACAGCATTTTAGGTAAAAGATTATGAAGTTGACAACTCACATAATGCTATTGAAGGCTCCATGCGAGCTTTACGAAAATTTCATGGTAAATTATGATAACAGACTCTTTGGGTTGGTAGGACGTCACTACTACCATCTTTTATTAATCTTTCCATAACTTCAGAATCCTTCTTTTTATAGATCCTTTAAATTCATCTTGATTTTCAGAATGTACCAGAAACATTTACGGTTTGGAATTCTATTCCAGTCTGATCAAAATGCAGGAAGCTTGAAAGAAGAGCTCAAGATAATTCTTCCTCAGTTGGAGGAGATGCGGAAGAGAAAATGTGAGAGAAGACAACAGTTTCATGATGTTCTAGAGCAAATACAGAGTATTATAAATGAATTACATAGGTCGAAGGAACATACTTCTTCTAAAGTAGTTGTGGATGAAAGTGATTTATCCTTGAGGAAGCTTGAAGAACTCCACAGACAGTTGCATGCACTTCAACAAGAGAAGGTTAAATTAATTTGTTTTATTTATTTTTGCTACTTTCATCATCTTGTGTAGGCTGCTACTTTTTCATGAATTCACATAGGTTTCTTCCTCCAAATTCCTGTCCAGAGCAATCGCCTGAAGCAGATTCAGGATCATATGTGTACACTGAACTCACTCTGCGTGGTACTTGGACTTGACTTCAAGCGCACAGTTTCTGAGGTTCATTTCAGTTTAGGTAATGCTGAAGGATCGAAAGATATAAGCAACAGGACGATTGAGCAGTTGGCTTCTATGATTCAAAATCTGCGAGTGGTGAAACTGCAGAGAATGCAGAGGGTAAGTTTTATTCCTTTCGCCTATCAAGATTTACCTCAGAGTAGTAAACACAGTGGGAATCGGGGAGTTGTAATTGTTTGGTTGTCCACAGCTTCAAGACCTTGCAACTAACTTGCTGGAGCTATGGAATTTGATGGATACACCTCTCGAGGAGCAACAAATGTTTCAAAATGTTACTTGCAATTTAGCTGCTTCTGAACAGGAAATTACCGAGCCCGATGCCCTCTCAGTGGCTTCTATAAGTCATGTGAGATATACCTTACATTCATTATCTTCATATATCACAAACATCATGTCCGGTTTCTTACACTAATGAGATGGATGAAATTGCTAATGGATTTACGTATGAGCGTTTTATATAGGTTGAAGCAGAAGTAGCTCGGTTGGAAGAATTGAAGTTGAGCAAAATGAAAGAGCTTGTTTTAAAGAAGAGGTCAGAGCTAGAGGAGATTTGTAGGAAGACACATTTGATCCCTGAAGAAGACAGTACTATGAAATATATCATTGAAGCTATGGAGTGTGGTAGTTCCAATACCCTTGAGTACATTGGCAGGACCAACTCAGCAATTGCTTGAATTCTCTTTGTTCACTTTTCTCACAGGAGCCACGAATGCTGCTAGTGTACTTGAACAAATTGAAGTTCATATTGCGAAAATCAAAGAGGAAGCTTTTAGCCGGAAAGAATTGCTCGAAAAGGTCGAGAAATGGTTGGCTGCATGTGATGAGGAGTGCTGGCTTGAGGAGTACAACGGGGTTGAGTGTTCTCAATCATCCCTTGGAGTTACAGATGGACGTTTATCCACTTTATATTGCTAGTTATTATGCTCTTTGTTTTCAGGATGAAAATAGATATAATGCTGGAAGAGGGGCCCATCTTACCCTTAAACGTGCAGAGAAAGCTCGATCCCTGGTTAATAAATTACCAGGTACTTATAAAAATGTCGCTCTTGTTATATATGTAAATCTCAGAGCATGAGCTCCTGTCTTAAATTCCTTCCTCATCTCTACCATTGACTTGATGAATTTAATTTTATGCACCGCTTCTATCTCATTGTAATAGCAATGGTTGAGGCCTTAGCTTCAAAAACTGTGTCATGGGAGAAGGAAAGAGGGATTGAGTTCACCTATGATGGTGTAAGTACTTAGATTGTTCAAACAGTAATTCTGATTGTTTCGATGCTGTATTCTTAAAACTGTTAATCATTCTATACAGATACGACTGCTCTCTATGCTTGAAGAGTGGACTCTTCTACAGCAGGAGAAAGAACAAGAACGTCGTAGGCTGCGGGTATGAACTGTTGAAGGACATATGTTTATCAATCTCAAATATTCTATAAGAATTTTTTGTTGGATATTTCGCCAACACACCCACACAGAGGTGCAAACAAATTTTGAGACTGGAAATATAGTTAAAGAATCAAAGTGCTACTCTGCTCAATTTTACTTGTTCCAGGACCAAAAAAAGCTTCAGGGACAGCTGATAGCAGAACAAGAAGCATTATACGGGTCAAAACCTAGCCCCTCAAAAATTCAAACTTTCAAAAAAGCTCCTAGAATGTCAACTGGTGGTCCGAGCGGCAAAAGACTTTCTCTTGGAGGAGCAGTGCTTCAAGCTCCTAAAGCTGATCCACTCCACTCCTTAAAAGCTACGCCTCATTCACGTCCTATAAAGAAGAGTGACAGGATTAAGAAAAAGGACAGATTTAATAATCAACAAGATGATGGCTTTGGAGTTTTTTCACCTGGTAAGTTCCTTCCATCTGTAACTAGATATATTTCCTGTCATGCAATAGTAATTTTTTTCAGTGTCTGGGTTGGGGCATTAAGGCTGGATGCGATGCATTGAGGTCTGTCACTTCTAAATAAAGCCTTCCTTTAACCTCTTTATAGAAGTCTTGCATTCAATATGACATTGACAACAATACCAATTTGCATGTATCCGCTCTAAAAAATACTAGTGTTGGAACTTCTCACGTTGTTTACTTAGTGATTGATTAATGGGCATTTCCCACCTGATAGAATATTGGAATAACTGGTATTACCACAATTGGGGGATAGTTTATCAAGTTTGATTGGTTGACCAAGGGAATAGAACAAGCTTAACATTCACTTGGAAACTCTTCTCTAGGGCCGATGGTAATATCTCAACATCTATATGTGGAGAACAGGCTAATGACTGTTGCTCTTCCCAAAATCATCTACTAGGGCCAATGGCCATCATACATTCCCTTATGCCCATTATTTAGCTCAGCTTCTTTATTTTCTGTCATATAGGTAGGAGAAGGTTGGATGTGGCTGGCCCAGCTGCAAAGAACTCATTTGGTGCTGCAACTGCTCATGAACTGGAGTCGCCCATGAGACGGAAACCCTTCTCACCCATCACCTCTTCAGTGTTAACAAAGGCCCACAGGACTAACTCGTTGGACAATGCAAATGTAACACATGGAGAGATGCTACAGAAAGCATTTCCAAGTAATAACACATTTTCTACTCCCTTGAAGAAGACTCTTCTGACAACAGATGACGAAAATATGACTCCCAGGACGATGCCAATCCATGTTCCCACCACACCCTCCACAGTGTCAGTTCCTATGCACACAGCTATGACACCGGATCTTCTGTCCTTGCCTTCTAGTGTGGGTACCATGACTGTCAAAGAAATTCCTGTGGAGATAGAGTACTCTTTCGAAGAACGAAGAGCTGGATTCGTGCTTCCAAGAACTAATATCAAGTCAGTCATTCATGTCTGACGGTATGGGAGAACATTATCTGAAGATGTTTCTGGATAGTCTCCTCATTCACCCTTTGTCTTTCAATATCATGATGGATTAGTCAATTATAATGGCTTTACCGATTATATGTACATAGTCTACGAGCAATTGGCGTAGACATAGGGACAGTCGAATTCCTGCTTGGTTAGTGTCGCTATTTAGTCACAACTGCTTTATCCTGTTTGCCCAAAAACAGGCTTTTTAAGCCTTTCGCAACATTCCTTCTCCCCATGTACCGGAACTCACGGGAAAGAAAGGATGTATGAAAGAAGTGTGATGACTGCAATCATGGTGTGCAAAATGTTTGGGAACCTCCTCCAGTCTGCTAGCTAAATATCGTTCTCTCTTGGTCAAATTTAGATTGTTGCTGCTAAAATCAGAGACGACAATTGATGTTTATTGAATGAGCATTAAAAGAACGAAAATATGGCGATAACCCCGACTGATCGGAGAGTGTGTAGTAGAGTCCATTCGATTCAGCCATGAATTGTGTCGCTATAAGTGTATTATTGTTAAGAAGTGAGTGAACGACTCCGCCTTAATAGCAGCACAGATAGAACGATTTGACAATGAAGTTTCCATGGATAGCTTATGACACAGGCGCGTACAAACTATTTTGTCATGCCTGAGTTGCGTTTGGGCGACTGTTTGTAAAAACCGATGTTGACCGGCGATGGAGACGATCCATGGTTTCGCAGTTGCAAGCTCAAAGCCCGCTCAAGACATGTTCCAATATTTCTTAAAAAAGTTACGGTACAAGTAATGTTTTAATCAGATTCTCGACTATGTACAAAAGGTAACCTCAGCAGTAGCTATACATCCCTTTCTCTCGGTCCTCTGTCTTCTATTTTTGGTTATGTAGAGGTTTAACTTTTAGTTCGACCAACCAAAAGGCAAGAAATAAATTAAAAAAAACAAAATAATGTTTCTTGTTGGTCACACAAAAAAGAAAATAATGTTAGTAACTGGAAATTGGCCATGCTCTAGCGCGACCATTACCTTTTCTTTTTTTTTTTCATTTGAATAATTATCAGAAAAAGAAAACAAAATAGCTTCACAGAGCTGCAACTTTCGTCATGCTCCTTTTTTTTTCTTTTTCCCGTAGATTTAAATTCAAATTAATGAGCTTTAGCAACTGGCGATTTTAAATTAAAATTATTTCCCCAATTTCAGCAGTCATTTATTGCTATTAATTAATATTCAATACCTCGATTTTTTAATTTCCATTATTAGATATCGAAGACGGACGCGAAGCCTTTTCTTAATCAGACTTTATACTTTGAATGGCGCAGTTAAATATTCATCAGAAATTATAATCCGTAATATTTTATTATGCCTTTGGGAATTTTGTCGCATTTTCCTACTTTATTTATTTCGTCTCAATTTCATGCCAGAAACCCTAATTTCAACCAGATTGCATTTCCTTGCAGCTATGCAGATTTTAGCTGCTGATTAGCTTCTTCTTCTTCTTCCTTTTTTTTTTTTTTTTGAATTTTTAGTAAGAACGAGTCGTGATCGCTCCGGAAGTCCGAATCTTCAAAGGTAGGATCTGCTTTTTCAAGATTTGGGATGATATTTCCTTGTTAATTGATTGTGTGAACTAATTTTCTAGTTCTTGGCCAGAAAATCCAATGTTCTAGCTCAAATTTTTATTTTTTTTGGTCGGAATGTTCTAGCTCAATTATGTCGTCTTCCATGAATCATGATTAAAGTCGATGAATAGCGAGTTTTCTCTTTACAGATCTCTGTTTTCCCTAAACACTGAACTCTTCTCTTTTGATCACTCAGCAGTTAATTCAAGAACTTGATATCATACTAGCTGAAGCTCATTCAGGGCTTTTCTTTCTTGGTTTGGGTTGTTTATATTAATGGAGGAGAGAAAGGAAACGAGTTCTGAATTTGAGGGAGAGGAAGGTGCAGAGAGCTTCAGAATTGAACCAAGAACTGAAAATGCTAACCAAATTGATGGGCCGGCAATGGTGGTCAATTTGCCGGCCGCGACTGTGCCGCCAACGAGCGTGGCGGTGCCTGGCATGAAAGTCTTGAAAAAGAGAGGGAGGCCACGGAAGTCTGGTCGTGATGGAGTGGCATTGTCGCCAATGCCAATTTCGGCTTCGATTCCCTTGAATGGTGAATTTTCGGCTTGGGAAAGAGGTAAAGGGACGTCAGTGGATAAGATGATGAAGAAGCATAAGGTTGAGTTTGAAAGTCCAGGTACAAGTTTCAAGCTTCAGTCTGCATGTAGACGTTTCGATTTGCAAAGTTAATTAATCCCGTTATTGAGAAAAAAACATTAGAACCTGTAAGCTGTTGTTGTAGTCTAGTTTAACAAGAGAAATGCCTCACAAATTTGCAAAGCTCATATCTGAAACTTTTGGTTAGTTTTATATATTCGAAGTTAATTTTCTCTGAGGTACAGTATAACTTAGATTTAATTGAACTAATTGGGGCTGCTCACCTCATGTCTTCATGTCTGATTTTTTTTGAGGTCAATCTTCATGTCTGATGATCGGTTGCCTTTTTTGTCTGTCTATTTGTAATTCCCAAGATATGTTTCTATTTTGCAGGAAAGAGGGTTGGATACTTTGTTGATGCCAATTTCACGCCTCATGTGCTCGTTGTCAACCGCGGTGAGGTATGTAGCATAATGTAAAGATAAAAGCTAATTCTCATTACATATATGGGCCTGCAGTACATGTATCCAACAATGATTCATGTAGTAATGTATTCATTGACACATAGTGTGGTTGAACTGAGGTTCTGTATTCATCGACATTAACTCAGGCTTACCTGTCAAAGGAAAGGTTTCTGGTAGGTTCTCTAGGTCTAATTATTAAATGAAGTTAATTAAATGGTACAAAAGCCTTCATACATCGGATTATACACGATTGGACAATTGCTAGACTTTCTGCTGTTGTCTTAAATTATTTTAAGTGTGCTTATATATAAAAGTTCATATAAGCTACTTGGTCTATAGTCTTTTGCTTGCCCAGTTTAGGATTATTATTCTGAATGAACTGTCCTAGGACATATTTACTTGAATAGACCTTGCAATTAACAATTTCTGTCAGTAACAGATTCCTTTTGATGAAACATATCATGAGATTCATACATCTGGGAGATATTTTTGCAGTAATGATGTCTTGTATGATTTGCTGTGCTTAATTGACTTACTGGAAACTGGTGATGTGCAATTGCAGTATAATATGTATGTGTTCCTGGTTTGAACATTGTGGCACAAAATTAACTATTGTGGGTGTTCTGCGTTGCTGCCTTTCACCTGAGTTTACAGGATGTCGTGATGAAGGTTATGTCATTCTCCCGACAAGGATCTCGAGCTATTTGTATTCTCTCTGCAAGCGGTACAATTTCAAATGTATCACTTTGTCAGCCTACTTCTTGTGGGGGTACTTTAACATACGAGGTATGGTCACAGATATTGTTCTCTAGAAATAACTTGATTGGTTAGAGTATTTTTAGAAATAGTAATCAGATGCCACTCTCTATAAAGCTTAAGTCTGCTGAGCTTATTCCCATGGTGTTAGATGTTGTATATGTCAGATCAATTAAAACACAAAAAAACTGATAGAATTAGATGGAGAAGGAAAGATCAGTGACCTTACTGGGGAAAGACTGATGATTTTGTTGTACTAGAAGAGGGAAGTGTACAGGGTGTACTTATTTTACGTCAGCCTTTGCTCCTGGAACACGAGGGCTCAGATGGTAGCAATTGAGAATAGTAACCATCCATCTATGCAGATAGTCAATCGACTTTTATACTTTGATCAGGTACCAATAGTTTGCAGTTTCTAAATATAGCTTCTCTTGAGATGGTATCATTCTTGACCTTGAAGAAGTTTGTTACTGGATGTGGTATTGCTGTAGATGATCATATTACTGGCACGAGTTGTTGGTTGTAAAATTGGAGGTTGCTATCATGGACTTATGGTCTACTTTTCGTTATGTCTTTGGAGTAACAAATTCAGCATATGCAAGTTGCTTAGTCAAGAGATGATCATTTTCATGAAAAACTGCATGGAGAGATGTAGAAGTTGATTTGCCCGAGGAACTAGTTCTCAACTAAGGGGCTGAACCCTGACATATATGATTTCTTCTCGTTTGCCCTTCTTCTTGGACCACTAGCATTTGAAATTTGACTCTTCCCATTGTTGTTATGCTTGTTAACTAATCTCTGCTTTTTACCATCGTTTTTCCGTCACTGTTGTCTTGATTATTACAAAAAGAGTTAAATTTAGCATGATGTTTAGCATCTCTCTCTCTCTCTAGGGTTCCTTCGAAATTCTCTCCCTGTCTGGATCATTTGCACCTATCATGAATGGGGGGACAATCAGCAGATCTGGCGGGATGAGTGTCTCTTTGTCAGGCCCGGATGGGCATGTTATTGGGGGAGGGCTAGCTGGTCTATTGGTGGCTGCTGGCCCTGTGCAGGTAAGATCCCAGCCCGTCAGTATTGAAGCCTTCTTTCTATCTCTGCGACGCACTTTGAGCATTCAGATTGATGCCACCTTCCCTATTCTTTTCTCATTATGCCAAAGACGATAAAGCATAAGCTGACAATAAAGGGAAATGAATTTAAAGTTATTTACTTGAATATCTGCGGCGAGCACCATGTTCAATCCTTATGCTTTGCCTTAACATTGTATCCCGCATTTCAGGTGATAGTCGGAAGTTTCTTACTGGGTCATCAGATGGAACAGAAGCCAAAGAAGCAAAAAGTTGAGCCCGTGTCAAATGGAGTTGTTACTGTTTCTCACGCCACCTGTGAAGAAGAGCCATTGGGTGCATATGGTGGAGTTAAGACAGTTGTTACATCACGGTCTTCCTTCAGTGAAGAGAATATTAATTCTGTCAATAACTTGATGAGTTTCGCTGTTGACAATAGAATCTCTTTCTCTCAATGAAATGTCTTTCTCTACTTGAGAACCTACTGCCCTTAGTTAATCAGATTTGAGGCTTCTAATCAATCGCATTGATGCGTTGTATCTCGTTCCTTTCATCCCTATGAATAAAACTGCTTAGGATTTTTCTCTTTTGGTGAGAAAACTGCTTAAGATTTGCTAGACCTTAATTTATGCCAACACTGGTAAGGACGCACTGCCTGTCCCTAACTATGGTTTTTCGTTTTGTTTGGTTGAATCCGTAGTTGTGGTTCACAGTGTTAGAAAGTAGCAGTTTTCTTTGCCCCCCGAGAAGCGCAGAAGCTTTATTGCTAATTTCACACCGGACAGATCAATCTTTACTGGGAAATTGGAAAGAATTATCAGATTCCAACTCTGGCGATGTCACCATAAATTCTCTGGTTCCCAATTCTCCCGTTGCATTTAGTTTATGGATCTTCTGGTACATGTAATGCAACCGATTGTTTATGTCACATTTACATCAATTTATTTGAATCTCTCACAAATTGAGTTTTTGAGAAGATCAGACGGCCTACTGATAAAAATCTCCAGCAAAACTATGTACATGACCAGTTCAACATTATTGGGATAGGTAAAAAGAAGAAGACAACTCATTTATACCCCCGCACATTCTTAAAAAAACCGAAACACCAAAGCAACTATTGATAGATAGAATGGCCTTTATACTATAACTACGCGACACATCCTCCTTCCCCCCCAAAAAAAGAGAAAAAATAGAAAGAAAGCGAAACTAGTAGACTAGTTTCAATCCTGTCACCTTCAAAGGCAGCACCAACAAGTTAGCTGATTATCATGTCTCACCCACGAAGGACAGTAATTCAACTAGTTTGTGGCGCCACTTATCTTGGCACTAGCTGCTTCCATCAGGCCATTACGTATCTGGTCCCCAATGTCCCTAACATGACCGGGGCCGTGGGGGATAAATACTGTGGTGTTGTTGGAAGAGTTGCCGAGATCTTTAATTGTGTCAAAGTATTGAGTGATCATGATAAGATCCATCACCTCTTTGGCAGAGGTGCCTTCGACTTTGTGTGAGAAATTTAAGATGTTTTCTCTCAAGCCATCAGTAATAGCCTGCCTCTGCTTGGCTACACCAACTCCACCCAGATACTTGGCTTCAGCCTCAGCTTCTGCTTTCTTCACCAGTAGCACCTTTTCAGCTTCACCCTTGTATACACTAGCAAGCTGAAGCCTCTGAGCTGCAAAGCCAAGCTTTCTCTTACAAAACAGAGTTTGGTACATATTCGAATTTCAAGCCAGTAAAAAGAGTAAAGAGAAGTAACAATTCTATGTATTGCTCGCCTAAATGTATGTTCCTAGGCTGACGATGATGACATGTGTGAAAAATGATAATATAGACAAACAGAATAAAAGGTAAGTACCTGCATTAATCTCATTCATTGCTCTGCGCACAGATGAGTCAGGTATGATATCAACCATGAGTATGTGCTCTATGCTGTAGCCATATGCTCCCATCACCTGAAATGAAGTTCCCCCAAAGTTATACAAAGAAAAATGGCGGTGACGCATTTTCTTTTTTCGATCTCTCAGTGCAGTACAAAGCAAGTGAAGCAGAGTAGTGTAGAAAGAGATTTCTTGAGAACACAAACATGATCAGCACTGAGTACTGAAGTTCCATATGATGAAGCACGAATAAAATCCCAGAGATTCCTTTAAGAAAGAGAACCTCAAATGGACCAGCAAACCCGGTCAAATCTAAACAAGTATAACTGCTTTTAGAATACAATCCTTATCTATCATCTCAGAAACAAAACATCCACTGCATCTGTTCCTTCCAATGCAGGACAAGTAAAACAGCATGATAATCTGATTAGACAGCAACGCCAAGAGCAGTTGCTGAAAGATCACAAAGCGTACCACTCTTGGATATTTGCAGTATGCAGAGTATCTCGTTTGAAAAGAAATAACCGAGCTATCCCCCAGCATCCCCAAAGGTGTTCTTATGAGTGCCTCTCAAACTTAATTAAATACAGTGAAGTGTATAATTGCAAGACTCCATAAAAAACCTCACCCAATCACTGAGAACCGTTATACATGATTAGTCTGGTAATAAAATAAGCCTACTACCTTCTCGAGTTCCTCCAAGACAGCTTTTGCAACCTCACCCTTTTGTTCAAACAACTCATCTAAGGTCATCCTTGGAACAAGAGCCCGAACCACTGTATGAAATAGCAGGTGCATCAAAGGGAGAAATATAGCCATAAGTGCATCATAAGGATGGGTTGATCAGTCCATGAATATTACCATCAAAGACATAAGCCTGAATTTGCTCCTGAGGATTTTGCAGTTCATAAAATGCATCATCAGCATTCATTTTGACCACTCTGTATTGGATTGAGCATATGAGTTGCACAAAGACATTATCCTGCAAGCTCGCCATTAGCATTGTTCCAAATAAAGCCAAACAAAATTTTCCAGCATCCTACTAAGTATCTATACATGCACGGATCCTGCAAATGACTAAATTAGCAGAAATTCATCATCCACAGTTAAGCTCACAGCCTCAATCCCTAATCTGAATTCAACTGTCAAAGCAAGCGTAAGAAGCCAAAGTTCAAACATATTTCGTTTACCTGTACAGACTCAAAATTGTCTATATCGAGCGTATAAGCTACATGATAAGAACCTGGCAACATTAAAATGGGCCGTCGGTAAGCACACAACAATATCTGCAACATAAGCAATCTCTTTTCTGCTGAAAGTAAACTAAGGGATGTGAAATGAACATTCATTCTTCCGAGAGTGTCATCATTTCTGAAATCCTCAACATATAGCTAACCTACGGCATCCTGCATTTCTTATGGCAATGCAACGAATTAAAAAGAAAAGATTGTCATCGATGACACTCATTCCACAACAAAAGGTTTCTCTTTGTTAAAGGACATGCCTTGTACACAATGTGGAGTCGCTTTCTCATGGCTTTAGCTTCGATACAAACAATCGGCTAAAACACCTCCGCATCCATCTTGTTTACGCAGAATGCAATGGTACCGATCAGCCCTTCGCCCTTCTCCAACTTATTTACCACGTCTTGCGGAGTTTACCATCTAATTATTTTCCTTGCCCTACTCCAACATCTCCCCCCCCCAAAAAAAAAAAANNNCCCCCCCCCCCAAAAAAAAAAAAATCAATAGATCCGATTGCTTTGAATGCAAAATTGATTAAAGAAATGATAAAATCCTATTCCGTTCGTCACGTTCCAATCAAAATTACAAGGAAACATATAGGGGTAAAAAGCTCGAGTCATCCAAAGATGTGCAATCAAGCGAGAATATATAACATATATAGCTATGGATTGAGGATCGGTGCGGGTGCAGGTAAACAGGAAGGGCAAGCTATACCTTAGTTTTGGTCTCGATACGGACTTCGAGAGATTGGATCCGGGTAGAGAGGACGCCGGCGAGCGCCTCGCCGGCTAGAGGATTGAAGAAATGAAGGCCGGGTGGCGCCAGCTTCTCGAAGCGTCCCCATCTCTCCACCACGCCGATGCCCGCTTGGTCCACGCAGGCGCAAAACCCACACCATGTGTTCCCCATCTCTCTCTCTCTCTCTCTGGTATATGTGATTTTCTCTTCTATTGTTATCTCTTTTGAAGACGCGGGACTGGTCAAGTTGGGAACCTGCAAACGGAAGAGAGAGACCGCAGGCGAAGACCGCTTAAAACCATATAATTTTTTTCTATATGCCTTTTTTTTATTTTTTATTCGTCAACCCGAAGTCTTTTTTTCTTTTTCTTGTCTACGAAGTATCTTTTTCTTTTTCTGTTTCCTGAAATTTTATCCGAAAAAGACAGAGAGAGAGAGAGATGAGATTTGACTCGATCGAATCATGGCCCCCAAGGCAATAGGTCTCGGGGATATTTTGTTGTACCTAGTCAAATGCCAAATTCTTAGGGATTTTTCACCGTACATGTAAAAATTAAGAAGTTGTAATATATTAGTAATTTATAAGTTATATTCGATGACCATAATGTAATTGATAAATTATGCTTGCGTGGGTAACTGGCCAATTGTTATGGCAATAGAGGAGCAAGTGACTTTTTTCAACCAATTTTCTCGACATCTTAGGAAAAAGGACATCGGGAGTGTTATAAGCTTTGTACAGAGATCACTTAAGTATCATAATTTTTTTTTAGCTCACTTGAGTGTCATAACTTTTTAAAAATGCTCACTTGAGTGCTACATTGCCTAAAATCCAATGTGGATGCCGGAAAAGCATGTGTAGATGCTGGACATGTGTGCTTTTCCGACGTCCACGTCGAATTTTTGGCGATGAGGTACTCATATGAGCGTTTTTAAAAAGTTATGATATTCAAGTGAGCAAAAAAAAATTATAACACTCAAGTAATCTCCGTACAAAATTTATGACACTCTTGGTGTTTCAATCCCTGACATCTTATTCACCAATTGTTGTTATATTTATCGGCAAAAGACATATTTATAGTCATGGCCAATCATTGGAATCCAAGATCTCTTCAGAATCCACGAAAGCACCTTCTTTTGTGGGTTAGACGCCGCTACTTTCGGGGGGCATCAGGTGGCAATCTAAATTTCACTTCAGGAGATGAACTAATTCGAGATGAAGCGGGTAACTGGAGAGGCGAATTTGCAAGACAAAAGGCCATTGCTCTTCAGTGAAAGTGAAATTATAGGATGTGTTTATTGGAACAAGTTTGGCTTCGGGTGTGAATTCTAGGAATCTTTAGTTTGAGTCGTTGTGTAGATGCTCACAAATAATTTCAAACAAACTTCCTCCACAGATAATCTTGTTCCTCGTATTTTCGATCTATTTCAGCATTTCAATCATATAAGGCTTTCTCATGCGTATAGAGAATATAATTCTTGCGCCAATTGGCTCACGAATTTTGCTTTGAATTTTGACATGCAGCGTGAGTATTTAGATTTTTCCCCTAGAGATTTCATTCCTACACCATTGATTTATCAAGTAAGAGTTTTTGTATCGCGTAATATCAGTTTGAGTTAATATATGACCTATAAAAAATCAAGCTATTATAAATATTTGGAAAGGTTATTCTAAATGTGTGATTGGATCGTTAATGTTATCAATTCGTATTTAAATCTATTATCCAAATTATCAACAAAATTCATCGATGAAACCAATAAATATTTAGCCTAGTTATCAACTTCAACTGTCGTTCAAATTTTGACGGTGGTTCCGGATATTTATCAACAGGGGAGATCCGACATCCTATCCGAAATCATACGGAAACGGCACCGTTGCGTTGCCACTGTCAATTTCCAGAGCTCCAATACAAAAATAAAAAATAAAAAATCCCCAAAAACCCTGATAAAACCCTGAACACGCCATATTCGCACCGCAATCGAAACCCGACCTCCCCGAAGAATCAGAAGCCTCAATCCACCGGATCAGAGTCTTGTCGCCGGAAAAGAATAAGTGAGGATGGTTCTAGGGCTCAGACAATTCTCGCAGCGTACCGGCGACGGCGCCGGAGAACCGATACTCGACGCCGACAACGGCGAGGAGCTCATGCACGTTCAGCCTGGCGTCGCCATTGCTCTCGGCAGTCGCACTCCTGAAGCTCCCGGCACTCTCTACATCTCCACTCAGTAACCTCTCTCTCTCTCTCTCTCTGAACGATGGATTATCAAGTACGAGAGATCCGGCAAAGACGACGAGTTTTTTGTGATTGTGCAGTCAGGTTATATGGTCGAGCGATGTGGACCGGAACAAGGGCTACGCTGTGGATTTCTTGTCCATCTCGCTTCACGCTGTTTCAAGAGACCCTGAAGCTTACCCTTCTCCTTGCATCTATGCTCAGGTTCTTCCCCCAACTCGTTGTTCCAAGCAATTCGATCATATGTTAATTTGTGCTAATATTGTGTTCATTATACATTTACCCATTGAACTTTAGCTCTTGCTGATTAAACTTTAAGGATCGTGTGCTTCAGTTGTTAATGTTTTGGAGTTCATCCGAAATTTTTTTAACTTTGTTTCTCATTTGTTTTGAGTTACCAATCATTTCAAGGAAGTGACTTTCTATCGGAATTTTACATAGGTGTAGTACTAAAAAGAGCATGTGGAGACCCTTGCAGAGCTAGGACAGAATTTTTTAGGGGGACGTTTACTTGGCGTGTACTCTCTCCTCTCACATAATTGTAGATTTTGAATGGGTGGTTTCCACATCACACCTGAGAGGAAGGAAGTATATACTCCGAAGGTACCCAATAATTACCGAGGAGGGAGCACCTAAGTTGTCTGATTATGGACATACGATTCACTATTGGAAGTCTACTTTCCTTTGGGATGCTGGCAATTTCGTGCAATGTGCAGGCTCTGTTAAGTTTTTCTTGTCTCGTGTATGATGGGATTCTCGTCTCTAGCAAAATCTTGCTAAATCCTACCAAGACTTATATCAATCTTGTCTAAGATAACAGAAAGAACTATGGACGATGCTGTTGGCCTTATTTGAGTTTAAACTATCACTCCAATACGGAAGAAGTTTATTGTCTTCTGATGAGGTCGATTTTTGGAAATTTATAGGTCTTCCTGGTTTCACTCTTTTTTGTTCTTCTTTTGCTCTCTTGTTGGCCTATGGTTTTGGATTACTAGCCTAATAAATGTGGTTGCTCTGTTGCCCCGTTCTACTGTTTCTTTTTTGTTCTGATCTGGCACTTGTTGCATGGCTTGCTGACATATCATTGTTTGTTCATAGATTGAGACTGTAGTGGATGAAGAGGGATCTGGTGGCTCAGATTCAGAATGTGATGAAACTTTTGACTTATCAAAGGTTAAAGAGATGAGGCTTGTTCCTTCAGACCCGAACCAATGTATGTATCGAATGAATATACTTCCATCGATGCATCATGCTCAACTGTAAACTTACTGTGATGAGCTCTAATAGTCTGCATTTTCCTTTTTCTGGTAGTGGACACTTTGTTTGAGGTATTCTGTGAGTGTGCTGAGCTAAATCCTGAGCCATCAGAAGGTGAGTGTAGTTCCTCATGACCAGTCTATATTCACTATTTTCCCTTTCAAAAGTTAAGTGATATTTCATCTTCTTCTTCTTTTTTTCAACAGAAGAAGGGGAAGGAGGAGGGCATGATTGGGTTTTTAGTGCTGAGTCGATGGAGCATGAGGATGGAGGTAATGAGGGGATTTTCCTTTGTGCCTGCCATATGGTATGCTCAATTATATTTTGTATATGGTCAGTAATATATATTTGACATCGTGTTTGGATTTTCAGAAGGAGATGATTCTGATTGGCATTCCAATCCAACAACCTTAATTGGCTATTCTAATGGTGAGCATGAGCTTGCTCAAAATGTGCTTGAGGTAAGCATGCAAATAACATTAAATTCATGCTTCAGAAATTCCAAAATAGTATTTTTTAGAAACTCAGCAATATATGGTTTCTTATTTTTATTTTTTTGAAAGCTAGTTGGTTGTTTCATTTATTGTAAGAAAGATGATGTAGGATAAAGAGGAGATTCGCTATGTCTAAAGCATGTTGGGCACTACTTCCTGGACCTTTCAATATACAAACCTGTTGATCTTGTCTTTGTTATAGTCTTTTCTAAGTTACTCTTAATCTTCATTGATTAATTAACGTAGGTGTTGGCAACACTAGCATACTGCAATTTCATATCTAATCGAACTTTTAATGTGGGGTGTAAGATTCTTTGATGTTCATTTGATGCTGATCCTGTTGGTTTGAGCTCTGAATTCTTGAGTTTGACTATTACCTATAGTCCAAGTCTTAAAGTCTCTGCCTTTTTGTCTTTTTCACATTGCATTTGATAGGAGGAACACGTATTTGTTAGAATATAGGAGAATGCTGCTTTGGACATAATCATTTAGTTGAAGATGTGGGCACTTAGCATTTGTCACAGATTTTTCGAAGTATTTCTGCTGAACTTACAGCCTTAGGACAGAAGATCGTGATGCTTATATGTATCTTTTTTCTGACAAGCAGGATTCCATTGCATGTGCATGTACACCTTAAGCCTTTTAAATGTCCATAAATTTGATGAGTCATGGTGGGAAGATCATACTGCTAAAGTCCTTTGGTGTTATTAATGTGTGTAAGAAAAATGACTAAGAAAACAAAGAATACCTGTTCTTTCAAGGGAGGTTTATGCTGTTTCCGTGCACAGCCTGGTTTGGTTTTACAATTTTTTTCTGTTCAATATATAGAAAGTAACACAAGCCCATGCATTGACATTTTCTTGATGGTATTGCAGCTTCAGATTCACGATCAACGTTTTGAGGATGCTGAGGAGATGGAACATCAAGAGAGCAGTAGCGGACATCAGTGACACCAGTTACATATTGGGCTCCAGAGTTAACCATTGTGCAGTGTATGGTTATTGTGGATGCTTATGTAGATGTAACAGAGTATTGATCTTTAATCATATTGCTGAGGGACATCGTTAACCATTTGCTTTTGTTTTGCTTACTTGGCTAGTCCATGTAACTTGAATGCTGTTATCTTTTTTTGCTGAAAGCTAGTTGATTGTTTTGAGAATAGCGGACGTCACCTACATTTGTCACTTATTGGCCTCCGGATTTAACCCTTGTCCAGTGTATGGTTTTCATGGAGTGTTAAAGTAGATGTAATAGAATGTTTATTTTTAATCATATTACTGTGGGACAGCGTCTTAATGTTTTGATTTTTTTCGTTTACTTGGCTTGAAAATTCCATGTAACTTGAAGTGAACTTGACTCTGAAATTTTTTTTATCAGCTCTAATGATGACATTCATGACTGAAGTTTCTGATATGCAGTTTCATCGGATGCAGGCCTTGTTTTTTCTTGGGATAAAATCCCCACTACTTCCTAAACTTTTGTTTAACTTACAATGTCATTCTTGAACTTTAAATTCATCCGGTTTGGTCTTTGGGAATCAAATACACAATATCGCTCTTGAACTTTCAATTGGTTTAATTAGGTCTGTGAACTTTATTTCTATGTGCAATATCATTCTTTTGTTGAGTAGGGTTGATTTATTGAAATGGACGCTAATTTTATTCAAACTAATGATCGAAGGAGAAAATCATACATGTGGACCTCGTTTATATAACTTACACTCGAGACTAAAAAAAACCATATCAAGTTCCTTTTAAGTGGTATAGGTTACGTTTCACTAAAAAATTCAGAGATGATACTATTGTCAAACAAAAGTAGCCTAAATATCGATAAAAATTCTAAGACTTGCAATGTCATTATCTATTTTCTCTGAGGCCTATTTGACTTGACTTAACAGAATGCACTCGTATTCAATTTCAAACCTTTTGCTTGTGCTGAAAAGTAGTGGCGCTAACTTGGCACTCCGTGCCGGCTAGTGTTAGCTTTGATCAGTTGATGCTGCGTGCGACTATTATCGTGCCGGTGAACAAAACACTATATCTCAATAGGTGATTTTTTGAGTTATTATCACGAAAAACCCCCCAAACTGGTACATTTGTAATAAATTTCCCCAAAACTAATTTTTTTACCACAAAAAACCAAATACTGATATATCTATGACAAATTTACTCCAAATTTTAGGGTTTGTCGAAGAAGATGAATTGAAACATGTCCCAGAAAATGAGCTAATTGAAAAAACGTCAACTAAGTTATTTTTATTTAAAAAAAAAACTAAGTTTACAGTAAATTTATCACAGGTATATCATTTTTAGGTTTTTAGTGGTTAAAAAATTAGTTTGAGATTTTTCGTGATTTAACCCTAATTTTTTTATATATTTGTTAGACAACGGTCAATCAAAGCTGGTGAGCTATTATGCGCACTAATTGAAGGAGAAATTTTGTAGATGAATTCGGTGCAATTCCTATTTCAGATTGTTATTTGCTTGAGCATTGTCTAAGTACTGATCAGTAGGTACATAAGAAGTTTGGATTCAACAACTATAAAGCATATGCGAAACATAATATGCCGCTTATTGTGTGGCTACTTGACGGATACGACTAGCACGGGTAACGACAGTGACATATATCGTTCGGAATTTTTTCTGTCTTACAAAATCCCAGAGCCCCGCTGCCGTAGGCGGTCTTACAGTCGAACATACACCTCTCATTGAAGCAATCCCCTTCAGGGGCGTGGTAATCCTTATCGCATAAGCCCTGTGCCATCATGCTTCCATCACCTGCGTGCACTCAAATCTGTCAACTTTTTCTCTATCTTTTAGCCAAGTATAGATCAAAGCCATTCTTTTCAGACACCTCTTTGCTATAACCAGCACATTTACTTAGCCGTAGTGGCGGTCTAACATCATACGCACAGATCACAAAACAGATGGTTGATATGTATTTATGTAAACATTAAAATAGGATAGACCGTTGTTTACCAGCAATCAGGAAGAGAGCAAGCAGAAGCACAGAATAGATCGAGATTCTCTTCATGTTTGTTTGTTTTCTGCAATTTCGTTGAAAGGCGGAGAAGGTGAAGGTGAAGGTGAAGAGCTGGGTGTGATTGTCAGAATATATAGGAGGAGTACGAGAGGCAATGGACAAAAAAGTAAAATGAAATCAGAATAAAAAATACCAAGATGGGAATAGTAATTAATTTCGAATCCACCGTATTTGGTAACACTTTGATATATACTTTAAATTATTACTACAAAAGTGAGCAAATTAATAGATTTACGAAACGTACTTACCATGTAAAATTTACAAAAGATGACTCTATAAGGTAATAAATCACTTTCAAGATTTAATGCTCATTCCCTTCGTTCTATAGTAACAAGCACGATAAACAAAAGAGAACGATCGTAGCGTTTTCAATTCACAAGGTTTACTCTCGGTAACCAAATGGGACCAAACAGGAAGCCAGTAAAATTAAGGGTTAATACCACGAAAAACCCTAAATTGGTACGCTTGTGACAAATTTATCCCAAACTATTTTTTTGACTACGAAAAATCCTAAACTGGTACATTTGTGACAAATGTACCCAAAACTAGTGCATCTGTGACAAATTTACCATCCGTTAATTTCTGTTAAATTTTACTATCAAATTGCTGAGTTTGACGACACGTAACAATTGATAGGATGTACTAGTTTTGGGTTTTATCCTCCGTTTGTCTCAAGTTTGCTAATTTGAGATTTTTCGTGGTATTAATACAATTTAACGGAAACTAACGGATGGTAAATTTGTCACAGATGTACCAGTTTTGGGTAAATTTGTCACAAATATACCAGTTTGAGGTTTTTTGTCGTCAAAAAATTAGTTTTGGGTAAATTTGTCATATGTATACCGATTTTGGGTTTTTCGTGGTAAAAAAAATAGTTTTGGGTAAATTTGTCACAGGTGTACCAATTTGGGGTTTTTCATAGTATTAACCCTAAAATTAAAAGGTAATCTGTATGCATTTGTGCAAGAACGGTGAAAACTTAATTGCTCTATGCACGTTATAAAGGAAAAAAATCTACTCTTTTTGGTAATCGAAAAAAAAAAATTGAGGAAAGTCCTCTGTATGATTGTTATTCGTTGTGGGTTTAAAAAAATATCAAATAAATTATCCATAACTCTCTTGATTCTCTGTATCCATCAATAATGTATAAAATATCTCTTTTAATTCTACATATTATAAATAATATGCTGTTACCTTATATAGTCATCTTGTCAATATTATTAAATAACTCATGTAACCTTCATTACTATATACAAAATGCACAATTCTCTCTTATGCATATTCTTATCTTAGTATTGGAACTAGGCGAAAATTTTGAGTGCATCAGGGGCAGGCCCAAGTACGCACTTGAAACACACATTGAATGTCGTGTCATTCTCTTTTATAATCACTACACACATCTCGATATAAGGTTACAAAAAGAATTATAATATCAATTATAATCACTGGATGTTGCCCTAGTGGCCACTGGTGATTGAGAATCGCCTATTGGTTCACAAAAAAATTGAAATTGGGAATTTCTTGGTGGTTCCATAGGTCCACCCAAGAATCGAACCGCCGGTTTGGTCCAGTTCTCGGGTGAGTCCATGAAACCGGTTCTCATGAGTCGACGCGAGTTGAGAGTTGAGGCCGTGAGTCGATGGGAGTTGAGATCGTCAGTCAAGAGACGGAGACGGAGAGATCAAGGTGAGAGTGAGACATTGAGAGTCTGAAATAAAATAGACTAGAG
>BCNH02000011.1:515460-540744 GCA_001662345.2 Metrosideros polymorpha var. glaberrima
ATCACTTGCCTGACACGTGATTAGCCGAATGCAAATTGGTAGATGTCCATGATTCAAGACAGGCATCTTCATCGCCGAGCATTGTTTCCCTACACTTCGTCTCCTCCACAGAATTCCTCTCTCTCTCTCTCTCTCTCTCTCTAGCGTGTTCGCTCCCGGACCAATTTAGATGGATATTTTGTCCATTCCGCGATTCTCTCTCTCGTCCTTCTATGGCTCTCTTTGTGTCTCCGCATTCTCTCTCCATTCGTCTTCTCTCGCGCAACTCTGAACTCTCGCTTCGGAATCCATGCCGTTTTCGCTCCTCCGCGGCGGCGACGGCGACGGCG
Source organism: Metrosideros polymorpha var. glaberrima (assembly GCA_001662345.2). NCBI lineage: Eukaryota > Viridiplantae > Streptophyta > Magnoliopsida > Myrtales > Myrtaceae > Metrosideros > Metrosideros polymorpha. Next base: position 515,790 of record BCNH02000011.1, read on the forward strand.
ACGGCGGGGCGAGACAAGAGAAATGGTGTGGCGATTCTCTGGTACAAGCACGATCTTCGCGTCGACGATCACCCTGGTATCGTGGCGGCGGCTCGGTACCAGAGTGTTGTTCCTCTTTACGTCTTCGATCACCGATTACTTTCTCGTAAGTTCATGGCCACTTTCGCTACTTTCTTATTTGCGATTCCCGCTGCGGAAAATATTTTTCGTCCATCTGCTAGGAGGATTGGTTTTGAATTTGCCGATGTTATGAAACTATTCCACAGTGTTTTGATTTCTAGAGTGCCTTGCCTGTATCGAGGTCTTAACCCTAGAATCCATGCCGGAGTTCTTTTTCTCCGCATCTTCGATCGTGGCAAACTGAGTCCTGGTGTAGGTTTGCTGCTCCCTTAATATGTGCAGAAACTATTGCACAAAACAATGTGTCTCATTTGATTTCACTTCCATGCTTCATGTAATTATTAGGGTTCCTCAACTGTATTTGGAAGTTGAATTGCTTACTCCGGAATTGGTGGCAGTGTTCTTTTTCTACTCTCTAACGGCTTCGATTTTTGCCGTCTTTCTGGTCGCTCAATTGGAGGTTTACCGATTTGTATTTTGATTTGAGATATAGAAAGTTTCAGTCAGTCTGCTGAAGAAATAGAATTCTATTTGGAGCAGGTTGATTCTTACTTATAAACGTTGTCAATTTGTTCCACGTCTGTGTAATTGAAAGAGTGCCTCACCTGTATGAAGTAGTCATATTTATTATTCTAGAATTAATTCCCGAATGTTGTTCCTCTTCATGGTTTCAAGCACTGCCTACTCTCCAGTGAGTTCAATTACAGGTTTAGCTATGGTATTGTTATTTTAAAATTTGATATAGCAATATTTGCCAAAACGGCCTAAGAAAGAGAAATAGTTAGACGTGGACGGAAGTAGGTTGATTCTTACTTATAAAAGTGGTCGGTTTATTCAATGTCCGTGTAACTGCTAGAGTGCCTCGCCTGTAGCGAGAAGTCAAATCTATCACTCAATTCTATTACTCTAGATTTAGTACCAGAATGTTGTTCCTCTCCTTACTCTCCGGTGATTTCGATTATAGGCTAAGCTATGGATCTTTTAATTCGATAATTTTATGGAGAAATATTTGCCAAATTGGCCTAAAAAAGAGAAATTAGTTAGAAGCATACTGAATGCGAGACTGCTATACATGCATCTCGCTGTGGTAAGTTTGTTTTCCATTAAGAACCACCTTTGCTCAACTGGTCATACATTCACACTTTGCAATTGATTGTATGGCATGAGGAGTTGGATTGCTTCTAAGTTCTCATAACAATCTCCTTTTTTCATGTATGATCATTTCCTCATTTGTATCTCATGTTGCTACATTCATCTGAACTATCTAAAAGGACAGAATTGGTTGCAACTTATGCTGCAAGATTCTAATCTAGATTGACATATTGATCAGATAGCTTTGCTTCTCTCTGAACTAGATTTCTACTTTTGCAACAATCATTTGTAGGTTTCTCAGATGAAATGCTAGAACTTTTACTACATGCTTTGAGGGACTTGAAATATTCTTTGAGGGAGCACGGTTCTGATTTGTTGATCAGATATGGCAGCGCAGAGAAAGTCATTCAAGAGCTTGTTAAAGAGGTATTTGTTAGATTCGTTCATTCAAATGCCATTTACAGCTCAGGCACTAGGAAGGCCTCTGGCACTCAACTCACATTTTTAATCTTCATCACTGAGGATTGGAATAGGTTAATGCTGCCTGTTTGCTCACAGAAGAGGAGGTGGAATATGATATGATGAAGACAACAATTTCGGTGAGGGAGACCTTCACCAAAGTAACTTCTCATCTTGAGAGAAACCGGGATGTTGAATTGTGGCGGACTCCTTTTTATGATCTTGAGGTTGTTGCTTTTTTCATTGCTTGAATTCACATTGTCCTCAAAGTCTTCCATGTGATTGTTTCATGCATCTTGATGTCTTAGAACCTTGAAGATTTGCCTGTATCTCACGAGGACTTAAGAAAGCGTGAAATTCCCCTAGTTTCTCCATTCTTGTGCCCAGCAGTTCCCACCGCTCAAATGAACTTGGATTGGGGTAAGTTCCCATGTTGCCTTAGATGTCTCCTGAGGATTTTGTAGATTATAAGTGTTGTTAATGTGTGCCATGCATAATTTCTTGTCAACTTTCCAAAATAGCATTTAATTTATAGGTAATGACTGAATCAGGTCATCTCCCGACGTATGACTATCTGAAGGAATTTATCAACGGAAACACGTATAAACTAAAAAGAAGCTGGACTTCTCTGAAGGAGACATCAGCTGAGACCATACTGCAGAAGGCCAGTTTTAGGTCTGAGACTTCCATTGAGGGTGATTTGCAGTCAAACCACGCTTACAGGAAAAGAATGGAGAACACTGTTTTTGCTACACAAAGTGGAAAGATTGTTGGAGGTGGGACACTTGCTGTATTAAATGCATTGGCTGCATACCTGAGATACTTGGAAGGAACAGCTCGAGGTGACTGGCAGGAGTAGGTCATGCATTCTGTCACCATTTATCTAAATGGTTTCATGCTGTCTAGCTTGTTAATTTCCTTATGTCGACTAAGGTGAATGCTAGCATAAGCATCACTTAGGATTTCAAATTTGTACTAAAGCAAATGATAGTTAGTTTGTTGTGGTGTTTATAGAATTATTATGATTTGGTCATGCAGTGGAAATAATATTCTTTTGGCTTTAAATTTTGGCAGGGTGCATGATAGGACACGCGAGGCTGAAAGTCGAGAGGGAGCATCCTTTTATGCTCTTTTTGGTCCGGCACTGAGTCTTGGCATTTTGTCGAGAAGAAGAGTCTATTATGAAGCTATCAAGTATGAGAAAGAAAGGAATGCTGGATTTTTGTCTCCTCTTGGATATTCAGCGTCCACTGTTGCTGCAGCAGTTGACAGTGTGTGTTCAATGGAGGTACTATTTGAAATCTGCAAGTCTGATTTGCATCAATGCCTCACATGTACACCTACGAATTTTCAACTTGTTTGGCCTATTCTCTCGTTGGCATTTCTTTCTTTGTTGGGCAGTATGAGGAATTACTGACACAATGGATTGGATTTCGATGCAGTGGTACTGGGTTATGGCATTGAGAAGTCAAAAGATCAACGAAGGGGTGCATTCTGTTAGGATATGGAGATGGAAGGGGCACTTGATTCAGGTAGCTAGCAAACTATATTAACTCTACTTTTGCCATTCATAATCATAGTTTGGAGGTTCCTTCAGTTGCTGCTTCTTACAGAAAGCAAGATGTGATAACATCTGTTACCAACGAATTTGACAATTGGCAGCAACAGACTTGCTGCTAATAGAGAACTTGTTACTACTAACGATTTTTAGCAGCGAGTTTGGATTGGCTGCTAGTTTGTCACTTTAGCAACAAAAAATGGCTTTTTTACAGGAAGGTGATTAATTTACTTAACGGAGAAAGTGATCCCATTGTGAGTCGTCCATGGCTATACACAGAGGTCTCGGTGCCATATATGAGCTTTGATTGGAGCACAAAAGCCATCTCTAAGCTGAAGTCATGGCATTGGAGTAGGGACCATTTGAGAAAAGGATGATAGGGAAGAGATTTTAGGAGAAGAAGAGAGTCAGGAGTTTGACATTTAGAAAGCAGAATGGAAAATTTGTGGGAAGGTTGTTTATCTTTCAACTTTCAAACAGGCTACTATTATCTCTTTTGGGTAACAAAATTTTTTTAAAGGATAATGCCGCATAGAATAGGGAACAAACACTAACGGACAATAAACAGAAAGAACAGAGACCATCATCACTTGAAAAAAACAAATACTCTAGAGAGAAAAATTGTCTTCATATTGAGTTACTGATTTTATTAATTCTTTAATTATATCAAGAATGGATATAGTTTTCTTTTGTTTGATCCATTTGAGCCTTGATTTTGTCAAAAATAAAAAGAGCCATGTCAGGCTAGAGATTTTCTTTTTTAATCAGTATTTTTTTTTGTGGATCATAATAGTTCATCATTTAATAATTTTTCGGGTGATTGAATCTTATTAGAAGTATAAGATTCTGTCAGACTATGCATCAGATGTCTGTCAAGGTTTATTTGTTAGTTGTAGATTTATATCATCTTGAAAAGAAAATTGAAATAATTTTTAGTTTTGAGATGCATCCGAGAATTATCAGGAAAGCCAGACGATGAATTAACTGTAAAGATCTAATATGTGGTTTATGCAAAAATTAACACTTACTTACAAGGAACGCTATTTATGAAAATTAAGAAAATCTATATATTAAAAGCAAAAAGAACAATTAAGCGTAATCCGATGAAGTGGGGAAGAAAATTACAATTGTTCAGGTAATTTTCAAGTCATATCAAGTAATGTACATTTTTTCATAATTTTCAAAACCCAATTGTTATTTTATTTTTTGTGGAAATCAAAAGACAATTTTTGGTTTATATAAGTTGAACTAAAGACATAATTAAATTGTTAGAACCTTCAGACTAAATTAGTCAATGGATAGTTGCTAATAGAATGTTTAAGACTCGATGTATGCCCACCCACATTTATGTTATCTTAACGTAGAATTCTGTTTAAAAGAACAGTGGAGAAACGATATCTAGAATTGTTAGCAGCCAACTTATGTTTGCTACTAATACAGGAATTAGCAGCGAGTTTTATTAGCAGTTATCTTTTATTGCTGCAAATGTTGGTTTACCAGCAAAAGTTTGTAATTGCCACTATTGTTCACTGCCCAATTGTCTAAAAGAGCAACGTCAGTTTTTTATGCTAAAGGTGCGATCTTTAGCGGAATTTTATGAAAGTTGCTGCAAGATCTCGCTTCTAATTTTCCTGCTGTAAACTGTTTCTCTTTCAGTACACCGTTGTTGGTGATAAAGGACCTGCGGTCCTTTTGGTGCATGGTTTTGGTGCCTTTCTGGAGCACTTCCGTGACAACTTAGGTGGTATATCTGATGGCGGCAACCGTGTATGGGCCATCACTCTCTTGGGATTTGGTAGATCAGAAAAGCCTAATATTGTTTATACAGAACTAATGTGGGCTGAATTGCTGAGAGATTTTGTCATTGAAGTTGTTGGTGAACCAATGCATCTGGTGGGAAACTCAATTGGCGGTACGTCTCTCATCCCATTCACTCCTCCCAGCATCTTAAACCCTTTCTGATGCTTGCCAAATTGATTTCTCTACTAAACCTCAAGCTGCTTCTCCTGTTGGCTGTTATCTTCTGGTTTCTCTTAACCCCTTTCATGCTTTCTAGGCTATGTTGCTGCAATATTTGCCAGCCTTTGGCCTACTTTAGTGAAGTCTGTGGTTCTCATGAACAGTGCAGGCGATGTAGTTCCAGGATATTCTTCTATTCCATTGCCTAAAGTAAGATCATCTTGCGCCTGTTAAATGCATTTTACACTAGATTGTGTTGAATTTATATGCTGTATTATTGTTAAATCTATCATTGGACAATCTGTTGGAATGAGGACTGCACTGATGCCTTACATTATTGAAATTATTTAGGAAAGACAGACTTCCGGAGCTACATGGTTGGGTGCTCGTCTCCTTTTGTTTTTCCTGAGATCAAGTATAGGACAGATTGTGAGGAATTGCTACCCCGTGGTGATGTTCACAATACTTTTACATTTAGAACTCAATGAGTTGCTCTCTCTTTCCTTTTTTCTTTCATAAAGGGAAAATAATTAGAATCATTCTCGACTCCATCTTACTCTCACTTGGCATCAACTTCTTTTCAAAGAAATGTATAATTTACAACTTCGGGTTGAAGTATGGAAATAGAGGGTGCAAATTGTGTGTTCTTGTAAACCTCCAGATGCAGAGTTTAAGTGATGGAAAAGTTGATGATAGGTTTTATAGTTTTTCCTTCGAAGAAAATGTTTCGTGCTTAATATTACTGAATGTGCTGCAGAAAACAGAGCGGGCTGACGAGTGGCTTATCAATGAGATGCTTAGATCAGTATCCTTTTGTGCACGTGCTTATCATGCTTGCAGTAGTATTTGATTTTTACAACCAACATGCAAATGTCAGCAATGTTGATCTGCCGTACAAATGAGAAGTGAAAATTCAGTGGATTACCTTGACACATCAAGTCATATGATCCTGGGGTGCTGGTTGTTCTGGGAAGCATCTTCAATTTTAACCTTTCCATTCCTCTAAATTTTCTCTTGAAAGGACTTAATGGAAAGATTTTAGTTGTCCAGGTACGTACTCCTTGTTGAAGATACGTTCTCCTTGAAGAAGAATCCTCTATATTCCTCTATGCTTGAATTGTTGACTGATATTGCTATCTTCCTTAGCAAAAATAAAACTGATTTTGCTCTCTTATGCTAAAGGGGATGAAAGACCCGATCTCCAACTCCAAGTCTAAGCTGGCTATGCTTAACGAACATTGCGCGGGCATCTTGACCAGGGAAGTCGATGCTGGTGATGAGAATTCTTTGTTCATTCAACTTAATTTTGGAACTTCCATCTATTCAGTCTCTGATGTACCTCTTTTTGCTTCTTATTTTGTTGATGATCCAGGCCACTGTCCCCATGATGAGGTTCCAGAATTAGTGAATTCCATTCTTTGTGAATGGATAGTAGAGGTTGAAGATAAACTCCATCACATCGAAACCTGTCGGTAGTAAGTTACCCTGCGGATAAATATTGATATGCCTACAGGTCAATTATTCCTGGTAATTATTAAATTGGGTATGTTAGGCCTGTCGTTTGGTGGGGGGGTACCCCATAATTGTAAGCTTGGTGTTAGATAAGACCTGACGTTGGGCCTTAGAATGGCTCGAGCCCATTTGCAAAAGGTGTCGAATTCAGTATGAAGTATAACAGGGTTTAGTCATGAACTGATCGGCTTGGCTTAGGCCTGCGCAAGATGATCGTCGGTTTATTATCGAAAGGCGAAAAGTCATGCAGGGCCCAGGAGCGTTGATGGTCCCAACCATCAATAAGCATTGAAATGATATCAACGTTAGATGTGGAATTTGCTCTCTTTGTTCAAAGAGGGGATCATATCCAGGAATACGCCGAGAAGTATGGCTTGACTCGCACCGAGGATGACTTCATTAATCTACTCTGTGGTAGTGGTAAGCAATTCTTTCCTGTTGAGGCCTGTCATTAATGACTGAGGCGCTGATTGTTTCCGAGAGTTTCCTCATCAACCAACCATTTAATGTGTCACTCTTGTTTTAAAGATCACGACAAGTGATCTTCACTCCCCCACTAGATAAGTAAGCTGCCATTCTCTTAGACTTGATCGATAAACTTATAAAATCATTTATCAATCCTAGGCAAAAAACACTAGACCGAGCCAGGAGTCACGACTTCTGTTTGGATTCTGTGAGTGAGCAGGGAAAAACGGCCTGAAAATCGCAGAATCGAATTGAATATCAAACTCGAAAGAAACTAATCCATAACTTGGGCATAGATGGGCCATGGTCCGTCAAAAAATTTCAATGGGCCGCGCCGGTGGGCCCAGATTATTATTGGGCCATTATTTAGGCCGGGCATAAATTGAACCATTAGGTCAGGCCCAGCTCATTATTGGGGCCTACGATTGGTGGTTGACGAGCCCAGTACGAAGCTTTGATTGGCCCTGGGCCTACCACGGGGACAGTTTGGGTAGGAATATGCAAGGCCCGTTTTGAGGCTAGAGTTGGGCCTTTCCACAGCGATTATTGGGCCGTAAGCGGCCCATTATTGGGATATTGGGCAGCATGTTGGGTCCGCCAGCCCATTGACTTTTATTTTGTTGGGCCTAGCCTGTACAAAATTCGATTGGAATGAGTAGGGCCTAGGCCCATTTTCCATACGATGGACTTGGGCCTCGATGGGCCCATTATATGGCATATATTGGGCCTTTATATCAAGCCCAGTTATTTATTGGGGCCTACGATTGTCCTCGACGAGCCCAGTACGCCGCTTTGATTGGTCCTGGGACAAATTGGGCTGGAATAGGCAAGGCCCATTTTTTATGTTAGAATTGGGCCTTTGCGATAAGCGATTATTGGGCCGTAACCCGGCCCATTATTATATATTGGGCCGTATTGTCGGTCCACCGGCCCATTAATTTTCATTTGTTGGGCCTCGACTGCACATAATTCGATTGGGTGAGTTGGGCCTAGGCCCATTTGCGCAAGATGGACTTGGGCCTCTAATTGGACTCATTGGGCCTGTTAGTGGCATAAATTGGGCCTTTAGGTCAGGCCCAACTCATTATTGGGGTCTACCGTTGGTCCTCGACGAGCCCAGTACGCAGCTTTGATGGGCCTGGGCCCATCACGTGGACTAATTAGGCTGGAATTGGCAAGGCCCATTTCAGGTTATTGGGCGGTAACCTGGCCCATTAGCTAGATATTGGGCGGTATTTTTAGGCCCGTCGGCCCATTAATTTTCATTGTTGGGCCTAGCACATTATTCTATTGAGCTTCCCCGGCCCATTATCTGAGCTCATACTGGGCTTGGCCAATTTGCTCACTGGCTTTGGCTTGGACCGGCCCATAAATTGGTATTGAATTACGCCATTCGGACCATTCGGCGTACCTTTGGGTGTTAATTCAATATAGTGACCTGCACATTGTCGAGCCCCTGTTAGGCCTTTCGGGCACCGTACTGTTTAGTACAGACTTGAACCACAACCAGCTCAATTTTGGGCCTGAACGTTATTCTGACAGGGTCCAATGTTAGGCCTTTAACTTATGCATGATTCTGACCAATGCCCTACTGTCCAACTACTTTGCCTAAACTTTCAAATGACACCGTGGGCTCACTAAATGCCTTTCGCGTGGCCCATCAAATTGGTCCCCACAAATTAGGCCCAAACCACGAAAGCTTTCCAACGCTCAACCACCAATCTAGTCTGAGATTGAGCCTAACTATGGCAAAGCGTAAAAGCACAAATACAGACATTGAAATACAACCAAAAAGGAAAAACCCATCGAAAAAGAAGAAATTGGATTCTGGAAGTTAGACAAACTTGTCCGTCTTTCCTTCCATCAACTTCATGTTATAGTCGACCAAACCCATCTCATCGGCAAGGCTTGCAGGGTCCGGAACAATCCCCCCATTGCAGTTCCTCACAATCCTACCGCCCCCTACTAGATCGTTCAGCATTTCACATGGGTCTTTGGCTCCCCCATGCTGCAGAAACTTCGTTCGCAAAGCAGTTCCCGTGGTTAATGACAGCGGATCATCCTGACACAGCTTTTGCCATATGGTTGCCGCAAAACATTTGGCATACAAGTAGCTATAGTAACCTGCAAAAGTCATCTTTCATTCAAAGAACCAGATTTCCCTGAGTTACGAAATCATGAACTAGCAAAAACTGATTGCCCCAACAGCAACCAAAAAACGAAGCAACTATTCCAGAGCTAATTATCTTTGTCGACATGCTGGCTGTATCTAGCAAGGGTTAAATTATTCCTTGAATATCTCTGCCCATTAGCTTTTCACTAATATCTCCCAAAATGCAGGAAAAATTCCCGAAATTCAGATTCTGTATATGAGTTTCTTAGAGGTTTTTAATGGCATGCACAAACATCTCATTCTCATACTTCATCTAAGTTTATGCTTAAATCAAGCTGCTGTTCTGTGAGTAAAAGAAAGCCATCTTTACCCCAGCACACATAACAAAACTCAAAATTAGGAAGTTCATACCTGCACCATAATTTAGAAGGTGACTGAACCGAGTCTGCCAATGTGTACCTTCAACATGCCTCCAACTAGTATATTGACTTTTCAAATCGGCAACAACTGAGCTTGTATCTCTTTGTCCAGCTAATCGATCCCCAAAAAGTGTTTGATCAATCAGAGCATAAAAGATCTGACAATAGGGGAAAAAAAAGTTGAGAATCTTTACTAACATAATTTCTTGTATCAGTTATCTTTTAATGCACTTGAAGACCTGGCGCTGCAACTCGGTTGCTGCAAACATCTTTTTGGCACCTTGCATTGACTCAACCAACTTTTCTGGTATTGTTTCACCAGTAGAATAGTGCCTAGCAAATGTCTTCAAGACCCGGTAATCACATGCGTAGTACCTAAGAATATTGTGCAGTGAAGTATGCAACAGATACATAAGCAGATAGGGGAAGGAAATATGCAGGGATTATGTCTTTTACTGGTTTATTTTAATGCAAGACTCGATTAAAAATCTCTAATGGGAAAATTATTGAGGAAAAAGCTTTGACTGACCACACAGGTCCATTTCCAAGATCTAGAATTGCAAAAGAGAGACTATGTTGTAAGTGGTGGCCCAAGGGAAAGTACTTCTATTTTCAAGAAATACAAACAAGTCACATCAATGTTTATAGGAATTTCACGTTTGCGAACTTGCCAAATCTTCCATTACAGGATTTTTTTTTCATGATGGAGAAATTGCAGCTTTCAACTCACTCAAAAAGGTTTGAAGGCGTTTCAGCCAAGTCAAGAGCCACCCTGGTACCAGAGAAGTGTTGAAATTCCTAAATGAAGAGAAAAGAAAAAAATTAAAATTAAGCTGGACCAACTAGGCAACTATCTTTCATTACAGTTAATAAAATGTCAAAACAGCAGTACCGTTCTCGACAGCAAAGAATGAAGAGCATGGCCAAATTCATGGAACAGAGTCTCTACTTCAAAATGATTAAGCCTTGCAAGCGACGAATTATGTGAACCTGAAAAGTTACAAATCAGGGCCACAACCTGCAATGTCACCATTTTCCTATTTCAACTTCAAATTAACCAAAAATGGAAGACAATGTATGAATCAATCCAAAGAAAGTGATTTAATACACGACACTTCATAGTTGGAAGAACCAAATCTCATTCATACAATGGAAAGAATCAAATTGTTGTGGACATAAAATGTGTCACCACCAAACAATTTTCAGCACAAAAGAACCAAAGACTCGTTAAGAGTACTTGGCCTATGGGCCATAAAGGACCATGAGCACACCAACAAAAGATGCACCAACAGTGACCTCTTTGCTAAAATTAATAACTCTCCTAAATTGCTAACTAAGCAGAGGAACTTTTAGTCGCTTTTATTATTGCCATTCCTATTGTGGTAATGGTGAGCATTACCCCAATGCCATCAGCACAACAAGAATATACTAGTATTCATTTCCTCAACTTCAATCTCACAATATAATTCAGCTAGCTTTGCAACTATGTTCATGAAGCTGCAGCTGAAGCTGCCTAGGCATACATATAGTAGTCAACGGTGGCCACTTAGGTTGGCATAGAGATGGATATCCCCATCCACCTGATTCTCTGACAAAAAACTAACTATACAGCAAGCAACTTGGCTTTCTTTATTCTTATTCTATTCACCAAATTCATCTAAAGCATGCTTAAAGCTTCAGATATAAGTGTTTTCTCCACAAATATTAAATGAGACTGATAAAGAAAGTAAAAGTCAAGTGCATCATTAAAGAAATCTACAAATAAACAGATTTAATGAATGTGAGAAAGCTTGGAAAAGCATAGAAATATACAGTACAGGAAGTTGGTACTCTGTGTTAGAAATCCAACGGCCCCCTTTTATTGCAAAATGAGCACAGCCTGGATATTTGCCTTCCCTTGCATACAAATCAAGGTACAGATAACCCAAATCCCCCTGAGACAAGACAAATTCTTTAATTTGAATAGGAGATTCTGATAGCGTCAGAACATATTAAAACAGCAACAAACTTAGCTATCTATACATGAATATACCTCTTCAGGGTGATGAAGAGTCATCTTAAGTACGTCTGAGTGCCAGGATTCACCTGGTGCCAGAGGAACACTATGAAATGTAGCACCAAATAGTGACTGCACCAGGATCTTCAAACCCTCAATACACCTTGGTAAAGGGAAATATGATGCTACAACCTGCTCGACATTGTATGGCATAAGATCCTTCCGACTTACAGAATGATAAATATTATCTCCAATGTTAAAATAAAAAAAGGTTGATTTACTTAAAAGTACGGTTGTTACAAGGAGAGACTGATATGTATACATGCACCGAAAAATGGACAGAACAGTGTTACTTACTGAGGCATCCAGATCATACATCGAGGACTTCATCATAGCTGTATAGTAAGCCTCATCCCATGGCTCTAAATCTACGCATTGACCACTTTTCTGCCTTTTAAAATTTCTAATTGCATTAAACTCCTGCACTAAGAATAGTTGCATGTGAATTGAGAAAAAAGATATCAATATTGTATAATCTATGGCTATATTGATTGCACCAACACAACCCATTACAGAATTTTATGAGAAATGAACACCTTATCAGCCTTGTCTCTGACCATCTCACTCATCTCAAGCAAAAAGGACATCACGACAGCAGGTGAAGAAGCCATGTTTTGCTTTAATGCAAATTCTGCATAGGATGCATACCCTATTTTCTGCTTTCACCATTAAGTAGAAAAGCAAAATCACTAAGAGAGAAGGATTAACATAGGCCTTCAACAGAAAACAGACTAATCGAGAAAGAGATAATTGGAGATGAATTAAGCAAAAACAAATTTTAACAAAAAAAACTCTAGACCTTGTATTTCACCCGTTTCAGAGAGAGGGTAACCTTATTAAAAGACATGCAGGAGTATGGATTTCCTTATAGGTTTTTATTGTTTATTTCTTTACGTTGCCTACTCATGTTATTATGTCTTCAAACAAGTGGTCAAGTGATAGGCCTTGTGAATCATGAAGTTACAAGGCTGAGATTCAAATTGATTTATGTCTATTAAGAGTTGAGATATGACTATCTCTGTAATACTAGTATAGATAATTCTCTAAGACATTTTGTAATAAGAAATCTTAATTCTTAATATAGGTGTTTTTGTTTTGGTAAAGTTCTTAATATAGGTGTTTTTTTTTTGGTAAGGTAAGAAAAATATTAACCATCCAAAGAGCAAAAAACAAGAAGAAACCCACTTAGGGTGGGTTTGGTTCAGCATTTGAAAGAAGCTTTCAGCCTGAATACTCCTTTGCGAAATGCTGAACTATTTGGCAAGTTTTTTTCAAGGGAGCATTCGGTCAAATGCTTGCCTTGGGAAGGCTGAAATGCTGAATGCTGAATGCTGGAGGGACCAGCATTCAGCATTTTCAAGGCCAGCATTTGGCCGAATGCTCCATTGGAAAAAACTTGCCAAACAGTTCAGCATTTCGCAAAGGAGCATTCAGGCTGAAAGCTCATTCCAAATGCTAAACCAAACCCACCCTTAGACAAACCTTGCACACAAGGTGACATTAGAGTGTCACAACAGGTGCAGGGGTGTCGAGGGTGAATAAGAGAGAAACAACAAGGGGCAAGCCCCAAACAAGAGGGTGCCTTCAAGACAAGAAATCCCTGAATTCTTTCACTGAAAAAATTAATAAAGACATCGATCAACTGAACAACATCAAGATCTAACAGCTTACTTCTATTACATATTTTCTTTTATGAATCATACAAATAAAAGAATAACCTAATAACAACCTTGATGAGATGCTTATCTGAATATCTCTCTGGAATGTGCTTCTTCCTAAGATGCCAAAAATGCATTTATCCTTTGGTATTATATAAAGATGGTCTCTTTTGCATAACAATCTTCTTAATCCCTCATTCTAATGTGTTATTAAGGGACATCTTTGCACATCAGACCTTGTACCAGATCATATGAGACTCTCCCTTGGATATGCGTTGGTGCTAGAAGATATTGGAAGAATATGCAGATTGCATGACTGGCAAATTGTAGAACATGAGATGAAAAAATTTAACAAGAAAAGGAACAATCCCATCCCAGATATGCGCAATCAAATTGGTAAGTTTCTCTAAAAAACAAAATTCTTGAAGCATCATCATGACAACAAAAACACAAGCATGATAATAAGCCTTAAAGTTGAAGAAAATCCTCCGGCACACCCAAGGTTTTTCCCCTCAACAGAAATTGTGAAAGAATAGAAACTGACATGAGGATGTAACTTAAGGCTTCATTCATGAACCTTAACATACAGCGAGAAAAAATCAGTTCGAGTACACAAAAAGAAGGAAAGAGTTCCAGAAATTTGAGTACATACCAAAAGCACACGCGTAAACCAAACTGCGTCATAAGATGTGTCGCAAATGTAATTAGCCCAAGAAGGAAGCATAAAACAAAGTACAAGAAGTCAATACCTGTGCTAGCTCATGGCGAGCAGCTATAAGCTTATCAAGGACTCCCAAGTTTGCGTGCGGACCAGAATTCCCTTCAATGTAAGCCATTTTCCTGACCTGAGAAAGTCAAGAGCCTTGCTGAGCATAGCTAAGGAAACTCAAGGATGGAGGAAATGGAGTATTAAATAATTCTCATTGTAAAGGCCAATCTTTTGCTCAAATCATCTACTATGAAGGTAAACTCAAAGACATGCTCAAATTGTGAGTTAATTCGGAAACAGAAAAGTAATAAAATAGGCAAACCTCTTCATCTGCTGCCCATTGAAGAACAGAAGTAAGAGCAGCTGGGTCTGTAATTATTTGAAATCCCTTTTCTTTCATGTTGCTCGTTGACTTTGATGATCCCATCGACATTCCCGATGTGGACCTATATATTGGCTTACAGAGCCTATGCAAATGTTTGGGAATGCGTGTAGCTGGAAATACATCCACAGAACCCATGTCAACGGCCATATTTTCACCAAACCTGCAAGAAAAAATTAAAGTACGAATCAAAAAATTAAAACCTGGTAACCAATTACTATGAGATGAATTTTGCCTTCTCTAATGACAACTAGAAAAATGTTGTGCTGAGAACCACACTTACTCTTGGCACAACTGAGAAATTTCCGTGTTTAGCTGATTGACTCTCTCTAGTTTCTCTGAAATAGAAAATCACAAATTTCACTTTCTGAAGAAAATGATTTGCTTTTGCTGTGTTATAGGCTAGAATAGAGTGTACCACTGCTGAGATGAATTCCACCCTTTTCAAAGTCAAAGCGCAAATAGCTAGCAGCCCTTTGAGCTTCTTTTGTAAGCAGGTGACCCTCATCTTCAGCTTTTTTCACCGCATCATACAGACTATGGTTTGTATTAAGATACTACATGGTGGTGAAAACAGAATGGAAACAAGAGTGACCATTAATAGGCAGTTCTCGGCTTGAAATTTCAATCAACTGGTCACTGTTGATTATGCTAACTGAGTCGAAAAAATGGTCACCTCACATGTAGATAATCATTAATTCTCATTGATGCCTTGTTGGCCTCCTCAACAAACTCCCTGATAAGCAGGCCAATCAGAACACGCGTGTAGAATTGAACTCAGATAGATGCAACTAGAGGGCAATGACAATAATGACATAGTAGTTATTTTCTCAAGAAATGTTGAAACAAAGAAAAGATGATATCACTTATAAAAGGACCTGTCAGGATGAGTATTCCTACAAAGCTCTGCGGAATCCACAACTGAGCAAACCTAGCACATGAGACAAAGTGAAACCCTGTCAGGATGAGTATTCCAACAAAGCTCTGCGGAACCACTAGAACCACTAGAGAGATAATACAATTAATTCGTGAAGAAAAGTGAAACCCTAAACCATGTCATACCTTGTCTGAAATCTCATCTATGGATCGAATTACCTCAGCCGCTGAAGGCATCCCACATATATAAGTAACTAATTCTGTTGACCTGACAAAAGTACAAAATAGTCATAAACCTACAATGGCATAGAGTTTAACGCAAACCAATAGGTTCTACTCAAGCAGTATCCAACAGCAACATTGCCTTTCACTGTACCAGCATCAATCCCGGAACAAACTTATATTGCCTTGTTTTTGCATTAATTTGCTAATATAGCAGCACAAAAGGAGCAGCATCACAGAACATCGTCAATTCACCTCCATTTTCTCGGAAAAATGCATGGCTTATATGAAGAGAGAATGCAATATATTAAGGTTCAAAATGCTTGAATTTCAACAAATCATTATCACCAGGTGCAACGTAAAGTTGTGCACTCAATCATCCGTGTCAGAAAACTAAGACAGTAAGACTTAAAATACCTTTCAAAACTATCCAATTATCACACTCACAAATATCTGCAAACAGTTAAGGAATAACAGAACAGCACATTAGGATTCCTTTTTCACTTCTACAATCTTAAATTCTAATGCAGACAGATGGAGATGAGTGATGCATGTTCTTTGCAACTTTTTCAAACGTTTCTCTTCGTAGTCACCTCTACAATAATTCTCATTATATATAAAAGATATAACTACAGCATCGAATGTAATAAGAGTCCTGGTGCTCAGATTTCCAGAAAATCGCACACAGTTAGGGCGACAAATTCCTGAGCATAATCATCACTATCGATAAACTACAATACAAATCACGCTAAAAGTCCTTCAAATATCATAATTGACGAACTCGTAAAATCCTATGAGCTTACAGAGTAGTGTGCTCATCTGAATTCCTTTCAGCCCCTAAAATTTGAATACCATCCAAAACGTGACGGAAATGATTGAAACCAGCTTCCTCATGATTCAATTCCACTAAAGCATGAATACTCGGCTAAACGCAAAGTTCCGCGAACAATCATCCAAGTCGCTCAGTTCAGTCAAACTACGCTTACGAAACTCTCCAACTACTGAAACCCCAACAAAGCGATCGAAACGTATCAATACATTCATCCGACGTTCCGATCAGTGCCTCACCTTTCGATAGCCTCGTCCACGAAGCGCTGAAAGCCTTTGGGACTCTTCAAATGTTGGAACCCATAAAGGCCAGTCGGCGCTCCATTGTGCGAAGTCTCCTGAGAATAAGTTCGAATCCTGGCAGGAACCGAACTGCGATTCCGTAATATCGGCGTGATAAGTAGATCAGAGAGTGTTCGTCGGATTACGGTCGACATGGTTGAGCAATGGCGGGGTGGCGGCGGCGGCGGCTGTGAACGACGCCGCAAGGCAGGAAGTAGGAATGCGGAGGGAGGACCCAGGGTTACCGGAAATCGCCGAGTGGCTGGCGATTGGCGATCAGGAACACCGACCTAGGCGTACCGAGCTATTGGCAAAGTGAGTATGGAAGGGAAGAAGATGGAATCTCGTATGGCCATCGAGCGGGAGTTGCAAAGTGCAAACCCTAGAACACCGGGGCCTGGGTTTTCTAACTTATAGCCCATGGTTTTTGGAGCCCCATTGAGTGAAACGTTGGTCTTTTGGACATGACAAATCCGATTTAACAAAAACGGAAATTAGCTTTATTTACTAATTCTAGGAAAGAAAAGGTCCGTATTTATTTTGATTAAATTATTTAATTATATATAAAGAACTCCCCAAATTTCTACAAATATACAAAATACATATTACATAACGCAAGAAATATGAAAAGTTTGAGTGGGCTCTATTTATTACCTTATATTATTTATGTACTAAATGGGTTTTATATGCATATTAACAAACTTCGCCTTAAAGAACTTATGAAAATCATATTCTACCAATTAAAAACACTAAAAAAAACTCTATTATTAATTCGAAACTGAAAAAATATTCACGCTTGTCATGGGGCACTTTTCTTTATCTCTGTAATTGGCATGTGGCAAGACACATAGGATCATTTTGTCACATGACCCAAATTCAATCAATAACTATTAATTTATCAATTTGTCTTTCTCAAACTTCTGTACGTGATTTATTTCACTTATCTTTGACATAGAAGTAAAGGAGAAGGAAAACACCTAGCATGAAATTCTTTGGGCCAGGCTTGTTCTGTTCGGGCTTGATTTCAAACGTGTGATGTCCGTACCCGAATCTTTTGGGATGGGCTAATTTTGGAGTATAAGCCCGGCCCATCTAGGCCCATTTGCAGCCCTAATATCACTTACAAACATAAACTACTTGCACGTCTTTCGGGTTTCCTCACCTCAAAACTTCAATTGGAAGAACTGCCATTGCCCCTTCGCTTGTTGTAAAGAAGAGTCGAATGTGATAAAGGAAAAAAAAAAACTATCCACGTAACGAATGGTATTGCGATGTCAAAACAATTTCTAGACATTTGAGATTCTTTTATCTGACGATAATCGGAACGATCTTCATAGTTACCGATGCATTTTGACGAGAATATGTTGAATCATCTTGGAATTAGGGTATAAGAAAACTTGAACATTATTTAAAAAGGGGGACATGCAGAAGATTCCAAATTTTAAAGTTCTTACAATATGGAGTCTGATTTTTTTTTTTGTTTGGATTCCAAGCTTTCACTTGTAGCCAGCCTAGCACTAACGGAAGTAGCATATTTAGGCGAGAGGAGCGGCTAATATAATAAAATGAATTCACTAAAGGTCTCACAAAATTAGGATGATCCCCTATGAAGATCGCCTCCATTTGCCTCGATAGCATGGTTCCGAGTGTTGATTGATCGGTTCATTGGGAATCATGTAAATGTGATTAAAGCACGTAGAGTGGGAGACTGTAGATATAGTTTTGTAAACAGCTGGAGGACCACTGTTCATGTCATAATGCTACTTCACACGGACCACATGCCTTTATTCGTTGCGTTTCCTTCTTTTCAGGTTTGTTTTTGAGCGTTTCCTTCCTAGGTTCTTGAGAAGTACGTTAAAAAGAGCCGCGAAACAAGAATCTGAAACAACTTCATACGGCGTGAAATGGGATTCTTGGATCAATTGAATGATCCATGAAAGTTTTTTTCATAATTTAAGGGATTTTCCATTAGAGAATACAAAAGCTGGACAATATGTATCGTTTAAAAATATGAAAAATGAACAGAAACCGCAGATGGGCAAGTGCGGCAAATAATGGGAGTACTGACATAATATTTGGCCCCTCATTTGGCTAATTGTGGGTTCGACGTGAATCCCATGAATATCATTGGGAAGAGGGAGCTTATTAGTCACAATTGTATTTAGGGGTGATCGGGTAAGTCTGTTCTCACTTTAAAACTTAGAATTTACCCGGTCAGTGTTGATTCCCAATTTGTGGAACCAAGAATCAACCATGTTGACCGTAGGACCGGTCCAGGATCAATCCGGGATCGACCGGGTGTTGTTTTTGGATTTCTTCCATTTGTAGGTTTGTTTAGTTTATTGATAAGGTGGAGGATTTTGTTACAGGAATTACGGGGGAATGCTTGCTTCTTTGACCGCTTTCTTGCCCAACACAATGCCATCTTTTATCACTTGATGATAGTCTTCGTGTACGCATTAAGCCCAAGAATGGCATGTAAGTTTGCAAATATCCATTGGTGTTGCACTGTTTTAACTTATATGAAAGGACATGAATTTCCACGCAAAGAATTTGGTAGAAACATCATGTAGATTATACATTTGCCTCTACCCCTCAGCTGAATTCTAGGTGGTTCTTTCGGTTCGGTTCCACACAAAGAATAAGGAACCGGACTAGTCATTTATGGGAATCGGGAATCACCCATAACAGGCCGGTTCAATCCGGTTTCTGGATAAAATCGGGACCAATGCTCATCCCTATTTGTGATTAATTGATTTGACACCAATCGAGTTTTACTAGGTATTTGATGAAATCCATTTATCTTAAGGTTCACTTGTGGTCGAGCACATCATTAACTATCGTAGATTGCCTTAGCAGACCAAGCATTGATAAAAATATAGAAATATTATCATACTCTAGATAGTTTTTCTGAAAATTCGGATTAACTGATTGTGAAAAGATCTCCTTTTGGGTTGGTTCTCCTATTTTTACTTTCATAACAATGCTTTATCAAAAGCAAATATGCAAACTCTCATTTGATCAAACCAAATCATACGGCTGGTAAAAGAAAGTATTTCATACAGTAAACCTATATTCATTATTCATATCTCAGAGACCAACCTAGGCAAGTCCAACGTATATTTGCCTTTGCAGCTGGTTGTCTATTGGTCCTATCTAAAGACATTATGCAAAGACTGATACAATAAACCCTAGCATATTACTATATGCTAATAGCAATAGGCTCAGGCTATTGCTATAAATTATCCATGTGGCTAGTGTTATCGAACATGCGCACCTAAGCTTTTGGATTTTTATTTTTTTTATATATTGCAATTTCGTCTTTATTATTCTAATTGATCTTCAGTATATTTGCAATTTGTTTGGGATGTGGTCCTCGGGCACTTTCCGGAGTATAAAGTAATCTTTACATGTTACAAAAAGAACCCACAACCAAAAATGCTCCTTCTAAAGCACTTTAGTGTAAAACTGATAAATAGATATGTAATAACAAGGAAACTATAAGAGCTCTCATTTGTACAATAAATAAATAAAAGAAAAAGGAAATTCAAAGATGTCTCATGAATTTCTCTAGTTATAAAGTTCAACTCAAAAACTTAAAGCTAATAGGTGGAGGAGACCACACGAATATATAGAGCATATAAACTCCATTGTTAAGCGATGATATTTCAACACACGACACATACATGAAAGAGGTCGAATCTGACTCTAATTCACTGAAAATTTCATGATAAAGAAAAATATTTTGCATGGAAATTTATTTCAAGGAAAATGGTTGGTTTTAAGTTGTTTAAGTGTTTAGGAAAATTGATTTCCTTCTTGCTAGAAATGAAAGTTGTTTTCAGTTTATAGAAAAGGTTTTTCGTAGATCGATTAGATTTTCGTCATCAAAGCGTTGGAAAGTCAGAAAACAATTTTCCAAAAACAATTTCCCTTCAAACAAACGGACCCTAATACCATGTTAGAAAGTCTAACTTCAAAAAAAAAAATTGATAGGTGAAGGGAGATCATATATATATAAATAGCATATAAACTTCATTATTAAGCAATGCAGGATATTTCGACACTCTTGTAGTCTTTGATCTCGAACTGTGAACATCTTCCGAGTCGTTGCTTTGTTAAATGACAAGAAGCTGGTTTCTTAGCAGTGGTGCCCAGCTCACATCCACCTATTTGTGGTCACCCAAAAAGTTTGCTTCGTTGTAAAGTACAAGCAAACCCTGCCCAACAAACACTTGGATTATGTAGTTATATATCAAGATACACACTGTGTTTTGTCATATTGAAGCGTATATTCCTCGAGAAGGATTTGCAACTCTTTTGGCTTTTGACGATGTTCCGCTTAGTGCTTTTAGTTTAATGTTGGGATTAAGCTACGTGCGGTCCAATGGGCCCATTTCGTGTGGTCTTTGAATATTTAATCACCAGTAATCAGACGCACGATGGAGGAGCATACTGTTGCTGTTAGCAATTTTGAAACCAAGCCTCGTCGAGTTGAACTTACTTTAATTAAACATTTCGATTGATTGGATTTCCATTTTGTCGCCTTTTCTTGTGGTGAAAGACAAGTCACATATCTCCACACGCTAAAGAAAAAGATCTTTTCATTTTTGCCATCTTCTTGACCAAACAATACCATAGTGTGTCAGCTCCTCGCAAAGCCAATGCGGAAGAAATCGAACTTTCGATTCAGCCGATAATTTGGATATGTGATGCGTCGAGGAAACCGAAATTATGTAAACTGATCCCGAGTTAACGAGAAAATTAGTGTGAAAACTAGCATTAGAGGTACGAGATGATGAAATTTCGACTCTTCTGACCATTTTTTTTTTCGCTGATTAATTATTATATTCAACACCTCAAATTATTGTTACATGGGCGGAGAAATTTAGCAAAGATTCTCAGTTCTGCCGCTACCTAACGCAGCAGTTATTAGTGAGAGCTAGGTTCGATATTTTTGTACAAACTTGGATTGCGGGAGACTTGGAATTAAATGTTATTGAGTGGTCCACGCATGAGAGAGCCTCAAGTGCCCTTCTTCCACCTAGGAGCGGATGTTAGTGCTCCTAGTGAATTCACTCATGTCTATGTCACTGAAGCTACTCCGGGCAAAACTCTCGACTCCAGAGCTCTCGCGGTTGAACAACCAAGAAGGGTCGCCACCCGCCGAGGGACACAACCCGAATTCGCCACAACCTACTTGGCGATCTCCCTCGAACATGAAGTTCCACGATGACGGGTTCTCGA
The DNA here is from genome assembly GCA_001662345.2 of Metrosideros polymorpha var. glaberrima. Classification (NCBI taxonomy): domain Eukaryota; kingdom Viridiplantae; phylum Streptophyta; class Magnoliopsida; order Myrtales; family Myrtaceae; genus Metrosideros; species Metrosideros polymorpha. The sequence goes on from BCNH02000011.1 coordinate 537,747, forward strand.
GGAACGTCTCCCACTGTATGTGATTCATCCAAGGGTCGTCAAAGTTGCTAACATTTGGGTCGAAGGATGGGGACTTGCCCGTCGAGGAGTTCTCGATTATTGGAGAGCTAAAGCTATCGGAGCTTCCGTCACAAGGATAGATCGGTGTCTGGTGGTTGCTAACTTTGAACTTGGCTTGCTCATTAGCTTTAGAAGAGACCTGTTCGTTAGCTTGTTCTTGGAGGGGCTTGTGAGTGACTGGATCAATGCCCATCCTAATTAGCTTCTTCTTGATGTGGGTGTTCCAGTGGTTTTTTATCTCGTTGTCCGTTCTTCCTGGTAGTCTAGCTGCTATTTTGGACCACCTGAGGCAGATGAAAAATAGTTGAAGTAATATATTTAGGTAAAAAGGAAAACTTTCTTTGGTATAAAACAAGCTTAATTATATTTATATATATATCTAGGAAAATTCAGCACCACAATTCCCATGGAAAATATGAATTTTCATTGGCGATACTGCATATGCTGATTCCATCTCTATAAAGTTTAAGACAGAACATTGAAGACGAAAGATGTGATAAATGACTAAAATGACTCTGCAATAAAAACATACAAAATGACAAACAAAGAGGAGCAAAATCTGCTGGCACAATTTCTAACATCATCAAACCCAAAAAAAGAAGAAATAAAAACATAGTTTGTCTGGATTGAAAAAGAGAAAGAAATCTCAAACACGTACATGTATATTGTCGGAGACCAACTCTATGTTATTGTCTTTCAAAGCGTGATGCATGTATAGCTGGTGGCACTATAGTAAAGTAATGATTGAAGAGGATACCGACCTATTGCCGAGAGTGGCATGGAGATCAATGACCAGGCGTTCCTCGGCTTCGTTGAGGAGGCCGCGCTTGAGGTCGGGGCGGAGATAGTTGGTCCAGCGGAGGCGGCAACTCTTGCCGCAGCGTCGGAGCCCGGCGAGCTTTGGGACGGCCCGCCAGCAACATTGACCGTGGGTGAGTATGAAGTTGACTAACTTCCGGTCCTCCTCCGCCGTCCACGGCCCTTTCTTCACCCCGAGCTTGTCGCAACACGGTTGCCTGCCCATCCCTCTCCCCTCTCTCCTCTCTCCTCTCTCAGCTACTCGCGACCCCCAAAATTGCATATACAATCCCACCAACTCACTCCTAATGGAACTCAACCCAACCTCACCCACCTTTATATACTAGTTCCTTTCATCGCCACTTTTATTTATTTTTTCGACAAATATATTTTATGAGTAGGGGGTTGTAGTTTCACGCTTCTTTTGTGCGCGTGCATTTGACCTTCCGGGACATAGCTTGAATCATGCACCTATTAGTAATGTTGCCAAAGATTGTGACCAAGTAACGAGCAAACCACGCCTGCATTTATTCACCATTCGTTGGGAAGAGACTACGAGAATCGAGATTATAAAGTACATTGACTCAATTTATATCCCGTTTCGAATCGTGTTATATTTTTAAAAATACGAATCAATTGCAATAAAATAGTCTTTGATTTAGCAGTCTTAGATCGCGATTTGCATCTCAACAAGTCATTGAGGGGCTTCCAACCAAATATAATTTGACATCAGTGTGGTGTTTTGACACTTCCTGACATGAGAGGATGGAGTTTATATTATTGTTAATTTTTTTTTTTGGGTGCTTAAAATGAGAGGAAGGAGTTAATAAGCTGAGAGGATCCACTTCCTCTCTATGGAACGTGCGTTATAGATCGGTAGCTTACCTATCTATCTAATTATCCTCGCGTGAGTACGAAAGGGAAAGAAGATGAAAATTGCTTTAATCAATAATAATTACATTTTCCTAAAAAAGTGATAAATTTCTAGCCCGTTTGAAGCGTAGACAAATTTGAACTAGCTCGCCAACATAGACCATCGTCCACAATGCCGTCTCGACGAAATCGCCAAACCACGTGATGGAGCTCTTTGCGGGAGTAGTGATGATAGCTTCTAATACGGAACCTATGGACATGTTAATAACATCTAATTTGCGAATTAACACACAATAAAGAGAGAAAAATGGAAATTTCAACTTTAGAAAGCAAGATGAACTCGTTCTATCATCCTTTTCTGATGGTTATATCCTAAATCGAATCAGAATGATTACACAGAGAATAAATAAAAAGACACACGAGTTTACCCAAATTTACCCTGTGATAGGGTTATGCCCTGCAAAAGGATTCAACTATGATATTTAGGTTTACAGCCACTCTCTCACTCACTATGATTTCTCATATAAGTACAATATATAGAACTTAAAATGGGCCCAAAGCCCAAGCATATTCGAATCCCTTTAATCCCATGACAAACGGAAAAATCGATGTTCTTTCGGGGGCGTTGCCCTCGAGCTGCCGTCTGCTCACCGGGGAGCGAAACCCCCGCCTGCTGTCCGGATAGCGAAACCCCTAACATTCCATGCATATGGGTCATATGTCGTCAGTTCATATTTCTGTTTCCCTAAGCTTACGTGGGTGTACCCGATATGAAAAACGAGGGTTCCCGAAATATTCGCCAACTCCAACATTTTTCATGTCTGCCGAGCATTGCATCTCCTCGACCTCTCGAGATACTTTTAGATGTTCATCGGATTATATGGAGAGTCAAGTGTGTACCTTGAACTATTTTAGTTTCCTCCAAAGAAATACAATTTTAAAAATATGTGATTAGTAGGACGCACGTGGTTTGGAGAACACTTAAAAGTTTATTCGTTCAATTAGGTTCCGTTCACTCTAGAATATCTTTCCTATACAGCTAGCTATGCAACCGTGTATTTTTTTTTTTAATTTCAGAAGAGGATAAAGAGAAAGTATTTGCTAAAATACTTTAAATATATTCTTAAACAACACAATTTTAACTTAATAGATACAATTTGTTCTTCGACCAAAAAAAAAAGGTACAATTTCTTCCTCCAACAAAATCTGTTTTTACCAATAAGAGAATGAATAAAATAAATAAAGAAAATTGGTAACAAAGAAATAA
>BCNH02000011.1:540879-577028 GCA_001662345.2 Metrosideros polymorpha var. glaberrima
TCCTCCAACAAAATCTGTTTTTACCAATAAGAGAATGAATAAAATAAATAAAAATTCCCAACAAATAAATAAAGAAAATTGGTAACAAAGAAATAAACAAAATTAGAAAAAATTAAAGGCACGTGTTGTTAAAAAAAATTGACTATTCTTAAATTTAATCATAACGTACTTAAGTCAACTAATATGCTTCGGTACATCAAAGAGATTACAGGGAATGAAGAAGTTCATTTAATTTAATATTCAAAATATGAAAGAACAAAGTTCATGAGTTCTAATTTTCGTAATACAACTCTTATCTTAAATTGATTTAGCGCATCTAAAAAGCTATGGTGAACAATCAATTCACTTAATAAAAAGAATTGAAAGTTTTATGAATTATAGTTAATCTATAACACAATTTATTATGTTTATTTCTTTTTATCACAAGAAATCTAAATGGAAGAAATGACTTCTGTGAAATTTATTCTAAACTTGCAATAAAGTCTTTAAAGTAAACAAAGATGAAAACTCCAACTTATTTAAAACATAAAGAATTTATATATAGTTTCATTCGTGCTTTTTCAATGTTCTCACTTCGAATATAGTTTCCGTGATTGCGCGCCGAAAATTGCCTACTTCTTACGTGCTTAGCATCTTTTCTATCTCAGCCTTAGGCTCCTTGAATTATAATATTCTTCTAAAATACTATAAATATAGCCGTAAAATGAGTCTTATATTTTTCTCACATCACATCTCATATTACAATCAAGATATGTATATTGCACAAGCTAAGCAATTAGTTGCTAATGAAGCGCGTGCATACGGCATCTCAGATTGGCTTTTGGGAAAGCTATCATAATCTTTTAGTGAAAGCTGCTGGTGAACTAATAAGCGTTGTTTTCCATATTGTGAAAGAGATTGTTTTCTTTTTTTTCGTGAGCGTTTGGCTCTACACATTGGCTGGAACCTTTCCAATGGAGATATTATTGGGTGCACCGGATGTATGTGAACCCAGTGCATTTCAAACCTTAGAAAACGTGGGTTCCGCGTGGGACTCATCCGAATCGGAGGCTGAAATTAATTGAGCTCACGTGCATCCGGAAGCACTTAACAACTTCTCCTGAATTTGAATATGATGCTGGAGAATAATGTGCCATCCAATGGCACAACCCCACCTAAGCATCCACGTTTCAAGGCCCCTCAATTTCTACTTCTTACTTAAGCATGTCATCACCCTGCTCGTCAGAACTCAGCTATCTTGGTGCTTCTTCCCCCGAGGCAAGCGACCAGCCCGGCCAAGATTGATAAATCTTGTTGATGACACAACTTTTTTAATCCGTTTATTTCCTAAAAAATCAACAATTCAAAAAAAAAATTAAATGATCATTGTTATGGTTTATAAAAGTATTTTCATTATTAACAATAATCAATTTCTAATCATTTTTATTGATAACGAAAATATTTTTTGTTAACTCGTTTTCACAAGAAATATAAATGATCGAAATTTTGAAATTGTTTGTCAAGTTAAGATTTTTGGAAAAACAAACGGACTTTAAGCAAGTATGAACAAGGAAATCAAATGGAGAAGTGAAATATGAAGCTCTTAGTGATGCTTGCTAAAGTGCCTCGAGAAAAGGGTTGTGGCAACACTCGTTGAGCCTTTAGAGACACTTGCCTGATTAATAAGAGGTATCGACCGTGACAATTCGAGAGAATATGATAGGATTCAAGCTTGGGTGATGCTATCTATAATCTCCGTCTTGACTCTTAGCATTGGTACTCATGGAGGCAAAGGCATAAACTCGCCTTTCCGACGACGCAAGCACATTGCGAATCAAAGCTAACAATGATCAGATTTGGAATGAGTGACTCAACAAGTGGGTTCGCTAAATCAAAGATAAAGAGAGTTGGGTTTTGATATTGGGGTGAAGTGTAATGGGAGGAAAAGCCATCAGCCTTTTTGACTTCGTCACCGAGGGGCTTGAATGATTCGACAATAAGTTGTCCTTTAGGATCGTCTTATTGATGACAAATAGGACTAGCTGCCTTGCTTCCTTATTCTTTTCATAAGATAATAATAATAATAATAAAACAGACATATGTACCGAGATCAGCATATGATTTTTTTTTCCCTTAGGTTTCATTTATTTTGCGAAAAATACGATATTTTTTTAAAATATTTTTCTTGAAATGACAATACTTTCCGATGTTTAGCTAAGACCTAAAAAAGAACTGGAAAATATTTTCCGTTGTTTGATAAGAAAAGTCTCATTTGTTTGTCAATAAACAGACATACATTATTCAGGCATTAGTGACTTGTGCATGGGTGACCACGGTGCCCGTGAGCCTAGATCCTTGATTACCGAGCACGAGCACGGGCACTAGTCCTAGGTCCACCGAAACAAAGGCCGAGAACTCAATGCATGTGCTCAACTCCCTAGCGCTAGGGACTCATGCATCGATGCTAAGGTCTCAAGCACAGCCTTGATGGACTCGGGCTAAGTGCTGGGGATGAAGCACCATGGTCGCGAGCATGGCCTTAATGGACCCAAGCCCAGGCAACGGGGTCCCAAGCCTGGCATCGATGGACCAGGGCACTGGTGCGAGGGACTTGGGAACGGGCATGAGAGTCTCAGGCGTTGAGGACTCAGGCCCAACATCAATGTTATTGGGCCCTGTCTTGATAGACCTGAACGCGGTGGCTAGGGTCTATGGCACGGGTCTGCGCCAAGGTCTCGAGCTTAGCCTCAATGGACCCGGGCCTAGGTGTTTGACACCCGACCCTGACCTCTAGTCCCAACCCCACTACCAAGGGCCTGAGAACAAGTATTGAGGGTTATGTACCCAAGTACGGAGTCTCTGGTTAAAGCGCCAATATCTAGTTATATTTTGGAAATGACTTTTGATTTTTTAAAGAGAAAATCATTTTCTTCAATTTAAACTTTGATAGGGAAACCTTTTCCGTTAACCCATTTTCCTAAACGATCCAAACACCAAAAAATGAGGAAAATGTTTTCCCGAAAATGATTTTTCGCAAAATAAATAGAGCATTAGAAAAGGTTTAATTGACAATAGAGGAACGTATCGAGAACATATACGCAGAGTTGCAACGTAAAATAATTTTCGCAATATTTTACGGCAATGAAATTAAGTGAAAATGACACGAGAAAATACCGGACTATTTTTATAATTGGTTACCCAGAGAGACTGCACAACTTTCTCTAGTTAGCTAGAATAACAGTGCCAAGCATGAGGAAAAATATCTGCAAAAACGGCATTGGTCATGTATTTCATGCGATATCCTAACAGACACATATATAATTTTTCTTACAAGAAAACTCACCTGAACAGATGAGTCTCAGATTCATGAAATACTCCGTTTATTCTATGCACTTGATGAAATACAAGTCAAAGCTCGATTGGATTAGCCGATAGCTAGTCCGAAATGTACTTGGTCATGCGGAAAATCGAGCATGTGCTCCACGCCATGCTCACACCTACGCGTTGTTTTAACCATCGGGTTAATTATGACAAGATAATTGATGAAAGAAAAATTTTATAAGAAAGTGCATTGTTATTGCACTTAGGATGGTCCTTTCTTGCGAATTTCATGATGGAATGGAGTTCCATCGCCGAGTGAAGTGATCATGGAGTTCCCTCACCAAAGAAGTATTTTGATGTGAGGTTGACATCGCTATGCTATGATATTTCTTTTCATCACGAGTTTCATGATATATGGTTCATAAGGCTGTGTTATTTTCCCTATATACGTGCATTTTCTGGAATTTCAATTTCGAATTACATCATTAGATTTTCAAGGAAAGAAAGAAGTTACATGGAGAAGGTCTACAGAAGTTTAAGATGCGTTTGATAATCTGCCGGAATTTTTAATTTTGCTCTAGAAGTAATTCTGGAGCAGAAACGTATTTGGTAAAGAATGACTTCTGAAACAGTTTTCTACTTTTAAATGAGATTTGTGTTTGGTAATGAATTGATTCTAGCTCTAGAGAATCACTTTTTGCCAGAAGTGATTTTTCTCTATTTTCACTTCTCATTTTCCTTCTCACGCTCGTAGGTTGTCGCCGGTCACCGTCGGCCGCTCGTCATCGCCGATTGCTGACACCGGTCGCCGCCTACGGGCCCCGGTCGTCGGACGCTGATCGCTGGCCGTCACCCGTCGGCCCCGGTCATCGATCATCGACTGCCAGCCCTAGTCGTTGAACGCTGATCGCCGGCCGCTGACCCCGGACGTCGACCGTCGAATGCCCGCCACCGATCGCCGAACGCTGAACGTCAGCCACTGATCTCCGGACGCCGTTTGGTAAACTTGCCAAAAGCAGAAGTAGAATGAGGGTGTGTTTGGTAAGCATAATTTCTCATTCTTTGCTAAATTAATTCTGGTAAGAATCAATTCTTGCCAAAATAAAAAAATTCTAACGAGAATGATTTTCATGCAAGCCATTACCTTCCATATAATTGGGGAGGGGAAGTATACGCCACAAACTTAGATATAAAGCCAAGTTATAGAGGATGAACCGGTTGAAGATCAGTTTAGAACGAGCGTCAGGCGAAATTAGTGAACAAATCATACGTTTATCACATTAGGTTTCTATGTTATAAGATGTGGATTATGGAACCTGCTTGCCCAAGCAGAAGAAAATCAGAGGACAGAATCGAACGCATGGGAACCGAGCCGTGTACCGATCACGGCGGAATTTCTAGATTTCGTTGCCAAGGCGTCTAACGCAACCCAGGATTTGGCGACCAAACTTTCGTGACGAAGCGGGCTTTTTGCAACGACATTTCAAGTCTGTTGCGACGAAAATGAATTCAGTGCAATAGCCCAGCTCTTTTGCAGTGATGTGACTCGCCCACCATTGGGCCTGCTAATTGCTTGTCGCTAATGGACTCGGTCCACTAATGACACCATCGCATCGAGTACTTGCAATCCAACTTTCATCAAGCTTTAAAGGCTGCGTATGGTGAACCAAATGTAAGTCCGGATTGGATAATTTTTATTCTATCAAATGTTTGGGAGAACACTAGATTCGGATATGATTCAGATAAAAAAAATCCCACAAAAAAAAATCTCATGGACTCGCTTCGCTGTTCACCGTTCGACATCATCCCTGCAAGGTCTGCACCTCTCAGTCGATCTCTCTTCTCGCTGTCGGCTCGCCACCACCGCCCTCGACCCCGATCGCCATCGCCTTAGACCGTTGCTTCCAGCTACGTCACGTGCAACCATCCAAAGTGTTAATTTCCTCTAACAAGTTTTATTTCTTTTTTCCTGGCGGAAGGCCACATTCTATCTGTGAAAATTTTAAGCGCTCGTCATCGAGAGTTTCGATGAACACTACTCTTGTTTTCAATCATGCTCTGCTTCTCCTTCGATCCTAATAAAAGGATTGGCGATGGGTTAGATTGATGGGCTCACCAAGGAGGGTTCATCTCTACGAGCCATTTAATTTGATGAAGACGGGTCATCGAAACTGGAATCTGAATCTGTTTGCTTGGACCTTCTGGGTCTGCGTCTTGTCCCTGTTTAGTACTCTGTTCTGTGCTGTCAATAAGTTCCTGAGGTAACAAAGTAGTGAGTTCTATATTTTTCCTTTGATTTTCAATATTGGGTAAGAGTCTGCTTAACTCTGTTTCGGAAAAGAACTTCAGAGAGGAAACGACGGATTTGAGTTCAGCTGTAGAGGACTCGAGTATTGATTTCAAAGTATTACTCCACAAAGCGACCTGCTAAGAAGGAAGATTGAGCAATCAAACAAGCAAACAGAGAAATGTAGCGCACACCAGATGTGAAATTTTTTAACCTCCTGCCATTGCTGGAGGATGAAGATGATGATGGTCTGTGGTGTCTCATCTTCCTTCACCACCGACCATGAGAGAGAGAGAGATGAGTTAGCTGAGATTGTCCATGTATTTCAAACTCTCATGGGGATTATAGTTATCAGAATCCATGTTATATCTAGACATTATCAAACATTGTATCAGATATTTCCAATCTATCCTAACCTTGTCACATCCGGCAAAAATGTCTGGACGACTAAACGTAGCATAATTGTTTGGGGGATCTTCAATTGTGCACCAAAGTTAGTAGGGAAAATTGTCCGATCAATTATAAAATTTATTATATGGACGTTAATTCAATCATAAACTTTTTAGTTTTGCCAATTTAGACTTAAACCTTTGCGCAAAATTCTGATGTAGTCCTTTCGATCAATTTTCAATGAAAGTCGCTGACGTGACGGTTTAGACATCGCTGGCCGTCCTACGTGGTGCACCGCCACGTTAATGATTTTCGGCAATAATTAGTCGAAAAGACTATATTGAAATTTCACACAAAAATTTAAGACTAAAATGGTAAAATTAAAATATTTAAGATTGGATTGGTATCCGTGCAATAAATTTAGGAACGGTTAAACAATTTCCCCAAAATTACATGAAAATGAAGATTAATATTTTCTCAAATGCAATAGGGCAACTCTCAACTCGACAAGGTAATTGACCTCTTGAAATCATGTGACATTACTTAGAAATGCATCCCAAGTTACTCTTATTTGGTTAATTGGAGTAGGGCGATGAGAATTAAGTTCAAAGAATCGGAACTGATAATACGTAATCGAAACAAAAACCTCTAAATTGTCGTGTTCTTTACCACCTTGGAATAGAATGTATGGTTTGAATATCATAATTGTGGGAAAAATGGTCCAAAAAGTTCTAGACTTATTGTATAGCGGCCAATTCATTCTTAAACCTTCCAATTGTGACAATTTAGTCCTATTAGTCCTAAAACTTTTGACAATTTACTAATTTATTCCTTACGGCTAATTTTGGCTAGAAATGGCTGACGTAGCAATCTAGCAATGCTAACCGTTTTACATGGCACGGTCGATACTGATGTGGATGATTTTTTTTTAAATATTTTTATGAATTTCTTTTCTATTCTTTCTTTTTTTTCTTTCCTTCTTCCTCTAGTTGGTTGTCAGGTCTCGACGATGGCAAGCAAGGTCAACCTCACCCTCGCCTGAGGTTGGCGAGGCTGGCCTCACCTAGTGACAACGAGATGGAACCTTGCCAATGACCAACGAGGCTTGATCCTCGCCGACCCTCCCCTCTAGCTAGCCATTGGCCATTGCCAAGGCCTAGTGACCAGCTAGAGGAAGAAGAAAAGAAAAGAAAATAATTTATAGAAAATTCGAATAAATTAAAAAAAAAATGTAAAAAATTGTCAATGTTAGCGTCAATCGTGCCATATGAGATGGCCAACAATGACTAGATCGCCACGTTAGCTATTTTTGGCCAAAGTTGGCTGGAAAAATTAAATTGACAAATCGTCAAAATGTTTAGGACTAAATTGAAAGGTTTTGGACTACATTTACAAATCGTTAAAAAAGTTTAAAATTATATCGGCCAAAATTGAAAAGTTTACGACCGAATTGACATCTGTTCGATAGGTATAATACTTTTTTGATAATTATCCAGTCAATTTTTAGTTGACACAAAAACCCAGAGGTTTGATAAGTAGTTGTTGACTCATACATAAACATGCATCATGCATTTCATATGTGTCTGCATATCATTGCCAGTATATCTCTTGAATTATAGTTTGCAGAAATCCCGTTTCAATGGACAAAATCCAGTTTTGCTTGCGTTTGCTCATGCATCCAGGTTCTTCACATTTTTCGCAATTTATTTACTGTTTTGATTATTGAGTTTTGTTCGTGTGTGTGATAACAACGGTTCGAAACCTAGAGTTCTCTTGGCGTTGATGTTTTTTATTTTATTTTTTGCTATGAAAAGATTACAACAAATTTATTGGATTTATTCACAACTAGACTCGCATGCGACGAGTCAATTTAAGGAATAGTCAATTTCATAATTGCACGGATTTTGGACAGAGGATTGGCTCTGTCGAAGCCAACCAGGCCCGTTATAGTCATCATAATTGATTACTAAGGTTTACCTTACTAAAAAACCTATGAAATCCACAACATGGTAAGCTATCAAGGGCATTCTCGCTCTCCGACTTTTTAACTTTGCGTTTTCATGGGCATTCAAATAATTCAATATCGGCATAGACTCGATCAAAATTGCTGGCAATGGTGTTTGTCAATCTTCGGATGCAAAATCAATCGATTTCCTAATATCAAGTACTACCTTTACTTCAAAAGGCATTGAACATGCCAAGCCAAGCAAATCGAGCTTGTAACCAAGTATGGTATTAAAGTAATGGAATATCGGTAATGGTTTAGATGGGTGGCAGCGGATGGGCCAAGACCCTGAATCATCCATACTAGCTTTGCACGTCCCTTCCCCTGGATTAATTGGTACCTCAACTAATGTTTGATAGAAAAGTTGTATACCTATTGTACTTTTGCTAATTCAGTTATAAACCTTTTAAATTTATCAATTGAGTCATGAATCTTTTGCATTTATGCCAATTCAGTCGTTTTGACTGGCTGGCGTTGATGTGGCGTCGCCGGCGTTGATATGGACAATCTTAATAATATTTTAATATTTTAAGAAATTTTTTCTTTTTTATTTTATTTTTCTCTTTCTTTTTTGGTTTTCTTCTGAGCTCGCAAGCCATAAGGCCAGGGTTGTGAAGCCCTTGCCGACCACAAGGGGAAGAAAAAGCAAAAAAGAAAGAGAAAAAAGAAAATTAAAATTCAAAATTCAATAAATATTAAAATATTGTTAGAATTATCCATGTCAGAGCCAGCCGGCCAAATGAAATGAATCGATACAAATATAAAAGGTTTATGACTCAATTGGCAAATTTAAAAGGTTTAGAACTGAATTGGCAAAAGCGCAATTGATTTAAGACTTTTTTATGATTTTTCCAATGGTTGATTCAACGAAAAGGTATCGAACACGACTCATCTTGGTATACTATAAGAGCATGCATGTACCCATCAAGAGTATCTAATAGGAATTTCATATTGGAAGCGTATCTAGTAAAATATGTATCACTCCTTCATAAAGTTTGAAATATTTACAATTAATTATTTGCACTAGGCCATATCGTTTGGGCCAACAAAAATAATATCACAAATCTCTACACGGATGATATGTAACGACGCAGTAGAGAACATGGAGACCGAATTCAACTTACGACTAGAGAGAGTGGCAATTAGACTACTGGAGCCTATTAATAAGAGCCAAAGCATTGCTAGTTAACTGAGCCACCCTCACAATGCTGTTTCTAATTGGCCCTTTAACTTTCTTATTGTTGCTAATCCCACCCTCTTGAAATCCATCCATGCAAGTGTCCTCGTCGGTCAAAGCAGCACTCAACCAAGTCTGTATGTCGCTCATGTTGGTCTCAAATTGAGGGCCATCAAGACCCTTCATCGCAACCAACGACTGGCGAATCTCATCGACCGAGTCACTCATGGTCTCGACGCAGTCAATCACCGCCCCCGCTTCTCTCTTGCTCAGGCCACCGGCCTTCGACAACTTGTACACCATGTTGGAAGCGGACTGCGCACTCTTGAGGGTCACCAACAGAGCCGCATTGGCCATCTCCTTGGGGCTCGTTTGGATGGTGCTCGCATAGGAGGAGAGCGTTTGGTAACATACGTCCGGATAGATGGTGAACCCACACGAGGTCTTGATGAACTCGGTGTTGGATGAGAAGTGGTCAAGCCTTGATGAGGCCAAGCATGGCTGCGCAATTGAGAATAGAATCAAGATGGAGGTGGTTGAAGTTGCAAGTGCAAGCCTTGGGGTGGTAGAAGGAGAAGAAGAGGACTTGTTTTTACACGTGGGTGATTCCATGGAGGGAGAGATTATTAGTTGCTGAATTGAACAACAGGAAATACATATATGTTTTTGGTTAGGGTCCCAATGGTGAGGCCTAACAGCCCTTCTTATAGGGTTAGCATGAAAATGGGAGTTTGGGACAATGTGAGGGGCTCTTTGGAGGGCTCTCCGGGCCTTAAAAAATGATTGAATGGTGATGAGAAGAGCGGATGCACTGCCAAAAGCGAGAGATAAGGTGGGGTTGATCCACATGCATTGGAACATGGAGGAGGACAAGTTGGGTCGGGAATGTGAAAAGGAGAGAATCATTTTCGAACATGGTAGAACATAGTTTTGCTGGCCCTTGCCATTCATACCTGCTGGAGAAAATATCAATAGGGAAAAAGCGGAATCAAACTTTAATGCGTAATAACACTCTCTTTAAGAAATTATTTGCCCTACAACGTTGCTAATGATTAATGACAAAAATCCTTCAAGATACAATAAAGTCTCAAGCGAGAACACCATATAGCAATTATGGTATTTCTTCAAAAGCTCCAAAGGAAAACAATCGGAGATTAAAGGCTATATTTTTTATGAAAGAGACGAAAAATCGAGAGGGTTAATAACTATTGAGATGGAAATGACGAATTTGTAAAGTTACATTATGAACAAACACTGTTTCAAAAAAACACAACTGTTCATTTTTTTACTATAAATACGAAATTAAAAAATAATAAAAATAATCACAACATAATTGCCACACATTCATGTCTTTTCGATATGAGACAATACGTCTCTTAAAAAAAAAAACCACCACTCATGTCTTTTCAATGTGATATAAGGACAAGGCACCTCTTAATTTGTTTTACAAGCAAACTACCAACAATACCTACGGAAGCATTAATTTTATTCACAAACTCTTAATCCTTACACAATACTAGCTATATCACTATGATATATGAGGTAAATCAAACCCAACTATTAAAACGCATTCGTGGGGCTTAACTTCACTAGACATCCCAATTCCAACGTCACGGTTAATACATTGAAACCCATTTTCAATCGCGAGAATCGCTAAGTGTACTAAAACTGTAACTAGCTTTTTGATAAATCATGTGACAACTAGATCCGTCAAATGATTCGGGTTATGTCAAAAATAGTTCAACCCAAACTAACCCATCTCCATATAATATAAATCTAATTTTGCATACCCGACCCGACTCATACTGCTAAAACATTTTTATATTTAGCCTAATGTAGGAAAACTCTTTATCCAAATTGAGGTGAAAGCACAGAGTAAACAAACACGAGATCGAATGAAGGTGAGAGAGAATGAAGAGAAAGTCATAGAGGTGGATTGAGACTAAGTAAGTTGTGAATCTATTTGACACTCATATTATTTTGGATTTTACCATTCTAAATCCATTTATTGATATAACTAACTCATATAACAACTCGGCTCATCAAATGTAGGTTAAGAATTAGGTTTATGACCCATTTTGATAGATCTAGTGCCAACCTTAGATTAGATATTTAAATAAATCAATCATTTTGTTTAAATACTCGACGAATCATTTGACGAATCATTTGAAAAACAGAATTTAGTAACAAAGGTCCAGTACCTATAATATTTCTTTTCAGCGTTGAGGCACTAGAATCATGCATGCAGACTTTTCATTCCTAAGTTTTCAAATCTAATAAATCTGTTTGCACTTACAATGGGAATCTTGCGATGGAGAGAAGAATAAGCATAAGTGCTCAAGATCGTGTTAATAAAAGCCAAGAAGAATAGGCATTAACATATTATTTAAAAAAATTAAGACTTTTTGTCGGAATTTATTTTTGGGGCACTTAAGTGATGGTTTGTTTTCCAATGTGGCATTAAAGTGCTCTCCTACGATAGTTTTGACATCAAAATGAAGTCGTACAAAAGTTATGAAACTTGTAATATCGTTTCAGATATCCACGTAACCATACAATTTTTCATACAAATCCAGTGAATGAATGAAGTATTTGCGTGATTGTCGGCCGTCGGAACCCATGATGGTTGGGAGCGTACACAAAGGTGGGCCCTACCTGAGGCCCACGCCCACATGCATCGAAGATAAAGCAAAAAGCCCCTTCGCTTTCTTCTCCGTTTATTCGTCGTTCTTTGAAGCCTGTCCATTCTCACTTTTTCCATGTTTAGGTTGCGCATGGCAATATTTTTATTTCACAATTTTTATTCTAGAAATTATTCTGGAACAAGTTTCGAATAGAAATTCGTTTGGTAACGCAATTTTATTTTTCTATTTTTGGAATAAATTTTTATTCCAAAAATAATTCTGAAACAGAAATCAGAAGTTAAAATTTTCAACCTTTTGATTTTTGGAACAAAAATCAGAAATTTTCTCTCTTCTCTTTCTCTTCACGACTCACTCTTCTTTCTCTCTCGGCTCCTCGCCGTCGTTGCCCACCTGCCTGTTGTAGTCGCCTGCCACTAGTCTCTGTCGGCCATCCGCTACCTGCCACCGGTCGCCATTCGCCACCCACCGTCGGTTGCTGCTGCCCGCCACCCATCGCCGCCCGCTCTCCGTCGCCGCCCGCCAACCGCCGCCGTCCACCGACCGCCCGCCACCAATTGCCGCTGATAGTCAATCGTCATCGCCCTCACCACTCGCCTTCTGCCACCATTCACCAGCTACCACCTTTGGTCATCGCCGCCGTCTACCACCCGCCGATTGCCGCCGTCCGACGCCGTCATGAAAATAAAAATTTTATGTTGTTATCAAACAAATTTTTGTTCTAGAAATGGAAATTTTGTGTCGTTATCAAACGCGTTTCTCTGCTCAAAAAATAATTTCTGGAACATAAATTTTGTCATGCATGCCCTTAGTTGCCCACATTTGGCAATACATAGATAGGTGTTGGGCCACATCAACATTATGATTCCCAAGGAAAGATATTTTGATAGCACATCTTGTACAACTTTAGTCTAATTGGCTGTCTGGTGCTAACATGCACTGCCGATGCTGACATAGATAATTTTAATAATATTTGATTTTTTGATTTCTTTTTGATTTATTTTTTCTTAGGTCATTGGCAATTGAGGGGAAGAAAAGGAAAAAGAAAGACAAAGAAAAGAAATATATATATATTAAAAAAACTGTCCACGTTAACGTTGATATGTTAAATGGACTGAATTGACACATATGCAAAAGATTTAGGACTGAATTGGCAAAAAAAAGAAAGGTTTATGACTAAATTGATATAATTGCAATAGGTTTATAACTTTTTTTGGTAATTTTCCCCCTTGCCAAACAACGAAGAATTATTGGACAGATGGGTACATATATAGGAATCAACCTATGTCTATTACAACTAATCAAGTTAAAAAAAAAAAAATATATCTCTTAGTTAAAGGTAGGATAGTATGAAACACTGGGTCATGGGAAAGTAGATTTGCTTAAATTCAAGAATTTCATATGTAGTAATAATTTGGGACGGAAAACTAAGGCACACGCTTCGTGCTTCGTAATT
Source organism: Metrosideros polymorpha var. glaberrima (assembly GCA_001662345.2). Lineage (NCBI taxonomy): Eukaryota > Viridiplantae > Streptophyta > Magnoliopsida > Myrtales > Myrtaceae > Metrosideros > Metrosideros polymorpha. The sequence continues at coordinate 554,137 of BCNH02000011.1, forward strand.
CTGCTGCTTCCTCAAAGTAGATCTATGGACATTGGCATATACGGTCGAGTGCATATTACAAGATTTTCGATCCTTGGTATGCAAAATCATCGATAATGATCAGCTCTTGGAATAGCTCGATTTGAATGTTTTTCATGTGTTTGGCGATCAGGCTATATGGCTTCATGTTCAAGCTCTAGGCGTCAGTTTTCGGCTCATGCATCTTCTTTCCATTACGCCCTTTTCCTCTTCTAACATAGTTTCTTATGTTCATGTTTAATTACTTCAGCCCAAGAAAGGGACACGAAAATCCTAGCGATGCTCGATCCCTTAGCTCTCCTCCAGATAAGAACTCGCCGCGTCAATCCTTAGCCGAAAACGACTAAGAGAGAGAGAGAGAGAGAGAGAGGAGTCCGAACATGTTGGGGAGACAGATGTTTAATTATAGTTGCGCAAGTGGAGTGTCGTAGGGCACGAGAGGGCAAGTTGATGTTGCGCACTCGCAATACGCTGGCAGCTTGGTCACTAATGGCGTCCATCGAGAAGGCCGGTTGAAACCCATCGGACCCGGTCCGTGCAAGCTGTAGGCACCTCCTTCCAATTCACCTATCAAGTCGAACGTCTTTTTCACCATTTCGTAGGGTCCCTTCCAGTTGCCCAAAAAAATATCAATGCTTAATAACGTGCTCACGTGATATTAAACTCGGACGTTCAAAATATCCCATCTTTCTTCCAAAACCCTTGTCTTCATGGGGCCATCGACCAACCCGTGTATATCCCATTTGCCATCATCCTTCACCCTTTTTCTCATCCACTTAATGACTTGGGTTTGCTTTCTTTCTTTCCCTATAAATAGGAGACCTTCCTTTCCCACTTTCATCGCCCAACTCAACTCAACTCACTCGACTCACTCAACTCACTCACAAACACACTCAGTCACAAACAGAGAGATGGAACGATCGAGTGCTTCGGCAAATTTAGCAGCAACGCTCCTCTTTTGCCTCGTCTTATTTTCCTACGGCATCTCAATTAGCTCGGCCCAAGCATCGACCAACACCGAGTTCTTAAGAACATCGTGCAGTAAAACCACCTACCCGCGCCTCTGCTACACCTCCCTCTCCAGCCACGCCAGCCTCATCCAAACGAGCCCCAAGCTCCTCGCCGGTGCTTCCCTCAATGTGACCCTCGACAAGGCGCGCTCGACCTTGACCATGATGGTGAGGCTGTCACGGACCCGCGGGATGAAGCCGAGGGAGATCGGGGCGATGCGGGACTGTGTCGATGAGCTGAGCAGCTCGGCGGACGAGCTGAGGCGGTCCATCAACGAGATGGGCCAACTCAAGAGGTCCTCCAACTTCGGGCTGATCATGAACGACGTGCAGACGTGGGTGAGCGCTGCCCTCACGGATGAGAACACGTGCTCCGACGGCTTTGCTGGGAGCATGATGAACGGCAATATGAAGACGGTTGTGAGGAATGAGATACTGACCATCGCGCATCTCACCAGCAATGCTTTGGCCTTGATCAATAGTTACGCCTCGCTTCAGGGCTAGTGCCTATTGCTACATAGCCATGACCATAAATCATTCCCAGCTAGATACATAGAGAAGGTATATAATTGTTTGGGACCTACGTCATATGATTGTGAAACTCTAGGTGTTATGTCGTTGATCTATAAGATCTCGACGGAGTCGCCGAATTAAAAGAATTGATGGCGGCGATTAAGGTAGCAATAAGATGCATAAATGAAGTTAATTTTGTTTCCCCCATGTGCTCTGCAGTTCATATGTGCATACGTTTATTAGACTTGTATCTGGTGATCGAATGATTCGAATGGACCTATTGTTTGCTGGAAAAGCCCTAAATGGACCAAACTTAGTGGACCACACGTACTCTTCGATGGAGGTCTTATGAATGGGCAGATTTTATACCGAGGAAAGCGGATCCAAGGGGCTGAGGAATACTAGATTCTATCAAACAAGGATCCAGGGTTACATGTTCAGTATTGTCCCCAGACTTGTTTAGGAAATGAGCTTGAAATGGAGTTTTGTTGAAATGGAAACGGGAATACAGAACGTATGGGGAAGAGGTTGAAGATGAAGTGAGTAGAAAATAAAATAAAATCTCACTGGGTATATATATCGTACGAAGAAGTGGGACGGTTCAAATGCCAACGGTTCATAGTGGCAATGGACCATGGTTCAAGAGACATGCTGAACGTGGTGACGTGTCGAAATTTCATGGGTGGAGGACCAAAGTAATTGTCACGTCATGAATTTTTGAAATGCCACAAACATTAATCCACGTCCAATCGAACCGTTAGAGGTAATTATTTGTGCCTTTTTAAATATTTAAAACGATTAAAAATCTGTAATTCTTATGAAGGGGCATATATTTATAAAAAAATAACCAAGTGACGTGACGTCAATTTGAATGAGTTACTAAGTTCGATTTGGTTATAGGTAAGCTATCAATAATAGAAACACTTGTCAATGACCATGATAATATATCAATGATCATGAAATACAGCTATCGACGTAAGATGTTGAATGGCCAACATATTGATTGGATGATGAAACCAATACATGGCCAATGTTACAATGAATTTGGCCAAGTGTTGGATGTAGGAAAATAAAGGGAGGATATGAAGTGAAGATGTTGATTGAAGACAACGATACCATTAACGGTTGAACTCAATGGCACTTATGGGGTTGTAACCGGATAATGTTGACGTGCAATCATAGGACCTAAAGTTATGGAGATGCGGTTGTAATTGTCATTAGAGTCTTAATTGTTTATGAGTGGTTATGTTTTATAGTTTATAAAAGGCGACGTGTAATTGTTACAAAAGGATTCATCATCATCAACAAATATTCTTTATGTGTTTCCAGTATTCGGTATTTGCATTTCTTTTCCATTAAATTTATCGTTCTTCGTTCTTATTAGACAAATTCAATTCTTATCCGAATCGCTGTTGATGATGAGAGATATTTCATGAATAGGGATAGATCCTGATTTCTAATGAAACAACCCACTTCCCTTATATTTCTAAATCTACTAATGGGGATGTAGGTTCATGATCACAGGCTAAATTTGGATTATGAACTCGGGTCTATTGATGTCGACGCAAACACAAAGTATTAACATTCTGAAAAAAGAAATCGATTTACATTAATATCCGTTTCATTTTCAAATCTGTCAACATTCAGTACTATAAGCCTATCAATCGAGTGGAAAGTCCACTCTCGTTTATAGACTAAATCTGATTATGGCTTATGAAAATCTTACGAAACGGATCCATATCTTTCGAGATTTGCATTCAATCCCAAAATTCGTTAGTGTTGCATAGCTAGAAAATGTAAATTCATACTGGATGAAAAAAACCTGATAAATCTTTTCGAAAGAAGGTTGGTCAGTTTGGGCAAGAAAAAGAAATCTGGCGTAATCAGTAATTGAGACACTCCACATAACAGTACGATTATCATGCAAAAACACTGTGAATGAATAAAGAATGATCTTCGGACCATAGTTAAACTCGTGAATTTATTCATGTGATGTCGGCCGCCGGACTCTATGATGGTTGGGAACGATCACAAAAGTGGGCCCTACCCACCCGAGGGCCCACGCCCACATGCATTGAAGGCAAAGCAAAAAGCGCCTTCGCTTTCCTATGTTAAAGCGAATCAATCCGTCACGTTTGTCGCGTTTCTAAATGTGGCAATACAGTGTTCAGGACTATCATTCGCAAGGAGAGATATTTCGACAAAAAATGTATTGTACAGCATCCCTCGCACATCGTTATCTTTTTAAACACCGCTTGAATCAAGGGCTCAATCAACGAAAAAACTAAGGCGTGTACTTCATGTTTCATAATTCTACTGCTTCCTCAATATAGATCCATGGAAATTGGCATAAATGGTCACGTGCACATTGTAAGATTTTCAATACATGGTATGCAAAACCATGAAGAATGATCGGATCTTGTGATAGAGAGCTCATCGTTAGCAATGGCCTGACCTCGAGTCAAATGTTTTTCATATGTCGGCGAGTAGGCAATACGGCTTCGTGTTCCAGTTCTCTGCAGAAAGGCGTCTGTTGTCGGCTCATGCATCTTCTTTCTTTTTTCCTTTCTCTCTTTTAACTTAGTTTCTTATGTTGGTGTTTAATTACTTAAGCCAAAGAAAGGGACACGAAAACCCCAGCGATGCTCGATCCCTTAGCTCTCCTCTAGACAAGAACTAGAAGTGTCAATCCTTTGTAAGAGTTTTTCTAATATGTGGGCTACATTAATTGATATTGTAATTTACCTTTATATGGGATTGGTCTAATAAAATTATATATAAATATTCTTAATTAGTCTAATATGGGACTGGCTTGTGTGGGCCAAGTTGAGCCTGGCTCTTAATGAGAGGGTCTAGCTGAAAACTCTATAAATAGTGCTCAAGTCCCTCCTCTAACCCTAACGCACATATTTCCTCACATAAGGATCAGATACAGTTATCTGACGTAAGGGACAGTCTCATTGAGCTAGTGATCAAGAGGGTTATAGAGGAGAAGAACTTGAGAAGGATCATCGCTATTCCGCATCAAGATCGACGGGTTCCTAATCATGTGACTTAATTCATTTTCCTTAATTGTTGTGTTCTAGATTCTTGCTATGGAGATCTTGGGTGTCGTTTATTGACTGCTAACATGTGGTATCAGAGCCTCCATAGGCGAGAACTCGAACCTTCGAATTTGCCTTAATTTTGAAATTTTTCTCACGAAAAATCTTATTTTTATCACATATTCAGAATCTACACATCGAGACGAGAAGAACCGTGGGCGGCGCGTCCCCATCGGACGCCACACGCGCCCCCACACGCCGCTGAAGCTCCCGGCCAACGTCGAGCATGCACATATTTGATTTAATATGTAGAGTGTGATTCATTGATGCATGTATTTGATTTAACATGTGTCGATGTATTGAACAATGTAATTAACATGTCATGTGATATTAGTGATTAATAGCCCCTATTTTCAAGACTAAAATTGCATGTATATGGTAAATGTGAGATATAAAGTTTATATCCCCGGTATGAGCGAGTTTTAAGAATTCAATTGAGTTGTGACTGCCAAAGTAGTACACTTAATTGAGTTTGAAAAATATCGATCTCATATTGTAGTGAGATGTCTCCTGTTCTAATGCGTGATCATACTTCCAAAGGAGGTGATTATGTATTGGTTCATGGAGGGTTTCATGTGCAGCATGCGTGAGGGGTGACTGATTCTAGTGATTCATATATCCAAAGGTAATGAATTCACGAAGATTAGAATATATTCTCATGGCCGCTGTCATGTTGGGAGTATACAACTGCATGTCATGTTTTCTACCCAAAGGTGATTATATGATGATGTATGTAACTCTCAAGATGAATACTCACTTTATGTTGATTGTATACATTGTTTGTTTGTTTTAGTCACCTTATTTGTGAATGGCAAATCCATTATGATTGAGGCTCTTATTAATTCAAACTGTAAGAAGTGGATAGATGATTTTCTGTTTGAAATTGAGCTGGCAGATATTCATATTGCTCTACTAAGAATAAGATGGTAGATTTTATTATCAATAATACAGATTCCGAGAAGGCACATTGTGCAGCTTCGGAAAAGAGCAATTGGGTTTTCTTTTCATCTATTAAGCAATCTATACAGGTCCACTTGAAAAGTGGTTTGTCAGCTGACTGCACTGCTAAATATATTAAGGTAGGCTTGAAGATTTGAAATTATGTCTTGTTTAATGCTGAGTTGGTTACATCTGCAATGACTCTTCAACGTAAGGTATATTGTATTTGGTAATGTTAAAGTTTAGTTTTAAGGATGGTAAGGCATTTTTCCCTATAGGTCTCTAATTCCAGTAACAAAAGTGGGTACAACATTCAAAATCATACTCATAAAGGAACTCATTAAATTACTGGTCATTCTGACAATTTCGGGTCCTAAGAAAGCATCTTTTAATAGGATGGTAACCGCTGCTTCTTTTGTAAGAGAAAAAGTCACATAAAGAAAGACTGCGATAAATTTAAAACTTGGTTATACAAGCATGAGCATACAGGTAATGATTTTTTGGCATTGATTTATGAATCCAATCTATCAGAAGCCACATCCAGTTCTTAGTGGTTAGATAACGATGCAACTAATAATGTTGCATTTACCATAAAGAGATTCATAAATCATAGAATGCCAAATAAAAATGAATCAAAGCTCATCATAGGAAACGACAATAAAGATGACGTTAAGTTCGTGAGAAATATCATTTTAATTCTATATCCTGATTTTAATTTGATGTTAAGAAACACATTTTATGTACAATCTTTTAGACGGAACTTAGTTTCCATATCATGTTTGGACATGTGTGGCTATTTTTATTTTAAAATAAGAAATAATGATGTTTCTAAATCCTTTAATTCAAAATAGGTTTGGTGCTGTAATATGTCCAATGGATTGTACAGATTGTGTTTAACTTCCAATGATATATACGTCGCTTATACGGTTGAAAAAGTTATTTCCAAAAGATCTTTACCTTAGGAACGGTCATATGTATTGTGGCATACATGTTCTTAGTCACATCTCTAGTGAAAGAGTGGAAAGGCTGACATCCTACGTATTCTTAAAAGTAACCTAGAGATAAACGTAGACTATTGTAGAGGTAAGATAACTAAGATACAGAAGAAATCTGCAGTCCGAAGTCTTGACCTGTTGAAGGTCATTCACACCAATATAAGTGGACCCTATACAGCAATAACGTGATAAAATAATTTTTTCTACTCGTTATAACGATTTTTATTGACAACTATTTTATCACATTTATTGATGACTATTCCCGTTATGGTTACCTGTACTTGATTAAGAAAGAGTCTGAATCTCTTAACATGTTTAAGATTTTTTTTTACTGACGTCGAGATACAATTGAGAAAAAAAAATTATAAAGGTTGTCAGATTTGACTGTATTGGTGAGTGTTATGGCAGCTATGGCAATGCTGGATAGCTTAAGGGCTATTTGCTAAATACTTGAAGGATTTTGGCATAGTAGTTTAATTTACTATGGTTGAAATTCCTAAACAAAATGATGTGGCCGAAAGGCGCAATCGCATCTTTATGGATATAATGAGGAGTATGATTTGTATGACTGATTTACTTGATTTTCTTTGGGGGTCAAGCTTTGAAAATTGCGTTTTATATTCTAAATCGCATTTCTACCAAAGCTATTATACTGTTTTTATTTTATTTTTTATGTTATGGACTGGACGTAAACCTAGCATGTGTTACATAAAGTTTTGGAGATGTCATGCAGAATTGAGGTTATATAATCTAACATAAATAAGCTGGACTACGGAACCACTCGGTGTTACTTCATATCTTACACAAATCATTCGAAGGGGTATTAGTTTTATAACCCCAATAGAGGCATAATAATTGTGGAAACACAGACAATAAAATTTTTGAAGTTTGATGTGTCCGAAAAGGGTAAATGCTCACAGACTATTAAAGACAATAGTATGGTGGGAACCACTGTATTGTTTTCTCTGCTTATGTAGACGATTATGAAGTCTCCCACGTTTCAAACTAAACCTGTTAAGGATCAGGAGCCTGTTGTTGAGGCAGTTCCTGATGAAGTTCATCAAGTTTCTCAAGTGCAAGATGAGGTTAAAATAGCTCCGCTAAGAATTTCTATTAGACAGAGACAATCAGTTATACCACCAGACTACATAATTTATCTGGGAGAACATTGCTATGATATCGGTTACGTATAATTGATCCAGTAATTTATACGGATGCTATTTATTATCCTCAATTAAATTTGTGGTTGAATGTGATAAAAGACGAGATATAATATATGAAACAAAATGGTATTTGGGAGCTTATTAAATTGTTTGAAGGACACAAGCCCATTAGCTGCAATTGGGTGTATAAGACTAAAAGGGTCTCTAAAAAAAAGATTGAGAATTTTAAAGCTAACCTGGTAACTAAGAATTTCACTCAGAGAAAAGAATAGACTATAAATCAATTTTTTTTCAGTCTATTTAAAAAAAAATAAAAAAATGAATGATCATGGTTTTCATATCTTATTTTGATATATAATTATGCCATATAATTTAAAAATTTTCTTTATAAATGGAAACTTTTATAAGGATGTTTATTTGATATAACCCGAAGGTTTTGCAGGTGATGATTCAGGTAAGCTTGTGCATAAACGTAAAAGTCTACTTATAACCTTAAGTAAGCTTCTAGATAATAGTACTTGAAGTTTCATAATGTTGCCTCCTTATTTGGTTTTGTTGAGAACAAAGTAAATCAGTATATATACTCTAAGGTCAGTGGGAGAAATTTTATTTATTTATTTATTTTTCGCAATTTTTGTTGAAAATTTTTGAAATAAAGGACCTTGGTGAGACGTCTTTTGTCTTTGGTATTGAGATTCATAGGGATCGTTCTCGCCATTTATTGGGTTTGTCTCAGAGGACATATGTTGATTGTATTTTGACAAAATTCAGTATACAGTATTGCAATTTCATTGAGAGTGATTGACTGAATTTGTCACAATGTCCTCATTTAGAAATTGAGAAAATCCAAATAAATGATGTACCTTATGCTAGTGCACTTGCAACTATAATGTATCCAAAAGTTTGCACTAAGACTAGACATTGCTTTTGCAATGAAACTTTTAGGCAGATATCAATTAAATCCAAGATACGATCACTGGATTTCTGTCAAGAAGGTCTTAAGATACTTAAAGAAGACAAAAGATTTTACATTGATTTACAAATATGTTCAAGACCTTAACTAGTAGGGTATTCGGATTCAGACTTTACTAGCTGTCAAGATGACATAAGGTCGACAACAATATATATATCTTTATGTTAGCAGGTAGTGCAGTTTAAAGAAAAGTGAGAAACAGAAATCAATATCATCTTTTACCATACAAGTGGAGTTTATAGCATGCTTTGGCTGCTACTCAGGTTATTTGGCTCCACAATTATATTAGGGAGTTGCCTGTATTTGACTTTGTGGAAATGCTTATACGGTTGTATTGTGACAATAACTCTACCGTGTTGTTTATTAACAACAACATGGGTCTCAAGGGGTTTAAGCATATGGCGGTCAAGTAATTGTGACGTTAAAGTAGAGCATATTTCACAGATGATATGATTGTAGATCCACTAACCAAAGGCCTTTGCCCATATGTATTTGATCGACATGTTATTAAGATGGGCTTAGGAGCATCATGAGATGCTGTTGTTAAGTGGGAGCTATTTTTTGTTTTGCTCTAATAAAGTTTACATATGTATTTGTTACATTTTGTAACATTTAGATATGTATCAACTTTTGCATTTAATAAAATGTTTATGAATGTATTGTTATTATGTTGAATACATATTTATTGAAAATTTCAAGGTGTTGTGTAAACCTTAAGTAAAGGCTAGGGGCATTCAAATATTAGCCTTGAATATATGTCTTGTTACACATAAGGCAAAGTTAACTATAAGGTTAAGACATATATATGTTCATTTGAACTATAAAGATATTCTCTAGTGACACTTTCGATTTTGTGACACTTAAAGAAAGAGAATGTGGGATTGACAAAGAGGATGACACATGAGGTATCACCCTTTATGAGGTGTTATTCCATTGCCACACTACCATATTGAATCTATATCAGTAAAATTAAAAGCATTTGTGACCATGGAAGGCTCTATGTGTATTCATGCAGTTACCGCCATGATTCGGTATTTAAGGTTTTATGGGATTGGATTGACTATTAAGAATTATCTTTAGATCAATATAAGGTGCACACACACAGTACAGTTTCAATTAATATAGCCCAAGTGAGAGAATGTAAGAGTTTTTCTAATATGTGGGCTACATTAATTGATATTGTAATTTACCTTTATATGGGATTGGTTTAATAAAATTAAATATAAATATTCTTAATTAATCTAATATAGGACTGACTTATGTGGGCCAAGTTGAGCCCGGCTCTTAATGAGAGGGTCTAGCTAAAAACTCTATAAATAGTGCTCAAGTCCCTCCTCTAATCCTAACGCACAGATTTCCTCACATAAGGATCAGATACAGTTATCTGACGTGAGGGACAGTCTCATTGAGCCAGTGATCAAGAGGGTTATAGAGGAAAAGAACTTGAGAGGAATCGTCGCTATTCCGCATCAAGATCGACGGGTTCTTAATCAGGTATCTTATTTCCTTTTCCTTAATTGTTATGTTCTAGATTCTTGTTATGGAGATCTTGGGTGTCGTTTATCGATTGCTAACATCCTTAGCCCAAAAAGATTGAAAATCTGACCCGGGCAAAAGAATGTCATAAAAAGAGAGAGAAGTCCGAACATGTTGGAGAGAAAGATGTTTAATTATGGTCCCGCAAGTGGAGTGTCGAAGGGCACAAGAGGGCAAGTTGATGTTGCGCAGTCGCAATACGCAGCCAACTCGGTCACTAACGGCGTCCATCGAGAAGACTGGTTGAAACCCATCGGCCCATGGGACCTGGTCCATGGAAGTTGTAGGTACTACTACTACCTCCTTCCATTTCACCTATCATTTGGTCCCTTCCAAGTGCCGAATAATATCAATGGCTTAATAACGTGCTCACTTGATATTTCTCAACCGAAAGATCTTTATGATTATTAAACTCAGACGTTCAAAAGATCATTCAGCTTCAAGTCTCCATCTTTCTTCCAAAACCCTTGTCTTGTCTTCATGGGGCCATCCACCCGTGAATATCTTGGGTTTGCTTTCTTTCTTTCCCTATAAATACTTAAATAGGATACCCTCCTTTCCCACTTCCATCGCCTAGTTCAACTCACTCACTCACAAACACATGGGCACAAAGAGAGAGATGGAACGACCAAGTGCTTTAGCAAATTTAGCAGCATCACTCCTCTTTTGCCTCGTCTTATTTTCCTACGGCATCTCAATTAGCTCAGCCCAAGCATCGACCAACACCGAGTTCCTAAGAACATCGTGCAGTAAAACCACCTACCCGCGCCTCTGCTACACCTCCCTCTCCAGCCACGTCAGCCTCTTCCAAACGAGCCCCAAGCTCCTCGCCGGCGCCGCCCTCAATGTGACCCTAGACAAGGCATGCTCGACCTCCACCATGATGGTGAGGCTGTCACGGGCCCATGGGATGAAGCCGAGGGAGGTCGGGGCGATGCGGGACTGTGTTGAGGAGCTGAGCAGCTTGATGGACGAGCTGAGGCGGTCCATCGACGAGATGGGCCAGATCAAGAGGTCCTCCAACTTCGGGCTGATCATGAACGGCGTGCAGACGTGGGTGAGCGCTGCCCTCACGGATGAGAACACGTGCTCCGACGGCTTTGCTGGGAGCATGATGAACGGCAATGTCAAGACGGTTGTGAGGGATGAGATACTGATCATCCCGCATCTCACCAGCAATGCTTTGGCCTTGATCAATCGTTACCCCTCGCTTCATGGCTAATGCCCAGTGCTACATAGCCATGACCATAAATCATACCTAGCTAGATATATAGAGAAGGTATATAATTGTTTGGGACATACGTTATATGATTGTGAAACTCTAGGTGTTATGTCGTTGATCTATAAGATCTCGACGGAGTTGCCGGATTAAAAGAATTGATGGCGGCGATTAAGGTAGCAATAAGATGCATAAATGAGGGTAATTTTGTTTCACCCGGGTGCACTGAAGTTAATTTGTGCACATATATGTAGACTTGTATCAAGTGATCGAATTGATTCTGATTGTGTGCTGGATTTTTATTTCTCTGGAAGTTGCCAAGTTTAATGCGCAGTGATGCGCATGCACTGCAATTTTTGGCAGCGAGCAACTATTTATTTGGACATGTAGTAATCATCTATCTTTAGGGTTTGTTAGAATATTTAAACCGCTTCTGATACCACGTGAGATCTTGTGAAACCACCGTCGACTGTTTCAAATATTTAAGTTGCTAGACGAAGAAGTGGTTTAATATAAAATATTCTAACTGACTTTTATTAAAAAAATGTTAAATGACAATGTGTAGGTATAAAATTCGATACATCGACATATATATATTTTTATGATGTGAAAATGAATGATATAATTATACAATCGTTGTGCATATCTTGCATATTCGGCAATAGCTCGCGACGGCCACATGTACGTAGGTTACACAACATATGCTAGCGCCGACTGATGGCGAGATGATTCGTCAAACTCCTAGACTTGCTCTAGCTCTACCCTTCGAGAATTTTGTTTGCACCTTATCTGCTTTTACGCGATTGGCAAGATATTTCGTAAGCCTAAAGTTTACGAATGGAAGGCGGACTTCCGCATCCTGATAGAATACCAGAAAGATAGGACAGAAAAAAATGGGGAAAAAATGAATGGAAGCCAACCAAAATAGGCTTGGTAAATGACCGGTGGAGTTATTATATCGCTGAAGTTCATTTGGGGCTCAACAGAAAGCGGCTGAGCGACCATGGTTAGTCATTCCGACTAGAAGGAAGATGACCAAAAGGAGTAGTGATTCAGTGCATGTTTAGTAATAATTCTGTTCCCAGCAACAATTTCTAAGTAAAAATAATTTATCTAATTTTGTTTTTGAGAACAAAGAAGTAGATTTTTTTTCCTTCTTGTTTCTGTTTCAAATTTGTTCCTAGGAATAAAAAAAATTAACTGACGTCTTCAAATAGATTTCTATTCTTTTTCTGTTCCCAAAAATAAAAGAGTAGAAATAAGAGAAACAGGAGCGTTATCAAACGGGTCGTCAGTGACTCCAATTCAAGTGAAACCTTGGGCCCAATCGGCCCTTGCTTATGCAGAACAAGGTCAACGGGCTTTTGGGGTAACTCTACCGCAAGCTAGAAGCCCTCTAAGCTCATCATCTCCAGGCAAAAGTTCAGACAACATTGGTCACCGAGTGATTTGGCACAACCTGTTGAGAACCCATTTCGCATAAACGACTTGTTTAGAATCTGCACCCGCATCTGCATCGATGTAGCAGTAACTCGACTGCTTCTTGATTGGTCCAACAAATGATAAAGAAAGGGGGATACAGATGACGCTTCGAAGCGAATTGATTCACATCATGTAGCAGATTAGTTTAATGTTTATCACCCAAAGTAACATTGCTCGACCGACATCGCAGCCACTGGATAGTAGTGATATTACTCACAGAGGATGATGTTGCACGTCCTGATACGTGTGTTTTCTATTGCAGTGAGATCCAACCGCATAGCTAATTAATATGATGAAGAATCTCGAGGTAAAATGAAAAATCTAAAAGAAAGTTGACCCCTAATGGTATTAAAACCAACCAACTGGAGGAGCTGCATTGATCTGCATCTTACCTTACCCTATTAAAATTCAAGATGTCCTATCTTGGGGTGAATGAAAAAGGACTTGTAACAAGAACATCATCCGTGAAAGACTCTCTACACAAACATCAATGAAGAACCACACATGTTTGAACTGTATCTAGTGGGAGGAAAACAGGTGTGTGTGAACATAAACATTATACTTTTGTCTGTCTGAAGAGATTTACTTGGGGGTGAATGAAAAAGGACTTGTAACAAGAACATCAACCGTGAAAGACTCTCTACACAACCATCAATGAAGAATCACACGCATGTTTGAACTGTATCTAGAGGGAGGAAAACAGATGGGTGTGAACATAAATATTATATTTTGTCTGTCGAAGAGATTTCCTTGATTTCAGTGTGTCCAAGAAGAGTCTAACGAGAGCAAAGGTGATGTTGCTTGCATTACAGATTTTGGTTGGATAACTATTCTGAGGAACGCTTAGGGCGGTGATACGCATGGTTGACAAATGAGAGAGCACATGGGCATATCACTATTTTGTTGATGGATTTGGTCGTCGAATCTCGAGTAACTTCAAAGTGCCTTACACCCCTTCAAACCACTCTTGCTTCCAATATACATATGAAGCAATATACAGATCTCGACTATCACCACAAAAAGTATACGGATACCTCACCCTCTTTCCCTTAAACTAATCCCTTTTTCTGAGAAAATGGAATCAAGTAAAACAGGAACATGAGCGAGGAACATGTTGTAATTAATGTGTCGAAAGTCTACATCTACATATGTTGTGCCCAAAGTCTACATACATCTGAACCTGTTTTTGTTTTCGTTTTCTTAGATCCGATTGCGCACGCACACGTGATGTTGAGATCAAATGCAGTCATGAAACCACATCTTCCATTAACGCCTTCCAAAGAGAGCAACTAGGAGCTCATCTTTCTGTCGATCGGTATGAAATGAGATTTGCCAGGCAGATATTCCTTCTCCTTTTTGCCTTCTTTTCTTTTGGCACAAGCTAATGATCGATAGTGATGTACTCCAAGTAACTTAAATATGTAGAATGACTTACTTCTCAAACATTGCCTTTTTATGCATTGAATTGGCAATTTCCATACAGCAGATTATCTTGCAAATGTTCCTCTCCACGTACTCCTCAGCCGCCCTAAAAAGTCATCTCGTAACCATTTTTTTTAATCTGGGATCGATTCATTAGTCGCAAAGAAAGCTATTACCCGCACTGCTACTCAAAAGGGTTGTAAGTCATATTTGTTCCCTCTCCAATATAAACACGCTCTCCTTCGTCGAGCAATCTTCCCCATTTGCCACAACTCAACATTGCAGCTTCCTTCTCCTGATTGAAGAAATCTTCAAATTGATACAGGCCTTATTCATTGACCACAACAAGCACATATCAGAGCACTATGATGGATATTGTCATCAGGGTCTTCCTGATATGCATATTCTTCTTCCCTTCTTCAGCAATCTCTAGGCATAATAACGATGATGACATTAGCCGGTGGTGTGATGACACGCCACACCCAAGGCCATGCAACTATTTCGTCGGTCATAGGCGCCACAACCCCTCGCTACCGCAGGACCAATTGGAGTTTCGTCAAATTATGGTTGAAGTGACCATGGACCGAGCCCTCAATGTGCAGAAGCAAGTATCGCAATTCGGCAAGAATTGCACGACTGATAGGCAACGGCAGGTATGGTCCGATTGCACAAAACTTTATTATAGCACAGTTCATCAGCTCAACCAAACCCTGGAAGGCCTAGGAGGGGCACAAAAAAACTGCACCAACTTCGACGCGCAAACATGGCTCAGCACGGCTCTCACAAACATTGAAGCGTGCCAATTGGGATTTCGAGACCTGAATGTTTCCGACTTCATATCACCATCCCTGTCGACCAATTTATCACAGCTGATCAGCAATAGTTTGGCGGTTAACGGGATTTTGCTACAGAAGGAAAAACAAGAGAGTTATGAAGAAGGATTTCCTAGTTGGGTGACTAAACATGACAGGAAACTACTGCAATCTTCCACAATAAAGGCTAATCTCGTGGTGGCCAAAGACGGCTCGGGGCATTTCCAAACTATACAAGCAGCTCTAGATGCAGCTGCAGGACGGAGCTCCACAGCTGCAAGATTCATCATCTATGTGAAAAAAGGAATCTATAGGGAATACATAGAGGTAGCCAATAACAATAACAATATCCTGATGATAGGTGACGGCACAAAGAACACCATTATCACGGGCAGTCGAAGTGTTGGAGGAGGCTTCACAACGTATAGTTCCGCAACGGCCGGTAAAGATTCAAATCCCAGAATGTTTTCTGATTAATCTTCAATAAGATTTGATTGATAAAAGTTGCTCTATTGTGGTTGCAGGTATAGATGGCGCTGGCTTTATAGCTCGTGGCATTACGTTTATCAACGCAGCAGGTCCACAAAAGGGGCAAGCAGTTGCGCTGAGATCTGCATCCGACCTCTCGGTGTTCTACCGCTGTGCTTTCCTGGGATACCAAGATACTCTGTGGGTGCTTTCGCAGCGGCAATTTTACAAGTCCAGCTACATTTTTGGCACCGTAGACTTCATCTTTGGAAATGCAGCGGTCGTCTTCCAAAATTGCTTGATCTACGTCAGGAAGCCATTGCATGGTCAAGCCAATGTAATAGCGGCTCAAGGGCGCAATGACCCCTTTCAGAACACGGGAATTTCAATCCACAATTCGCGAGTCCTAGCCACATCTGACCTATTGCAGTCGACAGACAGTTTCCAAACATTCCTTGGACGGCCATGGATGCAATACTCGAGGACAGTATACATGAAAACGTATCTCGGCTCTATAATTAGTCCTGCAGGTTGGACCACATGGGAAGGTAGTAATTCTGTTTGGAGCACAGTGTACTATGGCGAGTATCGGAACTCTGGACCTGGAAGTTCTACTGGAAACAGAGTTACATGGCCCGGTTATCATGTAATTACAAGTGCCGCCACTGCTTCGAGTTTCACTGTGGGCAGTTTCATAGCAGGCGGATCATGGTTACCAGCAACCGGTGTGCCGTACACTTCAGGATTGTGACCATGTCTTTGTTTCTATGATAATATGATCATTGGTTCTTGATTGTATAAAGCGCTGTGCCTTTTAGATATTTTTTTTTTTTTGCAAATTATTGTCGATTTGGGGGTTCTGTTGCATTAGTAAAAAAGCTCCCGGACTTATCCTACTTTCAAATTTCCGATATTTTTTACAAGAAGCGAAAGAAACAGAGCAAATTTCTCTTTGCTCTGTTTCCTCAGCGCATATTTCGGATCCTTCGCGCTGAAATGAAGGCACTACAAGAATTGCTCCCTACTGATACTCATACATCAAGATCTCAGCATTAAAAAATAGAAAGTCTTTCATCAGTGCTACTTTTTCGTCAATAGAACTTGCTATGATTCGTAGTTGTATAGTCATTCCAACAGCTAAGAGTATTCGCTGGAAAAAACAGAAAAGAAAAATCGGAAACATGCATAAAATGGAATTCCCAAATGTAATACAAAGGAACCATATATCTGTTTTTCTGTCCCCATATAACTCTAGTTGTAAAATTGCCTATGGTGGGACTTCCAATTTAACAGGTTCTATTTTGCAGCTACATAGAGTAGAAATAGCACGGAGCACATATATAGTTGCGCATCTTGAGAGGCAATTCTGATGCTGTATTCTGCATTTTTCCAGTTGAAATCAAACATAAAGAGGATAATACTCAATGACAAGAACAGATTTACATCAAGCATGTTGAGCACCATGATCGCAGAAAGAACATAGACAATTTTGTATAAAATCAATTGTATTTAGCATGGGTTAGTCATCATCAGTATGTAACTTTAAGATACATAAGAATGGTGGATTCCCAATCACCCCTAAAATACAACCCAGGTAGAGAGAGAGAGAGAGAGAGAAAGAGCGAGAGCATGCCCACCTAAAGATTCAATTAAACTCCTTAACATGTGATATGCCAATCCAAAAACAGATCCACAAAAAAATTAGCCTCAAATTCTTCTTTCACCAGCGAAGTAAGCTAAGCCACCTCAAGAACGGCATTGTAGAATTCTTTATATTGAATGAAAGGTCAGCTGAAGGAGAAAATCGCCACATAAAGTGCCAGCATAGATGTAAACAGCAGTCGCAATTTTCCAGGTATGTTGGAGGTTGAAGATGAGTGACTTTGTTTCCTGAAGACAGTGAGAGAGAAAGGTCTCAACAAAATAATACAAAATGACTACGTGCACACTTGTGTGTATGCGCGCGGGTGTAAGTGCACGCGCGAGACAAAGAGAGAGAGAGGATTCTAAAAATATACTTCTGCATGTTCTGAAGTGCACCACAATATAGCACATTATCTGGTTGTCCCATCTCTGTTTGACCATTTTCTTCAGGGTTCACAATTTTCATGTAAGTTTCTTGACCAAGATACCATCTATCAAGATTTTCAGCTCTAATGTGCCAGACTCCAGGATTGTCAAGAGATATCTGGATTGCTGTCCAAGCACCAGGGAAAACCTTCATTTGATACAAATGAAAATATCAACTTACTTGAAGATGCATCTCATAGACAAAATCAAGGTACGTGACTTACACTATGACGACAATCAACCAACCTAAACTTCCAGTTCTAAAACTTATCTAAGTCTGCAAACTAATTACATTCTTGTACAAGCCTACAGTAAATATTCAAAATAGACTTTTAAGTAATTCGAATTCATAACCAACTCAGATCCCACACAGTAGCTTTAGGGATGGAAGCAAAAAAGAAGTCCTTGAACATTAGGTAATCACAATCACCCGATTCAAAACAGCAGCTAAACTGATGACAAGGACCGTTTTCCACTAAGTTGAAGGAACATATCTGAAAGCATCTTATCACTAGGTTAATAAAAAAAAACTACCATAGCCATAGAATTGTCCGGCCCAGTCTTCAACATATTGTTAATCTATGTTAACAAAAACTAGAGTCCAGACAAACCTGCGTTGTGGATCGAAAAATTGCATCCCAACGATTGTATGTGCCTCTGCTATTCTCCGTCCATTCACCATAATCCATACTGCAATCATATGATCAATACCCATTATGGATGAACCAAAAACCAATAATAAAAGCACATATATGTCCTTGAGAAATTAACTTGAACTGCACCTCTAATAGATTAGAAATATGGCTACATGAATTACAAAAGAACTTCTCTTTGTGTATGAACATACAGTTCCATGACTTAAAGCAATTTGAAAACAGTTATCTTCCCTAGAGGTCAAAATACTACTACACCTTCACTTCATAACTTTTTGAAAAGCATACGAGGAATGGGCATTCACTAAAGTTCATGAAAATGTAAATCAAAGCTTTCATATTATTTCATTAGTACTAGTTGTAGTACATTCAGGAAAAAACATCGACAGATTTGATCTGCAGTTCAGCATATACAAAACAAGAGTTACCGTATGTTAAAGGCATAGAGAAAAGCTTACCCAACCACAAAAAAAGAATAACCATTCACATGAAAGCTCTGCATCACGGTGTCATTGTTCTGCAATATGATCTCTATATATCCTTTATAGGTGGCATTTAACATAGACGTATCTGTCCGGGGTGGTCGATCCAGGGGCTGACTTGGAAAATCAAGTTTATAATCTCCCTTCACATTATACTTGTCAGCAAGCCTTATAGGCGTTCCAGGGTTGATAAATGAGATACCATTCAATGTGGCTTTAAGCTTCCCATTGATTGTTACCGGTGGAACACTCTCCAACTTGTATACATCAGTCACGTTGATTGAACCGTAATGGAAAGACCCTTGTGGATTAGGGCGAGCTCCGCTAGCAGTAACATTCTGCCTGCTCAACAAAAAACGACAACTTGAAATTCCTGCAATGATTTTTATGCACCATGCACAAGAAGCTTGTCACATCTTTTATGCATTAGCCATGACGAGAAGCCTGCCACATATTGTTTGTCTGCTCATTCATGGTTGATAAGCAGATTTGCATAAATTTCAGTAATCAAAAAAACTGAAACTGAACTTATCATGCTAATTGCCTCAACAACTCCATTCATGTAAGCAGAAGTTAAAACTGACTCAATGCAAAAGTTTCAGCATCACATGGAATCAAACTTGAATTTATCAAAGATGCATGGTGTAGTTTCAATATGTATGTATTGAATCAATAACTAATCATCTAGAACAAGCCAATCCTATATCAAAGACAGATGAAATAGTACCTGATTGATTTTGCCTGATTCATAGACATGGACTTGTCATAGATATCATTAGGTGGGTCAGGTAGAGGGCCAGTTGCTGGTCCTTTTGAGTTAGTATAGTGCAAGATGGCCACACCTGTGACTCTCTGCCAGAGTGATTCATTCACAAATCTAGCACTTGCCACAATGTAGTAGTCAGTGCTGGCATTCTGATCCATGGTTACTAAGAAAGAGTAGGATTGCCCAACATGGATATCTAAGCTTGTATAATTTTGCTGCACTGTGTAATGACCCTCTGCCTCCACTAAAAGCAAATTATGATTCTGGATCCTAAAGTTCAAGCTAGTCGACGTCCCAACATTGTGCACTCGGATGCGATATGTTTTTCCTGAAAAAAAATATCAAGGCTAAGTTTTTTCGGCCAAATCATTTCAAGGATCATTAATGCTTCGATATCTCAGATTATCCAGCAGAAAAGAAATCAAAGACAACCTGCGACCAACTTAACAAACCAGATACAAAATTAGAAGATTCAAACCATAAAGTAACATATGATCCATCACAATCCCCTGTGCAGGTGTTTGTTCAATTCTTTTCTTTTAAAATTTTCATAAATATGAATAATATCCCTGAGATTTATTTCAGTTCATTTCTGAAAATGTAAATGGAAGGCAAGTCTTGGCATATGCAAGTTCTAACAAAAGATGAAATCTAAACCCGAAGTGGCATGCTATCTAGTTGACATTTCATCTCCAGCAAAATCTGTCTCAACATCTAGCCGTCAGTATGTTTGGGCAGGATACACACTCATTATTGTAGACGAATCACCGACACCAATTATTTCGAGCTCAACTTGCGGAGGAACCTCGTAGGAATAAATGCCTTAGTCAAAAGGTATTTTTCCCATAATGAAGAAGGGGACAAATGATTTTGCTAAGAAGTTGTATATGGTTTGGACTTTGGGGCAGAGTGGGGAAAAGAAAACAAATGGCACATTTGACGATATACCATTTAGTAGGTACCAAGAGAAGATTACCTGGATCAACAGTAACAGTTTCATATGCTATGCCATCAGGTACTAGTGTGTTATTATATCTAAAGGGCCCCTTTCCATTTATAAGAACCCCATCTGGCATCCCGAGGTCATTTCCAGCATCCAGGGCTGCCCTTAGTGCCTGAGAAACATCATCATTTCTAATTCTCAATGGCCAGCTCTTAGCCAACAAATAAGGAAATGAACATATACTATGCAGTAAGCGCATAAGTTCACACCACGTGCAAATACAAAAGGAAGAACAAATGAAACTAACCATATGGTTTCGTGTATACCAGTCACCAATCATCAATATGATGTCCCCATCAGGTTGGGCAAAAGGGATAGGAATAATATCCCTATTGTTGATGATGATTGGACCAAAGCCACCTGATGCTCTTTGCATATTAAGAGATGGGTAGTAATAGTAGCTGCCAATCTGATCCTTCACTTGAAACTGATAGGTCCAGTTCCATGTTTGAGGGATTGGACAGTTTGTCCCAAGGACACCATCTTGCCATGAATTATGTCGCATTTCAATTCCAGGCCTGTCATATGATTGAGTCAAACAGCCTCATATATCTTCCTAAAGAAATATCTTGGACCAAATGAAAACATAGGAAAAAAAAAAACAGGTGAAAACCTACCATGTCATGAGAAGCTCTTCATCCAACTGGTTATAGACATTTACAACAACATTGTAATTAGTGGTAACATTGATAAGGGGGCCAGGAAACTTCCCATTAACTGCTATAACCTGCAATCAACTGTGATGAGATCAATAAAGTTGCTCAAATGTAGCTCAGTTCAAAGCTTGTAGCAGAACTCCATACGTGACTGATTAGCACATGACTCAAGAAAGCACGTTAAAGATAAGATGATGATGTCAAAACTGCAACCCAACTCAGATCCTGACTAGAAAATCAAAATGCAAATGAAGTAGATAACTGTTGACCCATGCCGGCACATTAATGAAAGAGAAGAGAGTATTTAAACAAAGGGAAAAGATACACGGTGTGCATTAGTGTCCGAGAACACCACCAACATAGATTAATACCACCAACATAGATTAATAACGAATGAACACAATAACCATGGAATTCTACAAAAGTTATTGGTGATTACAACAAAAGCAGCATAGACCGATTGGTGCGATCGCAAAGAGAAAAGAAAGAACAAACGAAAATAAACTTTGGCTGCTTAGTTGGTAGACAAATAAATGGTCAAGGTAAAGGATATTATTGAAAAACTATGGAGTTGTGAGAGAGTTCCCACGCGAGTCATTATATCCAGTTTCCTCCCAATCCCTTCCAGTTTTAAGAAAAGCAAACTTCACAAGGGAGAGAAAATCTCCCTCACTCCCCTCTGATTTCTTCTCTCTTCAAGATTCGACCATGTATCCCCTCAGGACTGATTTTTCCACTAATTTTTCGCTGCATCCATCAATCGAACTAAACATGCAGATAGTATTACCTGTGGTTCATGTGTGAAGCAAACGGGAAAAAAAAAACTGAGAAATAAGGAACAGAGAAACAAAACCACATCGCCATTTCCCGAGCCAGTGCCTGACTCCTCCGTTTTTTATCCCCCTTTCCTGTTTCCACTTTTCCGCGTTTTTATGATTCCTTACCTTAAACAACCACGACTGACATACGTTGTAATCCTAGCTCGTCGGAAACCTCCGTGACGACAAAAAAAAAATTTGTTTTGCAGACAAATGCATCGAACAAATATCACCATAGAAGCAACTATCGACGCAACAGCTCCTTTGCGCCGCAACGTGATTCCCGCTCGGCAGAGATTCGTATTCGAGCACCGTCGGAAATGAAATTTCAAACGGTCGTCAAATCACACGAAGGAGAGGTGCAGAGAGGCGAGAGCGGACGCATGAACTGACCTGTTGAGGAACGCCGAGAGGCGACGCGGTTTGGTAAGAGAGCTTCAAATCGTAGAAGGCATAAGGATCGGCAGCCAGACACACGCTGGAGAGCAGAGCAATGTGGATCAGACGAAACAGAGAGAGCCGGAGCAGAGCCATTGAAGTGTCGTGCGCTTGCAATGTCGAAATCGATGAAGAAGCTGGACTGGCGCGATCTTACATGATCAAAACGAGAGTGAAATCTGCAGAGAGAGAGAGAGAGAGAGAGTCTCCAGGAATTTCTCTCACTTTCTGCGTGCACTGAAGAAGGAGAGTGGAAAACAGTTTCACGCGGTTGCCCTAAAACGGCTCCGTGTTGGAAACTTGTGGACTCGTCAACCAGCTACCGGCTGCACCCGTTTCTCTGTAGTAACCC
>BCNH02000011.1:577834-645453 GCA_001662345.2 Metrosideros polymorpha var. glaberrima
ACGCTGGACGCGCGGACGCCGTTTGGTAAACTTGCGAAAAGTAGAATGAGAATAAAAGTGCATTTGGTAAATAAAAATTCTCATTCTCTATCAGAATTGATTCTCGAAAAAATGAATTCTTGCCAAAATCAAAAATTCTGGCAAAAATAGAAATCATGCAGGCCCTAACTTTCTGCTGGTACATTTTATTGTAAATTTTAAGCGCATTTGCTTCGTTTAGATAGGGTTGGAACTCCTCGGTGCCTACTTCTATTCTCTTTCTCGAAGAACGGTGGTCGGGCCTAGCGGTGATTATAATCTTTCGTAGTGATTAAAAAAAGGAACGATAAGCATGGATTAGAGTATTCATGTGTTGCCATTGATTTCTCTTCCCTCCCGAGAGTTTCTGCCTTCTTATTTGTTATTACCGGCTGTTCCAGGTCAGCTTCGGAAATGGAGAAGGGAAGAGAGAGAGGGGGGTGATGGGGACAACTAATAGTCAAGCCCACAATGCAAAACAAAGCGCTCAAGTTTCGCCGTCTCACACATTCTGGATTTCCCAACGTTCAGATTTCCCGCAAAAGCGTCACATGGCACCCGGGCCCCACCAAGTCGCGAACGCGAGGGAGGCAGTCATCGCCTGTGCCCCCGCACTAGGGACCGCACAATCACCTGCCGTCGGATGTTTTAGAGCCTCTCCTCGTATGGACGGTGGGTGATCCGGTGAACTCTGCCTCCTTTTTTGCTGCGCTTTTAATACATTCTCCCTGTTGACATGCAATGGATGCTATAGTTGGCAAAGCTTTCAAAGTTTTTTCCTCTGGACAGGTTGAGGTGGGCCCCACACTTAAATCAAGTTAGGATCGGGTCAACAGGCACCAAAAAGGAACAATAAATCT
This sequence comes from Metrosideros polymorpha var. glaberrima, assembly GCA_001662345.2. NCBI lineage: Eukaryota > Viridiplantae > Streptophyta > Magnoliopsida > Myrtales > Myrtaceae > Metrosideros > Metrosideros polymorpha. Next base: position 578,713 of record BCNH02000011.1, read on the forward strand.
GACTCTTTATTATCAGATTCTCTTCGTTATTTGAGAGTATGGTAAAACTTTGGTTAGAGCAGAGGACATAATTTGCCGTGTGATATCTAGCCCTTTTCGGACCTACAATGTGTCGAGAATCTGCTACTTGCTTTGACGCATTGTCTCGTAATGTCGCCAGTTTATCTCATTAATAAAGACGCCTCTTTTCAAGTTCAATTTGAGGAGTTCCATCAATCGACCTTTCAAGTGAGAAGCGCGCGAAAGGGGAGGGGAGGGGGAAGGTATTAGGTGACTAGTAATGGCATGCCGAGGAAGGTGACAACTTTGGTGAAATGAGTTTGAAAAAGTGGGTCAAGTCACCTCTGAATGACTTCAAATAGTCTATAAGTCTCACTTGAGTTGCTTCATATAGTTATCATTGCACTTTGAAGCAAAACATTTGTTCTTTAATTGAGTTTCATATAGACCTCGATATACTAATACATGTTTCGCACCCTCCATCTGAAAAATTTAAGAATTTTTTGACTCGGTCTTTCGCCAATATAAATCCGTTCCATCAATCAAACAATATTTTCAATCTTTTGACTTGGTAAATGCATGGTTGAAAAGGTTTCCTCCCACAATAATTTAGAATAAAAAGTTTATATCATGCATTGTAATTTTTTAATTTATTGATCGTATGAAATCTTCAGACGATAGAATAAATTGTCCGTTCTCTTTTGTTTCTTAATGTCTGTTAATAACGTCCTTACCAGATGTCGCTTTCGTTCTATTGTTTGAACTTGTGTGTGCGTGTGTGTGAACACGTCGGCGTACAAGTTTAGGTTATTAAAAAAATCTAGTAGAAGTGAATTATGTTGCATTACAGCAAGAAACATAAGTGTATTAAATCCTCCTACCCTGAAAAGACAAGGAGCAAATTGTCGGATGCAAATGGGTTGAGGGTGCACGTGAAGTAGGTGACGATAGAACGGAAAATTACCGAGAAAGTTTTAAACTTATTATATTTGTACTAATTTAGTTCTAAATTTTTTAATTATGCCAGTTTAGTCCTAAACATTTTCACGTTTTGCCAATATAGTCCATCCAGCCACTTTTGACCGAAAATCGCTAACGTGAATACCAGTCGACTTACGTGGCACGAGGGCGCTTATGTGGACAAATTTTATTAATTTATTACTTTTGTTTTCCTTCTTTCTCTGACAGTTGTCGTGCCTCGATGATACCCTCGCCAAAGGCCAGTGAGGGCTGGCCTCGCTAGGTTTTGCGAGGCTCGACCTCACAAATCTAACAATTGCTAGGAATCTGTTAACTCCAAATTTGCTGATGTGTTCGCATCTTTTATTCCTCTGTTTTTTTTTCCAGCTTACTAGAAACCTATTAAGAAATCACGTCAATTAATCAATTAATTAATGTACACGACTTGGTCTTCCAAAAGTACATGATTGGGTGCATGTGACAGTGGATTGAATGGCTTGTTAACTAAGCATCGTCGGTCGTGAGTCATTTTGCTCTACACCCAAGGAGATAACAATCAATAAACAATGCATTGCAGAAATATATTGTCAGGTGCAGTACGACAAGCTGCCCAAATGGTCCTTGGAAAATGGGGGCGTCCAAAGTTAAGATTTAATTTAATTTATTTTTTTATTAATTTCATGTGCTTTAGGGGAAGCCAAGAACCGTGCTTCCTCAATCAAGCAGCAATTGGCTGCATTAATCACGTCGAATTGAATTTTTTCCATTAAGTAAGGAGCAAGTCAAATGTGTGTTTTTTCATTAAGATGAAAACTGCGAACTCATGCAGGCCCAACGGTCCAATGGCAATCCTTAGTTATTGCCAGATAATACATGAGTCAGCATGGTTTAATTTAATACAGCCTCTTAACTTCGAAATCGACGTGGGTCCCTGCGGAAATTTTTGCAAGCTCAATTGCGGAGTTTTCGCTCTAGTATTTTTCGCCGCCTTGTCGCCGTTCGTCGCCCGGTGAAAAGAGAAAATGATCAGTCGCGAGCAAGAAGAATGTATTGGGAAACGTTCGTCGCTACATTGAAAAAATTGATCTACAACGAGAATGACGAACTAGCCCTTAATCATATCATGCTTTCAAAGGTCTAAAATAGAGTTTGCGTTGTTCCTTAATTACTAATTAGATCTCTTCCAAGTAACCTGAGTGGAACATAACTCTAGAGTTAAAAGAAGGCCTTTCGATCCGCTATCTTCCCATTTTGCTTTTCCTCATTTGTTGTTCAATACAGACTATTGTTTCACTTGCTAGGGCCTCAGCCTTATACACTATCCAATTGAAAACTGCACCATCCTCTCGACAGCTGCTCAACAAGAGTAGGGTGCGCATCCGGCAACCAGGGCCGGATCCAGAGGCGGAGCAATAACACTTTGTCGGTCAAGACTGGGCGAAAGTAAGAAGTCAAAGTGCGCGAGGGACTCATGAAAAAACTTGTTTACTTTTGTCTGACATCTCGCAATTAAGAGATCTCCTTCGCCCCCAACACCGATCTCGAGACTCGCCCGAATCTCTTGTCAGATTCTTTTCTCCCGGGGGGGGTTGCACATCCCATGATCTAAATACTTAAATTTAATTTGATTGTGGAAAGCAATACAGGCCCAACTAAAAAGCCCAGATTGGCATGGGTTGCTCCTCTTTTGGGCTTCCGTTATTCAACCCGGAGCTTCAAGCAGCCCGAAGTTAAGGGACGATGAAGAAGAAAGCAACTCGGACGATTAATTGTACATGGCGAGAATTCCAAAAACTAACGACACAAGAGGGACCTTCTCTTAGTCAGGATAACAACAGTTGTTGGACCAAAAGAAGAATTTTCAAGTAATTGTTTCCTGATTGGATTCGATGTCGATCACGCGACGCTACTCGTACAGCGTGATCGATCCATGACAACTCTTCTGTCGCAGCCGATAATATCATGCTTGATTTAGAACAGTAAAAGGATCGGCTTATGCATACGTACGCATGTATATAAGTATAAGAAGCTGCATTGAAGTCAGTCATTGTTCATAGACTCGGTGATGCCAACTACATGCAAGCAAAATTTACAAATGATGATCCTCCGGCGATTCGTTCATGCACGCACGCACACATCAATTTGGTATTCGCTTACATTTTCTAAGTCGGTGTAACGATGAAAGCGTCTCCACGGTCGAGATGACGAGGAACAAAGCCGGAGTACATCGCCATAACTGCCATGCCGACCACCGCCATGCCACCAACCATGTTCACCACCCTCCACAACTTCCCTCTCTCCCCTACTTTCTCTCTCCCCTCCTTCTCCCTCTCCTCACTCTCCAATCCCTTCACCGATCCGTTGCCTTCCTCGGTAACCAGCAAATCATTCCACTCATCGACCGCCGAATCCTCCTTCGTGTCTTCTCCTCCATCGCCGTCGTTGTCGTCATCGCGGAGGCAAGATTCGGTGCACGAGCACACAGAGGCGTCCTCGGTGGTGAGGCCAGCCTCGTCTTCGTCGTTGTCCCAGGCACGGAAGGCGGCCTCAAGATCGGCAAGCCGCTGGGAGATGTGGCGCAGGTGCTGAGGCCGCACGGGGCCGGAGGCAAACTCGGCGGACAGCAAGTTGTTGAGGAAGAGGAGCCGCTGCCGGATGCACTGAGAAAGGAACTGGCGGGATGGGGTTCGGGAGGCGGGGAGCGAGAAGACGGACCTGAGTTCGGATTCAATGTCTTCGAGCTTTCTCTGCAGCATGAAGTATCGCTTCGTCATGTCAACGGTGTCTCGGTTCGTTCACGGAGGCTTTGGAGGGTGTGACTCGACTATGCGTTTGTATTTTTGAAGTTTTTTCAGGCGGGAGGCGAGGGTTACGTACGTGGAGGAGGCGGTTGCGAAGTCAGGAGACGCGACGGTTGACGGAGGGATAGGCGGAGCTGGGCCGCCTTTGGCGTGCTAAGATAGCCTTTTGGGCCCAGATGTGATTCTCCTTGCGATTCAAACTCGGCCCAATATAGTGGCTTTGGCCCAGATATCATTCTCCTTGCGATTCGACACGACGGAGACGGTGCGTGAATTGCTGCTTCTTTGTTGGAGAATGTGGTCAACAGCTGTTGGTAACCTCGGGGACATCTTTCTCGACACGGGTGCTGCTCCTGTCTTGTTTTGCTCACCGTAGATCGATTCTAAGTTATGCCCACACCTTTTCTCTCGTTGAGAAAATCCCGAAATGCCTTTTTCCGTATTCCGTAATTGAAAGTATCTTATGTCGGCTAAATCATAAGCTCTGTTGGTGTCGACGTATGTACGTACATTTAGCAATGTACATACATTTTGCAACATCGATAATTAATACTCGTCATATCGCTGTCGTGATTTGGAATTACGGACCTCATCCTCCCTCGTCGTTCCTTCTTCGTGCAAGCTGGATCTCTTAACAAAGGCGCTCGTCCATTTTTTAAGTTAATTACGTGACTACAGATTATATCTAGTCGATCCCAATTATAAGTATTGCTAATAAGCCGTCAATTACTTTTTTTTTTGTAAAGAAAAGCTTACACAACCTCTAACCCATCTAACATTTATCCCTGAATCTTTGGCAATGACAATAACGACGACCGTACTTAGAGCAAGGGTTTCCGATCAAAAGAAGTCGCGGGAAAAACTATATTCGTGCGTTATCAAACAATTAGTATCCAAAAGCCGCAAGCCCCTCTCTCTATCTCTCTCTCTCAAAACGGCATCTCTACAGACAATGGGGAAAAAAGGGACAAAAGACCTACCTAATAAGTATATTTTGAGATTAATAAAGGGTTAATGTAGCTTCTTAACTACAGTGCAACTATGCTACTGCGATTAGCGGAGCAAAAACCATCAACTAATCAATTGTGAGAAGGAGGTCGCATCTTGGGCTTGGAGTAGTCGGAGAAGAGACCAGGAGAAGTACTGAAACGGCGTCCCAATGTCGTCCGGACGGTGCCTGAAACCGTTCTCTTTCCGTGCTTCACTTCCGCGGTCATGTGGTTTAGGACATCTATGGTGACGATGTCTTTAGCACCTGACGTCTCACGATACTTCTCGTTCACTTTTGTTACTCCTTCCCGATATGTTTCGACGCCGATCATCACTTTAACACTCTCTGCTACCTGCGTGATTGGATTACACAAGCATCAGCACTGTTCTTACAATGCATTACACATGCGTAGAAATGAAAAATAAATCATATGCGTTACCTTGCTAAAAGAACGAGGGCTCTTTCTCCCACCGGCATCGGCTTCAAGTAGACGAGCATTGGACACATGCATTTGAGGACATAAAAGAAGTATGAAGAGCAAACCGACGGCGGACATTATCAACCTCGTGCACGAGGAAGCAATTAGAAGAGAGTAATCGACTAATGAAGGATATGAGTAGGGAGACAATGGGTTCGTTTGAAGCTTTCTGTCAGACTTTGCGAGGAAGAGAAAGCATACATGTCTGTTTCCTAACCATCGCTATAATTCCTATATATACATGTGACAAATAAGTTTCGACTGAGGGCATTTCATTTCATGTGAGAAGTAGGTTTTGTGGACCATAAAATAGTCCACTCTACACATCAATGCCAAGACAGAAAAGTGTCCTGCCTTTTAGTTGTCTAGAGGCTCTTTTTATATTGTGCAAAAGGTGGATGCTGACAATGGTAACAGGGAAAGATTTTCTACCTTGCATGTGCAATTGGGAATAGCCAGGCCTGTTGTGAACACATTGTGTTGACTAATTAACGAACGTAATTAGTGGATAGTATTTTAAGGAATGAAGGCCGTCTCGATGGCCATGTCTAGAGAGGGATTGGCCCGACATGTTCCTTATATACCTCTGTAAAATGAATAGGTTAAAATAAGGAGGAGGATGATAGAATTAACAAGTAAATCTTTGTCATTTCAAGATTCTGTTTGTTTCGCGAAAGATAAATGATTTGGAAAGTATTTTTTCTTAAAAATAATCGTTTGTAGCGTTTTACAAAAATGAATGAACGAAAAATATTTTCATCGTCCACAAAAATGTTTAGACATAAATTATTGTTAATAATATTCTTTCAAACGATACGATCAATTACCTTTCAGAGAATAGTTTTCAGACTATTCATTTTTCGTAAAACAAACGGAGCCTAAATAGACTATAGCTATCATCTTCTGTTGGTTTATCCTTATCTTGAGGTAATATCGCCTCCAATTACTTTTAGGAAAATATATGGAAGTCCAGAAGGCGGAATGGCGTGGGGACCCATTGGGGAACATTGCAAAGCACAAGAGAATGTCTAGAACGCTCTCATGGGTCAATCGGAAAAGAGAAAAGAAGAAGAAAAACATTGTTTATGTAAGAAGGTGGACATGGAACCCATAGAAATGGGAAGTAGTGTAAATGAGACAAACACGAAGACTACCAAACCAACCAAACACTGTGTCTTGGTCCCTGCCCATAACCTTCGGTGCCATGTCGCTTGATTTCAAGGAGGTGGCTCCGGGTTTGTTGCTACCGACCGCCCCCACAAGCAACCCCCCGCACTTCGAAGTTCGACCTTCTCTGTAATGTCGTTAGTAAGCTCTTCTTCCGTAAGCACCAAGACATGAAAATACTAGTTTTATTGAAACATTATCCTGTCACGTTGTCCACATCCACTGGAAACCACTTCACATGGAGAGAGAGAGAGAGAGAGAGAGAGAGAGAGAGAGAGAGAGACCTTGTTTACAAAACATTATGAAGGATTGGAGAATTTGTTCAACTGAATTCCACTCGTATGAATGCCCTTTGACATCGAGATTAGTACACATACCCAATTTATTGAGATTTACATGGATGCGGCATCTGTGAAACCAGATTGTACCCTTTGTGATGGAATGGATACGGCATACTTCATCATTGTCAACTAGTACATTGCGTGCTTGTAGCACTCCACTCTCAGACATACACAGGGAAATCGATACTCAAACTACTTTACTTTGTGAAGCACGAGATCAAGCGGTCTCTATATACAAAGACTTGAGGCTTATTAAACATTTGAAAGAGAACAAACTCTGAAATTTATGCTCGAACTTGGATGAATGCATGCCGCTGACAAATCGCCGAATTTGTGTTTTGACGAGCTGTAGCATTTTAATTATCATACAGTGCATTTAGATCTGGAGAAGATTATTCACAGTGACAGTTACAGAATTTGTTCGCTGCAAATCCTGCATAATCGACATCAGACAATGTCAGTATGCCAAAAATAGCAAAACAAGGACAAAACAGGACATAGAACTAGTAGTTGATCCAAACAATCTCATGCAAGAATACTGATGCTTGTCTTCTCACACAGAATGGCACAAATGACCCGGTACTGGTAGAATTAAGTATTCACAACGTAGTTTTGAATTCGACCAGCAGTACCACACAAAAGCCAAGGTAATTGTTATATGATCAATACAAATCCCAAAATGAGTCCAATACAGTTTAGATGCATCACATCAAAACTTAGCAAAGCAAAAGAATCAGAGAGGGCCTCAACATTTAACTGCAAAACAATATAGTCGTTCATCTGGCAATGACTCTGAAAGCCTACCAAGAAATGATTATCAATCAGGCAAATAAAAACAGGAGGCACAATTCATTTCAGACTACAGGTTAGCCATGCTGAACCACTTACTTTCAGGCAGTACAGGAACTACCGTACCTGAAAAATCCTCTCTTCTGGAATATGGGGTAAAACTTCTCGAACTGTTTCAGCCATTGTAAGTATGTTCGCAATGTCGTCATTTGCAGGACGTGAGGCAGTTCTCAAATGTAAACCACCAGCAGTTCCGGGATGTCTTCCAACAGTAGAAGCACCAGAAGCAAGTGAACCAGAGGCACCAGCATGAGCGAGATTAGTAGGCCATATACCCCAGCCAGCATCATCAAGAGCAGACTGGCTGTACGTATCTCCAATGGAAGCAAGATGCCTCATCATCATCTGAACCCTCCCCAGTCCAACTGATCTCATGGCAGTGGAGGATGGGCCAGCACCATCAACACCATGGCTTGGCCAAGTATTCAGCCAACTTGAGTTCAGTCCGGCATTTCTGTGGACAGAATGATCTAATTCAAGTTTAGAAGGAACAAGAATGCATCGATAAGATTTAGTTGGCAGACTAAAGGTATTGCTTGATTTTCGGTGTTACAAAGCTCGCACTTAGACAAGAAGAGGCTTCTCCTCATTCATGTGATACAGCAACAAAAGAAACGTGTCAAAAAATCCAAAATGACCAATTTTGAACTGGATCAACAATGAATATTCAGATAAAGATGTGGGAAGAAGGTAAATCCATGAATCCCAATGTGGTTCTCTCTTTCTCCTTGGTTCGCCTTTTGTCCCTTTCCTATAGAAATATCTATTATCTGAGGAAATCAGGATCCAGGGCATCATCATTCAGTCCACCCCAAGAGCAAACTATATTCAAATATTTCCCCAGAAAATAATATTCATTTGCAAAAGATGCAAGAAATACGAGCACTACAGTGATCAAACAACAGCTGAAAATCAAGTTAGCTCTGACCAAAAAAAAAAAAATCAAGTTAACAAATTTGTCTCTTAAACAAAATGTCCCGTGATTACCACTTAACTGAGCAGTGTTTTAAGCAATGGAAGTTCCAAAAGGGTGTCCTGTTTTTCAAATTGTATTAACCGTCCAAAAGAAATTTCAAAGATCTAGTAATGATTTAACCTCCAAGTTCCTTCATCCAAAGGATTCTGGGTCTGACTGGGAAATAGTCCAGCTGGCAGCACATTCCCAGAAGAATTTTGTCCATCAATACCTACACTTAACTGGCGAGCAAGCTGTTCATCGCTCAAAACTTCACTGCTAGGGTTTGCTTCATTCTCTGATCTGGAAACAAAAAGCGGCTTTCGACAAGTGGGGCACGAATAAGCGTCATTAAGACCTTGATCCAACCTAGCATTACACACAACTTTCAAAAAATGTTTCATTTCAATTGCAAATACAAATAATAACGCACATCCTCATACCAAGATCTCAAGCAACCAAGATGAAAGAGGTGCCGGCAGTGTAGCCTTTTAGCCTTGGCCATGGGTTCCTATCAACTCAGAATTTTATCATGTCATGGAACGCCAGCAAATAGAGAGAGAGAGAGAGAGAGAGGAGGAGGAAGGGAGGAGCATACCCTGCAGATGGCACATTCATCATCATATGCTCGGAGCTCTTCAGATGTTGCATCAGGAAGGGCAGCATGAAGAGTACCCAATGCAGTTCTCAGTTTAATAAACCCCTTCACACGTTTGATGATTGCACTTAGCAAGGCCTGCAAATCATTTAATGTCGTCCAGTGAATAAACTGAAGATCGACCCTAATTTCAATCACAAATATAATAGGTATTAAATCAGTTCGCCAGATATTTACACGTATATTTAAGAACAGAACCACATCCACTATATGTAGTGGCATGCCACGAAGCAACCAGATAAGCACATAATGCCCCACAGCAGTCAATAAAGTTGCCATGTCAAGGAGAAAACCCAGATTTCTAATCAGAAAGCTCTTCCATTCCCATAATGAACCTGCATAATCCAAAAGAAACAACATATTAATTAAATATGCCAAAAAGCATGCTCAAATCTATGCGGTTAGTGATCATGTAAGAAACAGATGTCAGGACTATTAGATCATACCAGATTAAAAAAATTAGACACTAACCAAAGCAAACAGAAGAGTACAAAAAGGGGAAAAATCAACCACAACAGATTGCCAATCCGCTATCCTCAATATATATAGATGACATTGATACATGCATCATAACTGCAAAGAAACAATAACCTTGAGGATGTCAATTCTTAGCATATTGACCAACACAATTCTTTTTCACTTCTATATTGTGACAAAATCATGAGGGCAAACCTACGATATCTGCAGATGCTCAACATTCAGAAAAATTGAGAAAAACAGCACCATTTGAAGGCAAGACGGCCTACTAATGGCCCAAGATACCTGTCACGGACGCATGTACAAGAGATCAAGCAGTACCTGCTGCAGATGTATCTATAAACTTAAACATTCGGCAACCACTGCTGTTTCCTGCTGAATGATTTACCCAGATGTCAAGAAGCTGGAATCCATGAACCACAATGGCCTAAAAGGAGAGCATTGTCAAAGGCAAGCGACTCAGTGAATTGCCACCATTCGATCATAGTCATTGGAAATTATGTTACATAAAAATCTATGAAACGCTTGAAGGTAAGTGCTTCTTAAAATACCTGAAGTGTCTCAAAAATAACACAGAAGAGCTCAAAAAGTAGCAACAAGAACATCGAAGACCCCAATGTTTTGTGAATCATCAAAGAAAGTCTAATCCTGCAAGCACACAGAAGGCAACATCACATTGATATAGGCGAACTTGACAAAAATAAGTAATTCATAGCAATTTTTGGAGTAAAAACACCAGTTTCTAAAGGAAGAAAGCTCAAAGCAGTACATGCCTACAAACCACACCATACTTCATTCTAGCGACTACTGACAGTGAGAGATCCTACTCAGCTAAAAAGAAATATTGAGGCACAACGAACAAGTGTCTGTAGAACTAACATGAGTGATAGGCAGATATACGTGGTCTGTTACACACACAATGCAGAGTTATACCTATCGGCAATTTCAAATGGTCTGGCTACAAATCCAGTATGATCAAAGAGGCGACATGCGCATTATTAATCATTTTTAAGCATCTCTATTGGACTTTCATCTATCGCATCTGAACTAGGTAAAAAACTATACCAAAAGAGACTCAATTCCGAATCACATTTCTCTTAAAAGATTCTAACTGATTCATAAATCACAATAAAACTAAGAGAAACACATGCAGGTCTTGTAAAACATATGTTATATGGGAAACCAATTATTAGCACTATCTAGCAGCACTCAGCAATAACAATTACCAAAGAATACGTATCTATCCTACTTCTTGTTGTCCAATGTGTATACGACTTGACTGTTTAAGAAACTATATCCTGGTAAAATGAAGTCAACTGGACATCCAGCACATTTGTATTAGACGGTAGTTCTACTAAGATGCATAAATATAGGAAATATACCAGAACGCATCAACAGTCAGAACCACCAATAACACCGAATACACACGAAAATATCTCCACGGTGTTGTAGAAGGAGACGCGTTCAATCTTTCCAGGCGATCTCTAGCCAAAGCTTGAAACATCTGTCCAAAGTTATCAATATGTTCATAATTCATACTTACCAGTTACTATCAAAGCATCAGCCAGAGAAAAAGAAAGAACGTTCAACTCCACATACCTTTAGAGAACATAGAACAGTCAACCAGGTCGACCATAGGCAAAAATGAAACAATGTTGGAGGAAGTACTAAAGGTAGAAATGTTCCCTGTCCAGCATCACCCAAATAAAAGTCAAAATATGGTCAAGTAGACAGGGAACCATCAGTATCACACAAGGCCTGAGATGAAATTGCTTCTAGTTCTAGCCGATTCTCAACTCTCCCAAGTTCAACTGCAAACAGTATAAGAAAAATAACAAGGACCCTCCGCAATATAAGAGCTGACAATTTTACAAAGCCACAACCCTATGACTACATGATCATGTGCCACAATCGGGCAATCATTTGCCCAATAAGTTGAAATTCTGTTCCATGTTAACCTAACCTACAATTGCTTGCTTACTAGATGGCGTCAGTAGGGACATTCCAATACTAAAGCATCTTTCAAGCTTTACTCAATGGAAGACCCATCCCACACAGAGAAGAGAAGCTTTGCTAGACCATCAACAATCATTCGATACAACAATTTGACCAAATAATGAAAAGCCAAACTGCTTTTCAGAAAGATTGTTCAAATTCCAATTACATTAGTTTGTCTACCTAGTCACAATATTTCATCAAAAAGCTCAACCACATACATAAATCAACACATAGTTTACCCAACAACTGTTCTCCTGCTTCTCTTAGCATACTTTTCGTGACAACATAACTACTTGAAGTTCACATATCCACACAACTTAGCGTGTTCTTGTACACAAGATCAAATGAAACCCTATCAAGGAATAACCATGATGATAGGCCGTAACCTCTCACCAAAGGTGCAGGAATCCAGGCTATGGTGAAGAAGACTGTTTAAGACATAGTTCACCCTACCAGTGATCCAAAGGAAACTAACTTAATGAAAGCTAAAGGCAAGAGACAAACGACAAAATCAAGCTTTCATATGAGGTAAGAAACGAGTCAAGACTATTAATGCACTTTCATAATCAGTTGGTCCATCATGTATATAGTTATGGCAATACTCTGGCTTCCCTCACAAATTAAACTAAATACAAGAAGTCCCAAGTAACTATCCTCGTAGAATTTAAACCTGCATATGCTACACACTTAAATTTCATCAGTAATTTCTTTCCTGCCAAAGAATTTGCACAAAAGAGCAAAACATTCCAGAATAAGAGGGAAATTCAAGACTGCAGAAATTCTAGTTTCACGTCATTAAACATCCATGCCAATTGCCACCTCCTTCATCAAAATTTAAGAGCATAGATGGAACTCTACCTTGTAAATAAGGTAGTTTCCTAATCGTTCCAACAGTTTTCGAGTTTCAGAGGATGACAGCTCTGAGAAGAAGATAGACTGCACATGAGAAAGCAAAACGAGAACATCAAATTTTAAATCACTAAATAATGAACCATTTTTACCATTTCTTGTTGAGAGGGAAAAGAAAAACCAGAACTTTTCAGTTGTATGTCCAAAAGCTGGGTAAAAGAGAACTTTCTAGTCCAACTCATTGGAACTACATGTACTCCTCATTTATCGTTAAAAACAGACAATACACTGTCAACGACTGCGTAGTCAATTCATGAGCCAAGCAATTGCATCCTTTACAAAAGGATACTCTCTGTGTTAGTTTAGTTCTTACAACTACACCATCATTTATGACTTAAGCACAAGTTTACATGCATCAGAGGAGTATTGAATTTTTTGAAATTGAATTTATAGAATCAGATGCCCTCAAGTATAATCATTCTGGGTTCCTCTCTTTTCATCTAAGAAATTCACAATGGTGTGGGTTCAGATCCGAACAATAACTAATTGAAATGATAATTTACCTTCAAGGATAAAACAAGCAGAGTGAATGCACTGAGAATAAAAGTTGCCAGCAGGGCAACAGTGGCTGAAGAACTCAATAAGAGATCAAGCACTTGATTGGCATTATCTGATTCGACAATGCTCTCTCCAATCAGCCCATCCGATTTAAATTTCTCTATTAAATTCTGTGCCCACCATTGAAGGCCCATAAAGCTTAGGACCGTGCAGATACCGGAGATATATAAGTATTGGACACCCATTAATGACGGTTACTGCAACTTCCTTCAGACGGAAGTCCCAGACTTTCATCACAATGGCTGGTACATAACTAGCCTCATAAACCCACTAAATAAAAATTCCAGCGGATCCTCCAGCAAGTGCTACAACGAAATAACGAGATTCTCAGACCCCGCTTCCTATGCACAATTCTCAATACTTAGTACCAAAACCTGTGGGAAGACACAGGGTCAAGTCATTAGCATATCTTGTATAAAAAGCACCAAGAAAAGGCATAGCTGATAAACAGGTAAATGCTTGACAAAGCATCCAGGTGAAAGATATCTGTATTGCTTCGCTAAAGCACGGATTACACATGATTAATCTTCCGTAACAAATACTAATTCAATCACCTAGGACTTGACCAAGGAAAGCACGCTATTATACTCCACAGAGTTTACTCAAACTAAATGAAAAAAAAAAACGACCAAAAAAGCTGCGAGCTGCTTCAGAATCGTTAATTTCTACGATTCCGACGACATTGTTCGCCAATTTAAACAGATCAACATTTGACGCGGAATCGAAACAAACCGTCGGATTTAAACCCTGGCAAATCGCCAGAATCAGCAACCATAAAACCCTACGCATCAAATTGGGCACGACGCAGGGTTAAGAAACAGACAAACAGAACGAATCCTTCTCCATTTTTTGCCCCATTTACGAACAGGAACTGCTGGGAATCAAGAACGGATCGACATCGATGTGTCCATCGCATGCAGGTTTGACGAGAGACGAAGACGAGTGATAGCGAAGATCGAGAACCTGATCGAATCGGAGAAGGGCGACGGACGATCGCGCCGGCTGAATTTTGCCTCCGGGGGAATCTGATTTCCGCCGTGCGACGGAATTGTGAGCAAGGGATCGGGGAGAAGAAAGGGAGATTTTGCGGGAAAGCGAATGGAATAGACCCCGGCATATCAAAATTTCTCTTTTTATATTATAGGCTCAATTCCCTTAGAAATCACAAATTTTCGCTCTATATCCAAATCTGGCCCTAATTTTTTTTTGTCTCATAAAAAATCACCAACTCTCACTTTATGTCCAAATATGGCCCTCCCGTTATCCATCCGTTCAATATTACCATTAAATTTTGATATGTCATTTCCACGCGTGTATTTCTCTCTATCTCCGTTGATGACGTGGAATTTCAATTCAATTAAATATTATTTTTTTCTATCTTAATTTTTTCTTTTTCTTCTTCATCTTTCCTTGGAACTTCCATAAACGGAGGTGCTTGAGCTCAAAACAAAAGCAGCCCATACATACATATTCGATTGAGCAAAGAATTACTGCAATCAATATTTGAGGTCATGCGACTAAGATTTGAGGTTGCGTGACTCAAATCCAAAGTGGAGCTACTCAGATTTTAGCTCAAGCACCTTCATTCATGGAGGTTGCAAAGACAGACGAAGGAGAAAAGAAAATAAGAATACAAAAAGTAAGTTTTTAAACATTTAATCGAGCTGAAATTCCAAGTCATCAATGGAGAATAACAACTTATGTGTGAAATTTACATGTCGGACTTTAACGGCAATATAAATAACGAGGGCCAAATTTGAGTATATAATGAGAGTTGGTGATTTTTTAAGAGACAAAAAAAAAGTTGAGACCAGATTTGGACATAGAGTAAGAGTTGGTGATTTTTTATGGGACAAATTTAACATCAATATTGGACGAATAGATAACGGGGGCCAGATTTGGACATAGAGTGCGAGTTGATGATTTTTTATGAGACAAAAAAAAGTTGGGGCCAGATTTGAGTATAGAGTGAAAGTTTGTGCTTTTTAAGGGAATTGAGCCCATATTTCCACCTGGATTCATCAAATGGTACATGCAAATACATGTGATGATTTATTTAGCTATGAAAATAAGCTAATTTACATATGGTATTTGCGGTGACACTTCATAATTATGAATAAAGAGAAAAATGGGTAATTATGTAAAAAAAGTGTCCGAAAGTAAGGAATTTATTGAAAACAGTAATACTGTCTTTTTCATCTTTTTATTATTTATTGTAGGGGGAATTTGAATAACGTATTTAAAGTGAGATAAAATCTACTTTAGACTTAACATAATAGATATGTAATAGTTCAACAATAATATTTCATATTTTGGCAAAAATATACTATAGTCCCAGGTGGAGAAGAGCCAACATCATAGTGTTAAACTTTCCCATCGTCAATGTGAACTCTTGGGGAAGATCGGCCTATTATCTATAAAATAACTTTTATGCGTTGAGCAACGACCCTTGCACTTGACACCGTCGTAAATATTTTGTTTTTATTTTATTATGCTTCGATAAAATTAAAAGATAATCGAAAGAAAAAATATAATCAGATTTTTTTAGCTCCGACACAATCCATTCCATGCCTAGCTAAATACCTAATTAATCATTTCATTACCAAAATAATTCAATGCCATCAGGTATATATTATATATTGCGATTAAGAATATCTGTATTTAAAAATTAAAATGATCTTGTATTGATATCTATTTTTCATTTTACAATTCAGTATAATTAAAATGGCCATCCCAAGATAGTCCACATACAATAAAGAAACTTCTTAAGTGGTAGGAATTGCAAAATTGGAGATCATTGGAGGCAATTTAAATATATAATTGTTTTAAAATTGACCATAACTAAATGGCATCATAATTTTGTTCAATTAATATAAATTTTTCTCAATTTTAATGAGAAAATTCGCGTGTAAATTTCCATTTCAAAAGTGTAAATCACGAAGAAAATTATTGTTAAAATGATCAATAGGATCTATTTTGAGTAAATTTTATTTTTATTTTCAATATTTTGTGAATTTTATCAAATAAAAAAAATTAACTCAAAGAAATTGAGAATTTTCAAACTATTAATTCAAATATTTTTACATGTAGTTGTAAATAATGTTTTAGAAAAAAACTATTTCACATTTAAAGCAATAACTTTCTTCTTTTTGGCAAAAAAAAAAAGGAGAAGAAGAAGAAAGAAACGTAATGTATTCGAAGATAAAAGTTTTGACCAAAAAAAAAAGTATTCGAAGATAAAAGTTGAGAAGGTACCAGAACGCTGCAAACCCGAAAGCAGAAATGGAATATGTTGGGGTCTTCTTCTTCCTCTCGATCGTCGAAGAAGAGGAATTGACAGAATGGGGACAATCAGAAGCAGCTTCTCCTTCATAGCAGGGACGGTGTGCGGGATTTACATAGCTCAAAACTACGACGTTCCCAACATCAAGGCCCTTGCTAACGACGCTGTTTGCAGGGCCAAGCAGATGGAGGAGAAGTACCGCAAACCCAACTCCAAGTCCAGAGACGATGGTGACCGCCATGTTTAGCTCCTTCAACATATTCTCTTTTGGTGCATAGCTCGCGGGGTAAGGAGAAAAGAAGAAGGATTAACGGGCTCTTTGTGGGTAGTGAAGTTTCTGTTTTGGGGGATGATCTCGTTTCTTGAACCTCTCTTTAACTGAGGATTCTTCGGGGGCTCTTTTATATCCTAAATGCAAGTTTGTACCTTGAGAAATTGGTTTGCTTTGGCATTAGTAATACAGAGGTGGAGATTTTCCTTTCTTCTTCATTCCAATATGTTGACAGACATTTGACTGGGTACATGTTGGATATATAATGTTTCTCTTTGTACTTAATTGGTCCTTGTTGTATTCTCATCGCGAGAATGGTTCATGAAGTGAAACTTTTCAGGACATAATTCGACTGGGGCGATTGATTTTAAAGAATAATTCAGCTAGAAACTGCTCTAGCTCTTTAAGAGCCATTGAGAGAGCTAGTCTCTCTTTTACTGGCCTACTTTTTCGGCAAATGAAGTAGTATGCAATGTGATAATGGAGCTTGGAATGGAAGATATTTCCCATGTTTTGCAGAGTAGGATTTGTAGAACTTGAATACATTTATCTTTTACCTTAGCTCAATTTCGCTTCAAATCACTGGCTTACTCCTGTTTCATCAGGTTTTTCTGGCTACCTCTCGTGGTTGTGGAACTTCGCAATTACGTTTTGATATGTTAAATATGTAGACTTTCATTGTCGAGATGTTTTTCTTCTCATGCTTTGATGAGACCCTTCTGTTATTATCGGTATTCTATTAGCAGGAGATTGGTCATTCTAGATTATCCTTACGTCTTTCTAATTGTAAGATTGTTATGTGTTCGTTCACAATGGATTCATCTCTTCATCTGATTCTGTTTCTGTCTGTGGTTTGCATGATCGTTTTGGATTGGAGAAGTGATTTATTCACTTTACTATTGTAGAATTGTTTGCAGGAATTTATCATAAGTTGAGGGTGCAAGTTTTGATTGAAACGTCTGTGCTTCTATTTTCCTGTTGTTTAAGCAAAAGAGGCTGTAGGAGCTTTCGCAATCCCTTATGTTTGTTTGTGAAAGTTCATCAAGGACAAGGTAATGATACTGCATTGGCCTTGCACGTTTCAAAATTGCCTAGCTCCAGTATACACCTTCCGTTTCTATGTTTAATCACCCTGAGATATCTAGTACCATGTACTGCGACTGCTTTGTCTGCACGACATGGATTTGGTCCCGTTCTTTTAGACAAGGTGTGTAGGATCGATCAGCACAACCATACTCGGTGTTTTAAGTGGCTAGAGGATGAACCCCTAAAGCACAGAACATCTCTTACGTCGTAAGAGCCATCGCACGGTATTGTCTTTTACACAACACTTTCTTTTGACAACTCGAGTTAGATGATAGGCTTTAGTAACTCACGGTTGAGTTTCCTCTGGATCGTGAAATGGAAAGATTGATACTTCAAATTCAAAAGTTGGCAATTCTGTATGAGCATTCCATGTTCCTCGGCTATGATCGGGACAAATTCAGGCTGTTTTTCTTTTCTTCCCCATCCCCAAGATGAGCGGATCGGCAGACGCTACTTGTTGGAAAAACTTTCATTCTTGAGAAAACCCTTCTCTGCGTAACTTAGCCAGACATGATAAGAGGGGAAGAAAATAACAGGGAGCTACGTGGTTGTAGAATCTTTATGGCCTAAATTTTCTTTTCTCCTATTACAGGAAATGCAGTTAGCTGGCTTCAATTATAAGTACAGTACAGTAGTGGGGAACACCCGTTGCTATAGAGTATGCTCCTGGGAGGTTGAATGATGAGTTGGTTAGGCAGCGATTGTTAGGAACGCCAGTTGACTGACCATTCGAGTTCAAGCCCAGAAGAGAAGACCATCACTCACGTGTAACATGCTCCCATGTCGCCACCGTCAGATTGTCAGAAAGATCGTCACTTGTCACCAGCTACCATATCATTGCTTCAAATCGAAAAGTTCCCCACGTGAGGACGATCCTATTTTCACACATGCATTTCTCATGATCTTAACCAGAAAGAAGGTGGAAGATCTTCAGCTTTTTGTCCTTTTCCCCTTCTCCATCATGGTTGAGATACATAATTTCATTCCATTCCAAGCAGTTGAAGTCGGTGCCCACAAGATGATGGAGACCTCTTTCTTCTTTGAGAATGGTCCTGAAAGGAGTTGTACCTGCCGGTCATCTCCACGGAGCTACCTTTGCTGTTGCAAACTCCAAGAGTCAAAGGATTTGGTCTTCTGCGTTGGAAAGTCTTAGGATCAAACATAGAAGTTTTTTTCAGAAGAAAAGGCCCGAAATGCCCCCAAATACTTGATCAAGATTAATGCTCTATATGTTTCACAAACAATGGTTGATTTGGAAAAATATGCTCTTAAAAGCAATCGCTTATATTGCTTGAAATAATTAATTAATGAAAAATATTTTTATTGTCAACAATAATTTATGTCTAAACAAGCGATTATTTTTAAAAAAAATATTTTCTAAATTATTTATTTCTACGAAATAAACACACCCTGAATATAATCAAGTGTACATAGTGCGCAATGTCCAATTGAGAGTCCAACAACATCTACAAATAAGCTCCCATATTTAAACCAAATAGTTTCCTTAATATGCGGGACTCTTTTGTCCATGTCCACTATACAAACTCTTAAAACGGAAAAAAAAATCAGCAATGATCTTTCAATTTAAGTAATCCATCTCCCAAATGATACACCAGAAATGTACAAGAAAAAGAACATACAAATAAGCAGAACAACCGCCAGCCCTCCCCGCGAGCCCGTTCTTTCCAAAAGTTCTGTCTTTCCACCACGTTCATACTCCTTCCTTTGCCCGTTCGCGAAAACGAAGGATGCCCTCCACTCCAATCAATTCACAAACAGAGGTATCCATTGCTACTTGCAATGCGCTGGAACAATCAAACCCCAGGAATCGTGCGTAATGATACACACATTGAACTAGTTTCACAATTACACTTCGACAGCTGGAGGCCTAGACGCGGAACTCCTTCGTGCCCTCGACTCCTCGATCTTTGCAGCCACCTCGGCAACGATGAGCCTAGTGAGAAGCAGCCCTGCGATCAAAGCGGCCACCATGAGCATCGTGAAAACTTCCCCCCAGCTCTTTGTAGAGATGTAACCCGTTAACAACGGCCCAATGGCAGCCCCGATGGAGCCCGTTCCATCTATGATTGCCGTCACTGTGGCAAGTGCTCGCGGATTCCCATTTAGAGAAGTGTGTGTCCCCAGGTCTGCCGAGACGGCCGTTGTTATTAGAGCATAAGGTCCATTTACAAAAATGCCGGTGATGAACATGAGTGTGATGTTTACAGTCAAGGAAACGGATCCATAGATTCTGTAGAGATAGAGTGCCGGGATAGCGCAGTACATGAAGCTCGCTGCTGTAATGGCCCTAGCGTCTAGGCGATCGGATATGTGACCGGCCAGGATCCCCCCAATGACTCCTCCAACATCAAACAGTGTAGACAAGTCTCCTGCTGTTTCGCTGGAGTAGTACTTTCCACCTATATCTGCAAAATGACGATGAGGATGTGAATAACAGCATAACACAGTTCTTGGACTGTAAATGAACGGAGTTAAATGGAAATGTGCAATAAAAAAACAGCTTTTTGATGGTATTATGATGCATTTTAGACTAAACAAATTCCATAAATCACAATCCATGACGAAATTACTCGTAAAAGTTGCCTTGCGAGCAGATTGAACCCACACAATCGGAAGTACCTGTGTGGCTGATGTAGTAAGGCAGCCAATATAGGAATGTGTACGCAACCAATTTGGCAAAGAAGAGGCAAAAAGCAAATGGCGCCACCCCCGGAATCTTCCACGCCTCAATGAACCCCACGGCTTGCTCCTTACTCTCCAGATCCGAGCTTAACAAAGGTTCTCTCACTTCCTCTCCGTATTTCTTGGGCGAGTTCAGGTTATCGTCTTTATCGGCTCCAACAGATTCAGGACTAACGGGTAGAAATAAGAAGACCACTAAGCCCATGAATGCGATAACGAGACCGGGCACAACAAAGGACCAACCCCATCCATAGCTCAACATAGCAGAAGCAATCAAAGAACCCGTTATATTGCCAACAGAAGTGTGAGCATTCCATATACCCATGATGAGCCCTCTCTTGCTCTTGCCAAACCAGTTACCAACTACGGCCACGACCGAAGGCCACCCAGTCGATTGGAACAAACCAGCAACCATTTGCACAACGAGAAAATAGTAGAAATTATGTATGTTTGCCCAGTAAGCAACACCAAAGAGTGAAGTAAACAAACCAGTTCCAATCATCCCTACAGTTAGGAAGATCCTCAAATTCATTCTATCACCCAACTGGCCCGAGCAGTACATTCCCAAAGCATACACGGAGAGGAAAGCCACATCGAGGTCCGCGAGCAATTCTGTTCCATCCGATCCATTGAAAGGGGCCCAACCACTATCACTACCCAGTAGTCCAGAAAAATTCCTGCCTTCATGTGGACTAAGGAAATAGCCCCTCCTCCATGGATGAAACTTCAGGCCTACTTCGGATGATGCAGGATCGAGAGTGCTCTTAACAATGCTCGTGGTCTTCCGAGCAGCGTGATAGCATGTGTAGGCAAGGAATGTGACTAACAAGACAATACTTTGGTGCGTTCTGAAGGAAACGGGGCTTCTCTTTATGTACTCCACGAACCGAATTCCTAGCGGCTTGCTGTAACTATCTGTCGCTGAAGTCTCTGACAATGGAGCCATGTAGGAGCTAAGGATTGCTCCGTTACTGGGCACAGGCGCTCAATAGGAACCCGACCCAGTATGCTAACTTCGATAGCCTCCCACTGGAAGCTGAAAAGAAGGAGAACGCCCCATTTTAAAGCAACCGAAAATATGCAGCAAGATTGAGCTAATTAATGCTTGACGAATGCCACGACAACTAAAATCCGGCATTGTTGATCAGTTAATAGCACGCTGCAAGGTCATAAAGCGCAACAGTACACGAGCAAAACCAATTACTAGGATTAAATAATTGAATGTGCTTCTTGGAAACAAAGTTTCTGGCTTGAGCTTCTCGAAAAAAATGCTGGACAGTTTCTATCTTTCTTGAATAGCTGTGCATACCGTTTCCAAGTACTTGCTGATTTCATATTTACATTTATCACGGAGGACAAGTCCAAAAAGCAGAACAACAACGAGTTAATAATTACAACGGAGGAGATCTAAGATGATCCATTGCTTACGCAGAACTCTGAACTTTTGTCCTTTGGAACTCCGATTTCAAACATCATTTCTTGAAATTCAGGGCGAGCCCACAAGTGAACACCAGAATTCAGAAAGACGAGAACCAAGAAATCTGATAGGCACCTTTGACCCTTTAAACACCAGCTCACCGCAAACAGATATAAGAGCACCCAGAAACTGAAAATGCCGAAAAGGAAGAAGGATCACGCTGACTAAAAGTTGGCGAAAATCAAAGAATGTACAAGCAAAGCAACTCCTTTCGATCGATGTTTGGACTAAAAAAGAACCATCCACAGCTCTAATACAGATCTCGGTGGTAAGCACTTTCCACCAAGACATCCATAACATCACTCAGGGGTACGCAAAAGTCAAGAAGACTCATCGTCCGGAGGAGCAATCAATACCTCTTTGCTCCGACAATGTTTTCTTTTCGTCCTCCTCCTCTTGAGCCTCTGTTCTGGTCTTTCTTCTCTGTTTTTCCTTCTCAGTGGCGTAACGAAGAAGAAGAAGATGTGACGAAGAAGAAAGCTCTCGGCTTTTTAGTTGCAATGGAAGCCCAGGGAGAGTTTGTCAAAGGGAGGGAGGGAGGGAATGGAGACAATAAAATAGAGAAAATTGCACCCCACAACCCAAGAGAGACATATTTCTACGGATGTCAAATACCAACTCTGCCCCCTCTCGCTCTCTCTCTGCTAGGAGTAGTATGAAACTGTAAGCATGGTGTAAGCAATTATAAATTGTTGTTCGTAATAAAAATATTTTTCAGTGATTAATTATTTGAAGCGACACAAAATGAACGGTGTGTATTACATGCTTGGCTATAAGAAAAGTGGTCATATGGTAGTAAGAGTTACAAGCAGGTGACCAGACAGATCAACGAATGCACTCCATGTGTCCGGTTGGAGGAGGTTTCTTTTTAATTGGATTGAAGGAAAATATGGCAGCAGTTCATTGCCCTGCGTAATTACACGTCTATACAATGATCTTGTTTGGCAACAATTCGTTGATAGTAAATGCGTAATTTTGACTTTTTCATGATCATTATATATATATATATATATATTAGTTTCTTCATACAATTTCCTTAATTCACTAATAAATGCCATTATTATGGGTTTCTTGTAGGTTTACTTCCCGCGAGCATTGCTCCGTGCAAGAATGATTTGCGATAGATGGTAGCTGGTAGGATCCAAGGTTATTATAATGGCTTTAGGATGTTTAATATAAATTTTGGCTTGGTAGGCTCGGAGTAGGGTTTGTTAGGAATGACACAACCTATTCCTCATGACACGTGGCAAGCCATTATGGGCATGTATATTTTGACACGCAGTGGCATTTTCACCCTTGATTCCTTCCACTAAATTTGTCGGATGGTATGAATTGGTACACGAATCACTTTCACCCCTCTATTATAGATACATCGTCAATTCATTTACTTTCGAGGACTTTGGCCATTGTCTCTTCAA
Source organism: Metrosideros polymorpha var. glaberrima (assembly GCA_001662345.2). Classification (NCBI taxonomy): domain Eukaryota; kingdom Viridiplantae; phylum Streptophyta; class Magnoliopsida; order Myrtales; family Myrtaceae; genus Metrosideros; species Metrosideros polymorpha. The sequence continues at coordinate 602,093 of BCNH02000011.1, forward strand.
TGCTTCTAAACATCTGGATTTCAGCACTTCTATTGACCTTAGCATATTGAGATTTGACAACTTCAGTAACAGGCTATTGAGAAACTCTCATAATAAGCAACTGGTGATTTAATTCTCTCCATATACTACCTGGCATTCGACATCCAATAGAATTGCCATTCACTTTCTCTCTACTTCATCCCACTTTTTAGTACTATTGATCTGCGACACAAACCCTTCCCCAAGGTTTGAGGAACTCGAGATGAAACCTCCTCAACAACTTCTATAGAGAAAATGGCTTTTTCTCATTCCTTACGAACACAATGGATTCAAGAAAGCTTTGAAATCTGTTGTCGTGTGCATCTATTTGTAGGTGGATCTCATGCACAATTCATTTGATCTAATGATACACGTTTTTTTTCCTATCGAATCCGACATTTTCTCTGTTCATAATCTCTTTGTAAGGATAAACTTTCTTGTGCAAATTGAAAGGTTAAATGTGCATAGATCAACGATAGGGAAGTGTTATTAAAGCGATGGGATGTTCTTGATTGTTTGGGCGGGTGCGTGCTTGCTTTACATGTCCCCTCCTCGATGTGACAAGATCCTCAATCCCCCACCACCATTGAGGTAAAGAAAAAATAGGGAAGTGGGAAACTGGATTGAGTCGATGTTCCCCTTTCTTTCACTGTCCTCCTCGATATGCACTTCCCTTTTGTTGGACAAAGCGTACAAGAAACGAGCTCTTTGCTTCATTCGATTCGAGACGGAACTCCTCCCGGAATGTGGAGCCAATAATGAGGGCCCACTAATCTGAACTGATCATTTTTAAGGAAAAAATAATAATTAAATGACGTGGCAACACGCTGTATATTTGTCCGCTTCTTTTAAGATCACTTATTTAAATAACTAGTCGGAAAAAAAAAAGATTTCATAATTGAGCCGGAAATTGAATGGACGTCCTAATGACTTAGCCTAAATTAGTAAATTTTAACATCAGTTGCACGACAGCCAAGAGTCAAAGCTGCTAAGTTATGCTAAACTCGGAAATAAACATGAATTGCTTTATTAAGGGGTGTGTTTCGATAGAATTGTACTCGTGACGAAATATCTTTCTTCGAATATCATCCCTCGACTTCTAGAAGTAGAGATAAGGGGTCCTTGTGACAATTTCAGATAGGAGAGATCCAGATAGTAAGGAAATCAACGAAAATTTTACTCGAAATAGAATTATACAAAAGCAAGCTGAACTGGAGTTTGACTCAACAGCCTAAACCAAACTAGAGTTTGACTCGATGATCGGGCCTAGGACATATAGGTGGTGCACAAGTGACCCAATGCAAACGAGCTACGCGGAGTTTGACTCAACGACAAGACTTGACCACACCAAAGCCACGTACGAACCAACATAGATGCACCTTGCTGGAGTTTGACTAAACGACGAGACCCGTATATGCGATGATATCATGTCGGAGTTTAACTGAACAACATGACACTGGAGATAAAGAAACACGCCGAAGTTTGACTTGACGACAGGATTTTGAAAACTACGTCTAGAGCTACAACTATGGATTACTAGGAATGTAAAGATAATTGAAAGAATGGGGGTTTTGTTGAATGTTTGGTGGTATTTATAATGATGTTGTGGTAACCGCCCTCGACGGTTGTGACTTCCTTCAATCTCTCTCGTCAACTTTATCTGAGCTCTTCTAATCTCGTATTTCCCATGTCTTTGAATAACTATCCACGTTCGTGGTTATTGATAAGTAAATGATCCCTCCAGAATTTTCATCGCTAGAAAGCTTTTTCCGCCATACTCTCGATCAACCGCTCGCACTTGCTTTTTCCATGGCCATCAGTGGTTATCTATTCCTTCAAATACTTGTTTCCACCATTCTTCCGTCTTCAAAGGACTTCTACTTTCACGTTCCACACTGATATCTATAATTCGTTCACTCAGTAGGTAGAAAAATATTTGGGCATGTGTGAACCTTTTTCATCACGAACAGGGCACTCCTCGTATCAAAGAGTTGACACATGAACCCATTTAACCTCACGTGATTTTCACGTGTTCTATAATATTTATTTGGTGTCCACGGGTTGAAGTGGAACCGAGACGACGGTTTGATCTCGACGGCTCCCCACGCGACAAAAGTTCATCCCACGGTGCTCCCCACTCCCCCACACGTGAAAGGTTCTGAATAAATAAAATAAAATACAGTGTCGACCACATTAAAAGAAAGAGGAGAGTTTTCACCGAGGCAAAATATGTAGGGGTAGGATAGTCATTGCAGTAGCCGGGTCCAACTCGATTATCATAGGGAGCAAAGTCGGTGGGAGCGTGGCGAAACGGCGCAATAGCATATTGGAATCTCCGCAAAGTATATTCCTGACGTGTTGCTGCCGACGACTTGCTTTAAATAATTGAATAGCCTCAAAGCACAGTAAAGTAATACCATATTATCGACCAAAAAAAAAAAAAAAGTAATACCATAGTCATTAACCGACGAACTAAGCATGTAATTTTAATGCTGATTTTTTTCTTTTTACGACTCACTTGATAACACGAGTTCTCGATTTTGAAAAAAATTAGAGATACGAACGGGAAAAGAAAATAGTCAATTGAAAATCCTAATTATGTATCAATGTCGTTATTTTTTTTTTTGGTTCAAATTCATTTGGTTAGCAGATAAGTTTTTTTTTCTCACCAGAACTGTTTAATAAAACCTTTTAAAAAATAAAAGCAGTCCCCACGAGTCGTATGGACTTGGGTGTTCGGAGCTTGGTGACGTGGACGAATGAACGAGTTTCGTTTGGCGGCTGTGATGACGCGAGCAATCAGAGAGGGCACGTGGAGGCACGAGCTCTTGGGCTCGCCTTGGTCGTCGCAGAAAGAACCAGAAGCCAAGCGAAAAGAGAAGGGAGAGGGAGAGAGAGAGCCCCATTTTGATTTGTCACTCGTTAGTGAGGGACAGAACCTAGGAAATTTCGTGAATTTTGGCGTTTTGAATGAATGGAAGGCATTGAAGAGATCTCGGGCACCGGCGCCAGGTTTAGGGGTATCCAGGCACGTGCTCTGGGGTTTGAGCTCGAGTCCAGCCTCTGTGGACACGAGCTTAACCTTTTGTGGACCAAGGCTCAGGCGTTGAGGTTCCAAGCATGGGGCTGGTGTCCTGAGCCTAACCTTTTGTCGACCTAGGTCTGGGCACCAGGATTTCAGGCCCGGCCTCTTTCGACTTAGACTTGGCTTGGATGGACCCTAGCATACCCGGCTGTGACCTCTAGGTCTGGGTCCACTGCCAAGGACTCGGGAACGGGCGTTAGGGTTCTCGTGCCCAAACGCAATATTTCCTGTCCAAATGCCGAATTTTCAAAAATGATTTTCGATTTAAAAAATAATAATAATTTCTCTGAATTTAAGCCTAGGTTTTTCCATTAACAAAGAGAAGGTCTAGCATTAATATTTTTGTTTTTTCTTATATTTTATATAATGGAATACGATTTGACATTTTCAAAGCACATGTTATAAAGTAACAAAGAAAATTTTGCACCGCAATGCAGTTTCAATGTTTTTGTTGATTTGTGAATTATGCATTAGTTTTTTTTTTAGTCTAAACATGCATATTACATCATTTATACGTGCGCAAAAGCATGGTAACATGAAAAATTGAACATTCTTGCACTTTTGAATGTGCCGTATAAATATATAAGCGGCATGAAAGTTGAGTTGGGTGTGGAACTACTTAAGAGGACTGCACGAATTGAACACCCCGGAGCTTCCTTTATTCTTGGGCTCCTCCTCGTACGCCAAGGCAGGAATCAATGAGAAAAGCCTACCCTTGTGCAAAGGTTGTTGAATGTCGCAAGAAGTACCTCGGTATCATGCGACATATATGGTGGAACAACTGAGTTGATTTTCAGAAAAGTGCCACATTACAACTGTTCAATGCAGAGTGAGCATTCCAAGAGACACAGAGGAGTGCGCTATATCGACCATTAGGACGACATTCAACGCGAGCAATGTATTTATCAAGTGGAGACAAAAGTTCTACATGACCGGTGTAGGACTTATGAACATGAGAACTCATGTGGGCTCAAGCAAATTTCAAGAAAAGAACAGGTATAAAAGGGTAAAGTAGTTTGAGGAGTAACCACTTTTGAGCAATCCAAGCGTGTTCTGATACTTCAGATGATACTTCAGATGCCCTATGATCATCTGTATAGTCTGATCAAGTAAAAGTTTAATCCGGGTCCATCTTCACCACCTCAAATAACAACATACCTAACCTTTGGAAAGTTATTTTATCAATACACTACTCGAGGGGCATAAAAAAACTACAGCTTTGGGAATTTTAATATATATCTTATTTTAGAAAATAGATATGCAGCTCAGTGCTTTGTGCTAAAAGCGCACAGCAAGCCATCGTTTCAAGAAGCCTACGAAGGTACAGCCTGCTTCGACTGCACACTCTCTTTTCCACACAAACACATGCCTATAAGAGTATAGATGACCAACACGTAAATGAACTACATTTAAGTTCAGCGTTCACAAATCGTTACGAAAGTCAATACTTCCACATGGAGGGCGCTAGGATCTTTACGAAAAGACCAGGAAAAAATTCACATATGCCAACAGAACTTCGTCACCAACAGGATAAACCTCATCCTCAAAATATGTCACCTCCGGATTCGACCCCAGGAGCATTGAAATCTTGGGTGGAATGATGGGAAGACCAGAAAACAGGAAAGGAGCAAAATAATCGGATAATTCCACCAATATTCCCTTTCTCAGGGTGAAATTTATTTTCAAATATTTACACAGCCAATGGTGCCGATATGATAATCCGGTCCTTTATTTCACATATTTTCTCAATACACATTTTGACCGGAGTAATTGAATAATGGTCCTCTGTATGGAACCCACCAATATTAAACACTGAACCCTACTGACACAGCAAGAAACATGTACCCTGAAGCGAGATGGATAACTGTTAACCAACCTTTCCTGCAGACTACAATTAAAACATGCTATTTTGGCTGTTATGATAATGAGTTTACCTCTGGTCTAGCCCTATGTAGTTAGCAAATTCTGTGGCCCAGTGACCGGCTTCCATCCATAACAAACATCACTTGCCTAAGGAAGTTGCATAATGGGCGACCGCAAAGAAGCTACAAAATCACTCAAGTTCAAGGTGAAACTGACCAGATCCCAGAGATTGTAACTATTTGTACAAAGGTTACCTTCTGTACAATGTGGCGTAGCTATATGAAGGCTCACATGCGTACATCTTTCTGCCATTTGAACTCCCCCATACAGAAGCTTAAGGCAGTTAAGGCAACGGGAGGATTATGAGTAAAATATACCTGCCTTTATTTGAAATGATCAGAAGGAGATGAAACCTAAGTTCGAAATCATCTTCAAGAAGCTCACATCAACCTCAAATAAGTCAAAAGGATACATAAGTTAAGCAAATGGCTGAATCACATGATAAATAATGTAGAGAAGAAAAAAAGAAAACAGTCGAGCTATACACAAGGGAATAAACCAAATGCTGCACTGGTGAGAAAAGAGCTTAAGGTTACCTTAAGATCAAGGGAATAATCAATATCCCTTGCAGCATTTGCATTCATACATTTTTGGAGCCTGTCCTCTTAAATACTTGGAAAAAAGAGTACCCCCAACCAGTCAATGGCTTTAATTAGAAGGAAAGGGCAAGGACTCTGAATCAACCTTTCAGAGGTAATCAGAAGAAAGAAATCTGGTTCAAACAAAAGTCTAAACACAATAACGGGAGTTACAACAACAAAACGCTACCTACCTCAACCCTGTTCTCCTTTAACTACATTGATCAGAGGGAGATTGTAATACTCTCAACAAAGCTGTGAGATAGGAAAAGGGAGTTTTACACACCGCAAGAAATTACTGGAGAGTTAAGCAAGGGTGATATACTCTCTGAGATAAAAATCTACCTTAATTAGTTTAGAGCTTCATTCAGCTACATATTCCAAATTTCAGCGATCGGGACTTCTAGATGAACCCCTGTAACTATGCCTGACAGGGGAGCGAGACCTACTTCTGTCTTGGTACCGATCCCTGGCACCATCTCTACCTTTCCTGGATCTCCAATCCATACCTCTACCTCCATCAAAACTACCTCTACCATTCCTCTCTCGTGACCTCTCACGATCTCGACCACGTTCCCGGTAGCGATCCCGTTCCCTCTCTCTGTCTCTGCCCCGATCCCTGTCCCGCTCCTGATCACGATATCTATCCCCGTCTCTCGATCCACTTCTTCCACTCTCGTGCTCCTTTTCCCTTTGCTTCTTCTTCTCTTCAGCTTCTTTCTCCCTAGCCAACCTTTCCTCTTCCCTTTTCTTCTCCTTAGCAGTCTGGAAGAGCAACAAAGTTTGATTAATCAGTGAAAGGAAGCTCTGCTTGCATCAGAAGCCCCTTCTTTATAGCCATCATACCTTATACTCTGTGATGAAATCCCGAACCATACCATAACCCACATGCTGTTTCCCTGTGACGTGAGATTGAATTCTTTCAGCTGCATCATTTGCCACTAGGAAAGAACCACATATCTCACAAAGAGCCATCTTTTTCTCCTGTGTAAGCATCAATAGCTTCTCATTCTGAGGTTGCTGTGTCAAGGATGTCTTTTCAGCATTAAGCAGCTCCACCTGTGAAAGGGTTTTACCAATTCATTCGAGTTTAACGCCGTGAATCAGACGATATTTACATCAAATGATATCTTCCTATGAAGAGCTATTGCTGAGATGGGGCTTCCACCGTTTGAAATGTCTTTATTGAAAAATTAACGTTATTTCCACTCAGAAAAAGGACCTTTTCTTGGCATACACCAGAGAAATTTCATGCAATAATGGAAACAAGCTATGACCAGATACCTTTCTCATGAGTGCTTCAGCTTCATCAACTTTTCCAGCTTCACCAAGAGATTCTACTTGTTCAAGCAGGTTCTTAATTTTCTCCTCCAGCACAGATAGTTGTTCCGATTTTTCAGCTGACAGCGCAGCAGGGGGGGCAGGTTCAACCTCCTGAGAAAGGCGTTCCCGCCCACGTCTAACTCTTCTATCTAAATCAGAAACCTGCATGAGAATAATTATATGTAGGTATTACAGATTTGAGAATGCTCAATTGGAAACAACAGGTGACTTACCAATTTCTCACAGAACTGGCAAAGTTCTGCTTCGAACTTGGCGACAAAGGTTTCGTGTCTAGGAGACTTCTCAAAGCTGAGGCTCAAACAAAAGATGATTACAATAAAGCGTGACACTAAATCAAAAGTAGTATCCATGTAAGTGACAATCACAAAAACGGTCAGATTACAATAGCATATACAGAAGTTCAGGATGCATCTCTCTGTCTCTCTCTGAGCCACATGCTTTATGGTTCTCTTACAGTAACAACACAAACATGAGGATACGAAGTTCTAGCGGCACTATGTGCTTTCCCAGTAGAGCAAATGCTTTCAGACTTATATCCTCGATATGTCCCTGCTTAAATTTTAAGCACGGCCACTTAAGGGTAGGGATACACGTTTGAACTTTTTGTTCTATCCTTAAATTGGTTTGTGAGGTAAAAAGTGCAACCACCAAAGCAAGGGAGTACACCCTATAAATACCCAAAAAGAACTGGCCTAAGTTTGAATGAATTTGGCACTCCACGTTCAGGTGTAAGTAATGGCTTTTCAAAAATTATGTAATACTAATAGAATGCAATCATGCCTTACTTTTCCCAAAGCAAGAACTTCAAGAGGGGGGAAAATCCAAACTTAGCATGGGTTGTGCCTCTATCATAAAAGAAGTTTTAGACAATGCTTCCATTGCCAAGCCATAACTTAAGTAAATGAGTCCACATTTAGAAACTTTCATAACCCTTGACAGTTACGCATCGAATTATTGAATGTAAATCAATAACCCCGGCACTGAGGATCTTTGGAGAAAAAAATCGCATGAGAATTAAAAGCATGGCCTCAAAACAATCTCAACAAAGGCAATCACTACCAATTCCTCCTTTCTCGTAGCATTTGCTGCAATGTAATTAAGTAAATCTGCGGAAAGTAAAACGGAAGTATTGGTTCTACTCAAATCCGCACCTCTCTTTCAACTTCAGATCGTGAATTCTCGGGCATGGTCCTGAAGGAGATAAAAATGGAGGTCATGAGTGGGCAAAATAATGGCACTCAACACACATATCAACCATGATTTGTTGCTGAAACAGATTGTAGCAGAAGAAATTACTAATTTGCAATTTCTCCTATCACCACCTGAAGCTGAGAATCATGAAACAAGCACCAAAATGGCAAACATATCTGAAACTAAGACGTGCGTTGTCTCCAGAAACCACACCACACAATTGTACACCCATTATTTTGGATATGAATTTCCCCACTTCTCATGCCATTTAGGCCTGAGAAGTACAAGTGAAAATTACACCACTGTGGCTCCAACAATGTCGACCATATCATGTTCCCATATAATTCTCCTGCCAAAACTTGTATACTGCTTATTCTGAACAAACAATCAATGACCCGTGAAGGGACAGGGCTTATATAACAACAAAAGCAAAGACTCTACAAAACTGAAAGCAGCAAAAAAATTAAATCCTCTTCCAGAGTCGGTCAAAGAGAACTTCAGAGAAACAAATGAAACACGTATTAGCATCCAAGATCAGTGCCTAGTCGTGACAACTGACGAGCTAAGACCAGGAAAGACAAAAAAAAAACAGAGCGCAAATTCGGATAGTAACACACCGAGGTCGCTCCGAGTGTTGACGAAGAGATCATGAGGGCAGAACCGCACCATGTAAAAAGCACAAACCTCCTTATCGTCCCATTTAATCTCCTTGTAACCCCTCCTCTCTTCCTCAGTCAAATTCCGAGCTGAAAATCCACCGAATAAAGACTTTAGGGCTTAATCAACAATTTCGATGACAAATACAAACAGACAAACGCCTAAACGACCAGTCCCCATGTGGTATGACGGGAAAAAAACAAAGGCATGGCAGGGAACTAAACGATTAACCTAAATCGAACACGAAATTCAGCCAACAAGTCTCAGAGTTTGATCAACCCACCGATGGGTAATCCAAGTCTAACTCTCGAGACATCCTACGTGACACGATGACGATGACGATGACGATGACGATGACGAACCAGGTAATAAAACGAAATATCAGACTCCAGAGCTCAATCGGCAATGGCGAGGTGATGATAGTTTCCATATCCTACTCCACCTCCGACCAAACGACCGTATCGGAAGCAGAGAAAGAGTACCTGAGCCCATGAGCTCGTCCAGCAAAGCTCGCTGAGCGTCCATTGTTGGGGGGATTGCGACGGACTAGAAGAAGAGGAGAATAGAGCAGCTTCGAACTGCGACGGTGGTGTGGTTATGGAGTCCTCTTCTTCTTCTTCTTCTCGGAGAGGGGATTTATTTGGAAAGGGACTATATGCGCCGAGAAGAATAAAAAGAAAAATCCCTAGAAATGGGGTAAGAGCGAGTCGGGTCGGATTTGGATCGAGCTTTCAGTGATGGGCCAAGCTCGATCTCAAATCCGGGCTAGAAGAGTCGTATCTGAGCTGGACCAGGACTTGAGAGAAATTGGTAGCGAAATTGGGGATAATTACCAAAAAGTCCTAAATCTATTGCAATTGTATTTTTGTCGATTTAGTCATAAAAATTTTCATATTTTTTCAATTAAGTTCATCTGACCAATTTTGGCTGGAAATCGCTAATGTAGACGCCGCCGTCCTACCAATTTGTAATTTCCCTCGAGATTGTCGAGTTTGGGACAGGTTGGGCCAGCCTTTGGGAAGCTCGGCCCATGGAACTTCCCGACAACCACAATTGCGATCACCACAAGATTTTAGTCATATGTTCGGACCAAAATGGGTCGTTGGGTTGATAGGCCCATGAAAAATTTAATGCAAAATGGGTCGTTAGTCGTATGATCACCACAGGCTTTGGCTACACCGTCTTCGTGATTGTACAGGAAGCTTGACATTTGAGGAAAAGATAGGAAATAAAAAAAATAAAAAATAAACCTCCAAAAAAGAAATTATTGGCTGTAAGGTGCAAAACAATCAGGTCCAACCAGAACAACGCCTCGTTCTCGAAAATGTTATCCGAAAAAGAACCAAAACCTGTGGCTCTACGCGTGACCAACATCTAGCAAGCACACGCGAATGTAACTCCCACAGAAGTCCCACTTCAACATCATCACCTCGCCATCCACAGCCATCTCAGGCTTCGCGCACCATGAACGACTCGGTGGACAAGCTAGTCATCTTCCTGGCCAAGCGAGACGGCATCGACAAGCTCGTCAAGACCTTCCAATACGTCTCGAAGCTCGTCCACTGGCACGCTGAGCCCACGCACCCCGACATCGCCCGACGAGCCAAGAACTGGGAGGTCGCCTCCGGCCTGAGCCGCAAGGCCTTCCGCACGGGCCGGTTCCTCACGGGGTTCAATGCCCTCCGCCGATCCCCCGGCGGGACCCCGACATTCAGGCTCCTGGGGGTGCTGGCCAATGCGGGGGAGATGGTCTACTTCTTCTTCGACCACTTCCTGTGGCTGTCGAGGATCGGGATGCTCGACGCGGCGCTCATGCAGCGGATGAGCTTCATATCGGCGTTCGGGGAGTCGTTCGGGTACATATTTTTCCTCATAATGGACTTCATCATGCTTAGGGAAGGGTTGAAGGCAGAGAGGGAGCTCAGGAAAGAGGAAGAGAAGGAAGCGAACAAGGATGGTGAAGTGAAAGAGAGGGTGGCGAGGATAAGAGCAGATAGAGTGATGCGGCTCATGGCGGTGGCGGCGAACTTGGCGGATCTGGTGATTGCGGTGGCGGATACTGAGCCGAACCCATTTTGCAACCACACGGTCACGCTCGGGATTAGTGGACTTGTGTCTGCATGGGCCGGTTGGTATCGCAACTGGCCATCGTAAATGAAGGATTTTTAAAAGTTTCTATTGCACACAGCAACAACAGAAAAAAAAAAAGAGGAGTTAAATGGGAAATGTAGATGACTTTCTTTGGCATGTGCATTTGGTTTTTGGTTTTGTTCATGGCAATATTGCACTCGCGGTGGATGATTCTTTGAGCATGTTCAAACTTTATCTGCCATCATAGGTTCGGATTTTATTTAGAAACCATTCACTTGATTCGGACAACAGTTTGAATTTGCAAACATTTAACTAGCATTTTCTCCTACTTTACAAAACATGAAAACGACAATACAAGATTATTTGGTATGGGTTTCTCATAGCATCTATTTATGAGATGAGATGAGAGTTGTATTGACCATTTTAAATTACCATGTTATCCATGATTGGTTCAGACTATTATTGAGCATTATACATCTCATTTGTCGAAAGGCTTCTTGAAATACTAGGGTAAAAGTTAGGGTTGATAAATGTTTTAGATATGCATCGCAAAATACTAGCAAAGCACACATGAGTGTGGGAAAAAGTTCTAAATGTGTGCGAAATTAGATAAATGTGTAAGAATGCGAATTAGCTCAGGAAAGCCGGAATTCTATAATTTTGCATGTCTAGTTAACAATATAAAGGTAGAAAATAAAGTATTTACAGGATTAGTTAACAATTGTCGGGATATATATTTAAATTACTATAATATATCTTAATAAAAGATGGTGGCATTTAACGGATTTTCTTGTATAAGTTTGATTAGGAAGTGTAGATGTAGCAGGATTAGAATTTCGATTCAAACGATCGACATATAGCTAAGGCCACATCACAAACGTTGTATACATCAATCTTTTACACCGAAACCGAAGGAATCAAACATGGCCAATCCTGCCTTTTCTCTCGTCCCCGATACTTTCTTTCAATCTCTTTTCGACTTCGCCCCTTCCGTCGATTCTCCACTGATCCAACCCATTCTCGATGGCCTCCTATATTATGTGATACCCATTGTCATCTTCGCACTGCTCATGTACGTAGCTTGTTACATATGTCTCTACGACATCGTCGACGACTTCGGGCCTCGATTCAACAGCCTGGAGACCGGAAGATTGCCTCTTCTCGAGAGGCGCCGTGAGGGACCGGCACGACTCCGCCATGAGCCTCAGTTGAAAAGGGAAACGCTAATGAGGATCGATGTGTATGGGAGCAACGAAGGCAAAGAGAAGCACACCGACTGTGTGGTTTGCCTCGAGGATTTTAAGGATGGAGAAGCGTGCCTATGGCTAACGTGTTGCGAGCACGCTTACCACAGGGCTTGTGTGAATCGTTGGCTCTTGGACCATAGACGATGCCCGATTTGTCACGCGACCGTTCGGGTCACACCAACAATCTAACCCCGATTTGCGACTTGATTAGGTTCTAGCTTTAAGTTTGTGACGGTAATGTTCTTTTGCTTGTGTTAAATGTTTACTTTTGTGGATGATCACTTGTATCGGATTGGATAAATCTCTATGTTTCCCAACTCATACCCAATCAGATCGATTGTACTCGTCGCCTTTTGATGTTCTTATACAGGCACTGTTTCTATTATTAATTGTTATATTAAATAATCAAATCACAGCGTAATTGAGAAGACAGATCAGATCAATTGTACTTGTCGCCTTTTGATGTTCTTATACAGGCACTGTTTCTACTATTAATTATTATATTAAATAATCGAATCACAGCGTAATTGAGAAGACAGATTGTTAGAGCTAACAATTAGCATCATCGGACTTTCTTGCACTTTATTGAGTTAGGAAACTGTAGAAAATATGGGTTGCAAAGTGCAAGCCTTTTTTTTTGGGTGAAACCTCACGATTGGGTAAGCAAAGAGTTTGAAATTAAAGGGAGTGGTTAATATCTCTTGATATTATAAAGCAAATTCAAATCCAGTTCAACCTCGGAATTTAATTTAAAAAATCCCAAAAAAAAAACCCGATATTGCGATAACTACATGACAATACTAGTAATTTCAATATTACAACTGAATGATCACATATCTCGTAAATCCTAAATTTAATTTGAATTTTTCCCATGGACGACTTTTTAAATTCTTTTTCAAGATAATTCGAATCTTACTTTCTCTTCGTTGTTAGTTTTTTTTTTCTGTGGCCTTATTACTAGTCTAGAGAAAAACTTTAGTGGTCAACACGAACAGGCTGTGGCCCACACTACATAGCCCCCCAGGCCAGGCCCATCCTCAGCAGTCGTCCCGTCATTGCTGTTCAATGTTCATCTCCACCCAAGTCAAAGCTGCAAGCGGCTCAAAAGTCAAACCTGTGGTCGAGTGTTCCCCACGAGTTGACTCTCGAAATCGAAATCGAGCTGCTTTTGTGCAAGTTACCGGGTTTTATATTTTCTCAAGTCCTTGTCAATGTTCGTCCTCTCTTATGTTTTATCGCCCAACTGTAGTTGCCGGATTGTTCTAACAAGTGAATTTTCGATTTGATTTTCTATTGGATCACCAAAAAATTGTAGAAAAGATAGGCACAATAAAATTTTTTAATTGTCTGATTTCCATTGGGTTGGGGACGTAAAAAAAAAAGATTGAATGCTAGCATGATTAAAGACTCGCATCCTTCACTTTTGAGAGAAAATCATGCAATTTATTGAGTAAAGGAATCGCAGAAAAATGGATTGCAAAGTGTAAGTTATTTTTTTTTTTTGGTGAAACCTCACTATTGAGTAGTAAGGACTTTGAAAATAGAGGGATTGGTTGATACATCCTTATATTCATAAGGAATATCCGATAATATTCAGTTAAACTTCAAAATTTTATTAAAAGGATTCAAAGAATATCGGATAATATGATACTATTCATGATTAAATTATTACAACTAATAACCACATGATTACACTAGTAATCTCCAAGTTACAACTGAAAAATCACGTATATCCCTCACATATCTCATAAATCCTATATTAAAATTTAAATATCTCCCATCCACAAGAATTTAAATTCTTTTTCTACGTCATCCAAATCTTACTTTCTCTTGGTTGTTAGTTTTTTTCCCCATTTTTTCAGGCGGGTCTACCTGAACTTGGAACATGTTGTGGCCCACAATCACTGGACATAGCATTCAGGCCCAGGACCAGGCCCAGGACCAGGCCCAGGCCCGTCTTGAGCAGTCTTTTTTTATTTTTTAATTTTCGTCTCAAAGCCGGCAAACCGCTCAAAGTGGTAACTGGTAAAGTGTTTCCATTGACTCTCGAAATCAAAACGGAGCTGCTTCGGTGCAACGTGACTGCCGAGGTTTCAGGTTTCCTCAAAGTCGTCGAAGGTCAGTGATCGTCCTCTGTAAGTAGTTGCAGATCGTTCCGACAGGTGACATTTCTTGCTTTCCGTTTGATTTTTCCGTTCGGTCACCAAGGAATTGCAGAAGGACGGAGCGAAATTCGTGGGTTCTCGCTTAAAGAGAATCAGATTTGAAGTTATTAGTTCGTGTTCGTATGGTTTTGATTTCCGAAGCTTGGGTTTAGGTTTGTGTCATAAGATTTCTTTAGTCTGAATGAGGATCTGAGTTCTTTGCGGGATGCTGATTCGTAATTCATGCGAAGCACATAGATGAGGTTCTGAATTATGGTCAAATTCATATCGTTTGTGCCAATATACCGGTGCGAAGCATATGGTTTGTTCGATTCGTTTGGTTTTGTCGCTGTGTTGTGTGATTCATGTCTGACATTGCCAGCCACTGGATCTGGTGATTTCCCCCTCTTAGCAGTTTGTCTGAAACAAACCCGAGGCAATAGATTGCGTTTTGTTAATGCGATGGCGGAGGGATCGGGGCATTCGCATTATGTAAAGCTAAAAAAGGACCAAGCGCCTTTGGAGGATATAAAGCCTGGAGAGCTTAACCAGCCTATTGAGGTTCCTCAGGTTTGTACTCTTCAGTCTTGAGTGTCTTTGTTATGCCTTTCTTTGTTCCCACAGAATAACGTGGGAAAGTTGCCGTTAATGAGGTTCGGTTGGTGATATATCAATTTTACTAAGTTATTCAGTAATTCCTCTTAGTTATCACCTTGTTCTATCTGTTCTAACTATCAGCATTTTTTTTTTATGGAATCCCTTTGGAATACTTATGTAAGGATATGCAGCAACTAATAAATACTCCTTTTAGGTGGTCTACGAGCCGGTGCTCACTCGATTAGCTATGAAATACCATTAATCTTTGTGTGGTGTATCAATATCTCTATGTGCGATTCGTCAAAACAAAATTTCTTTATTCCTTTTTTTTTTAAGAAATAGATATCTTCTTTTTTTATTCATCACTCAGTAAATTGTATATATAGGTATGAGATTTTGGGTATACTAGGGATGGAAAAGAATTGCTGCGGATGTTTTTTAATTGGTTGCGTGTTTGCAGTTAAACACTTACATAAATTGTTTGATCGTGCTGACTTTAAGTGATTTCTGGATATTTGAGATGACTAATTGATTAGTTTCACAGCTAAATAATTATAGGCTCTATAATTAGTGGCTCATGTATTGAGTATTGACATTGAGGTCCATAAACATTTGCGGCTCATGTGATCATACTGGAATATGTGATATGTACTTTATTCCAAGCATTTTGCAAATACTACCAGGTCAATTGAATGATTCTCATTATTTGGGGCTGTCCAACCATTATATAATGGTTTTATTGTTCGTCTGCATTCCTCCAGAACATATGGAGGTCTTTATCTTGCTATCCCCCTGTTTTCCATGGTTTGTGACTGTTTTTTCTAGTCTGTCTTCTTCTCTGGGATTATGCTATATATGTGATAATTTGACTCTATCAATTAGAACTAAGGGTAACATTCATAGAAAACTAGAATCTGGTGATAGGTAATCGGTTGCTCATCTTCTGTGAAACTATTCTCAGTTTTAAACTAAGGACATTAAACCTAATATCTGTCGCTGAGATGTAAAGTTATTCCTGGACCGATTATCTGTCCATTCTTCATTTTCTGCTTGTCTCAGTTATGAAGTAAAACCAATCATGCCTTCTCTAGAGAACGTCTGACTAGTTATGTTTTGGGAAAAAGCTTGTGACTCTGGCAGTTGTCTGAAGCTGCAGTCAGAGGGAATTGCTATCAGCAGACTCAAATAAATTTAAAGATCTTTTTGAGGATTAGAATCCAGCGACTTCTGGACTTTCTTTTTCTCATATGTTTTGAGTGGATTTTGAAATGATGTTTGAGTTCTTGATTTATACTGCGCCATTGAATTTCAACGTTTGAGCTTTCCTGTCTGTCAAGTTGTCTTCTTGTTGCCGGAGGATTAACATGTGGGGAGGCGAATCCTGACATGGGACTAAGTAATTGTCGAGGAATTTTTAATATATTAAATTTCTTGTCTTGAATGTAGAGCTTCCTTTTTTTATTATTCTGATTGGGGTGTTGGACATCGATGGTGCATGCTGGCATTTATGGATGCTTATGTGATGCCGATGTTGGCAATCTTTCCTTAAGCCTTAGATAGGTCGAGGAATAAATGGCTAGGTACACATATGCTAAACTCATCATTACGGTACAGTTGGACGTGCGCAAATGCCACGAGTGTGGGCAACCTCTTCCTGAAAGCTTTGAGCCTCCTGCAGATGAAAATTGGACAACAGGAATTTTTGGTTGTGCTGAAGACAGCGAAAGTTGTAAGTTTCATGACAACTGAACTTTTGCATTATGTTGTCTAGTGAGTGGATAATGGAGAATCTTGTTGTCTCTCTTTACAAACATGCTAGCCTTCTGTAGATATACGGTTAAGATTTAAAACAATGGTGTTCACATAGTCTTGGTAACAAAATTGCCTTTTCCCTTTGCTGTATATGTTTTACGAATATCTGACAATGGCACAAAATGCATGAGCCCATTATTGAAACACTTGAACTACTTTTGGAACTTAGCTGGTATCATTAATGGGATTTGCTTTCAGCTTGGTGAACCAATTGAGGAAATGTGGGAAAAGGTTGTCAAATTTCAATAAAGATCCACCAGAAATTGGCTTGTGTTTAAACAGTTGAGTAAAACAGAGTAAGTGTAAACTGTAAAGTAAGCATTAATGTTGGATAGTTTATACTCAGGCTTGGTGAACGAATTGAGGAAATGTGGTAAAAGGTTGTCAAATTTCAATAAAGATCTACCAGAAATTGGCTTGTGTTTGAACAGTAGAGTAAAACGAGCGGGCCGAGTAAGCCTGTGAACTGTGAAGTAAACATTAATGCTGGATAGTATACGGTCAGATAGGTCACAACATACTGCTGGGCAACTCTGGCTTTTCACTGTACTTTGCTTATTCACTTGTGCCTTGCGTTAGATTATGCTTCAGATTGTCTCATATCACATTTTGGGCTGGTTAAGGAAAAGCTTATTGTATGAGTTCCAATGCAGGCTGGACTGGACTATTTTGCCCTTGTGTCCTGTTCGGTCGCAATGTTGAGAGCTTGAGAGAGGACACTCCTTGGACTACTGCATGCATCTGTCATGCCATTTTCGTGGAAGGTGGCCTTGCACTAGCAGCAGCTACAGCGGCCTTCAATGGCATTGACCCTCATACGTCATTTCTCATTGGTGAGGGATTAATATTTGCTTGGTGGATGTGTGGCATTTACACTGGCCTTGTTCGCCAATCACTGCAGAAGAAATATCATTTGAAGGTACTTCAAGCTTTTTCCATGTGCTTCTATCTCGCTTTGTTCAGTGAACTACATGGACTCAATAACCTTCTGCTAGTAAACATTTAATTGCATATTGGCAAATATTTGCAGCTATGACTGGAGTTGTTTCACTGTGCACTGATCACAAATACCTGTTGGTGTATATATTCTGTAGCACATAATTGCCGTTTACTCTCTAAAGGAAAATCTCATTTTCCTGGGGATGCAGAATCTTGATTTACTGTGAATGACATATACATAATGTAAGAGGTGTGTATTGAAAAATAAAATAAAATGTAAGAGGTGTGTGATGTCTTATGCATTGAACATGTCAAAGAAAGTTGATAATTTATTTACTTTTAGAAAGGGCTTGTGGGAGTTTCCAATAGATATGCTATTAGATAGTTTGCTTGTTTAAGCAATGCACCTTTCTTGAATGATGCCAAGAGCCTTATCATGACGTAGTTTCTCTTGCAGGCTAAACAAGCTTGACTAGTAAAGTATTTGACCACTTCTCTTAGTACATGTGGATTTTCATTGCACTTTTTAACTTAAAATGCTAGTTCTAGTCCTCTCGTCTGACTATTACCATTTCCTCCTTGGTACGAACGACTGCAGAATTCCCCGTGTGATCCATGCTTGGTGCATTGCTGCATGCACTGGTGCGCTCTGTGTCAGGAGCACAGGGAGATGAAAGGTCGACTCTCAGAGAATGTTGTCATGCCAATGACTATTGTAAATCCTCCCCCTGTTCAAGAGATGAACTCTGCGAGTGAAGCCCAGGATTCTGCACCACCTTCTGCAGACAACAGTGAGCACACGAAGTTGGAAATGCAGGCTTTATAGCAACTTAAATCTCTACATATGGAGAGAATGTGAATAATCACCGGCGGGCGTCAATTTGGTGGTACATCTGTTTGCAATCTTCTGTGTTTGTTTAAGATTTTGATGACTTTGATTTAGGATTCTAAGTGACCTTATGGTGCAAATGGGACATTTTATACATCTATACACAGATTAAATCATTTTGAAACTTCGTTGCACATCTAGATTCATATAAAAAAAGTCTCTGCTCGATCAGTCAGAGGGAGAACCCTAGAGCTTTTATACAAATATTGTAGTGTCTCCTTAAGTAACAGGAAATAAATAGAATCTTGATAACCCGGGATTCGACTACCAAGTCTTGTATAAAATTATACGAGTTTGAGAAAGCTCCCTTGTTCATGCTCACGAGTATGACGATGCATGCTCTCTCCATTCCATTCGTGTGTGGATCGACGTGTGAATTGTCTTCTCTTGTACCTGGAAAGCTCAACATATACTTAACATCCCATGAGCACATCGACATTTATTGAGCAAGCGGCTCTAATTTGTGACCAGTATCTAAGGTTTGATAATATGTATAATTACAATGTAGATGACAAACTCCTTTGTTTACGCCGCCAGATAGTCTTCGATTGAGTTTGTCAAAACTCGAAAGTTAGTACAAGAATTTCAACAACCGCAGTATCTTCGTAGGCTTTTTCTTCTCTCTTTTTTTCAATAGGAGGCTATTAAAGCTCATTGTTATGTAAATAGCTTAAGCCGTTTTGTGCTTTATGCCTAGCATTTTCTCACTCTTAGCAAACACCCCTTTGGAAGCATACACTAATCAAATTTAGTGATGCGAGATAAGGGTTTGGTTTAGTGCTTGTCTATTCCTTTCTAGAATTTCTCTCTCTCTCGACTCTCCATCTAAGCAGTCCGCCTAATCAATTTGTGCCATTACCAGAATCACTCTCTCAAAAGTTACCTTTTCTTATTGAAAAAAGACTTGCGGATAAAGGGTTGCCACATAAAGATCACGAACAAGATGTTAGGGCACCGATGTTCCAGAATTCTCAAGTGGTGATAAGTAAGAGTACGATATTAACGAGGTTCATAATGTCAAGCTCATGATTCCATAACTCATAAGAAACTACTGGTCCCTAAGGTAGAAAAGTCTAGAAAAGTCTCGAAAATCTTGCCGGAGCAAAGCGAAGGAACTATGTCCTCAAATGAAGTTCTCCAAAGCCCTTAAAATACCCGACTTTGAAAATAAGTATGAGAGAGAGAGAGAGAGAGATTATCCAAAGAAAAGGATGATTTCAACTGCAACTGATGTGTTCAACAGTAGATTTCCACAAGATAAACATAAACCACTACCAGATAGGACACATCCATATACATAACTGACCTTAATTTGAAAGGAAACAAAGTCAACCTTCACCACTTAACCCAAAGTGAATGTTTCGTTTCTCGTTCACCATTCTCAAATCTTCACTACCATCGAAATACTCAGTCTGACATGGCGAAAATGCTTTCTCCATTCAATCATCGTGCAAGGGGAGGGAAAGAGCAATGCGAAAGCAGCGGATCCATTTGTTCATCGTCGCGGACCTTGCCGTCTCCGCACGGAGACTCAACGAGCGCTATTCATCACGCCGCGTCTTGTGATGCCAGGGATATATTCTACGGGAGCGACGATGGCTTGGGACATGTTACGTACAAGGACGATGTCGCGGTGGCCATGAAGAGGGATTCCTTAATGTCCTCAAGGAAGAAGGCCGACAGAAAGAGATGTGCTCTCAGTTTCAACACGGGTTGCTTTGATTTTCTCAAATTCTTCTGTGGTGGGAGACGGTAACCTACATATTTTACACTGGATTAGGCCGTAGGTTTTCCTTTTCTTTTTATTTTCTTCGTTTCTTCTCGTAGAAAAGTGATGGCAACGGAGATCAATTTTCTTCTTGTTCTTTCACTATGGAAACACTACAAGTAAGAAAATTCGGTATCTATTTTATTATATAGTTGGAGTGACCGGCGTTGGTTAGCAATCGATTAATCCCCAATGCGTGTGACAGTCTCAATTTCTCTTGAGGGTGGGTGGCGAAAGCGCCTAATTAACTAGATCAACCTATTTGGGCTAAGAAAATCCAATATCAGTGAGTAAATGCTATGGAACATTTGATTTTTCTGAATTCCTTGCCAGGAAGTGGATATCGGTACCGTAAATAACAAAGAATCATGGCAAGGATTGGAACCCAATTCGAGTTTGCTTAACGGGATTTGCATGAAACGTCTAGTCCGCCCAAATGGTGGACGCCGGCAGGCGTGTGGATGCGTTGATTAGGGCTTACTTGGACACCGTAATTTGATGATAACCAGTAAGGTTATGGTTCTAATGGATTGGTCAGATAGTAGGTACTTGTGGTAGATGGACTTGATTATCCAGATCAAATCGCCACAAACAACATGACCAGATTATTGCATAGTAATTGAAAGTGATAAGCACATCAAAAGTCCTAAAAATTTCAAAAAATGCATTCAAATCTTAAAAATTGTCGTGAAAATACAATCGATATCTAAAACTTTTAAAAAGTGCAATTAAAAAAATGACTTGATTGGATAAATTTAACAAATTTTATAATTTGATTACACCTTTTGAAAATTTTAGGACTCAGTCGCACTACGTGACAAGTTTTAGGATTTAATTGCACTTACTGAAAATTGTAGGACTTAATTGTATTTTCGTGATAAATTTTAGGATTTCCTAATTGAAAAGATTTTAGCGCTCGTCGCACTTGCTGCACCAGCACACGCCAAAGTGGGTTCGAAAGGAACATGCATGTGAAAAAGAGGCCGCTTAGATCCGAGGGTCATTACTGGTATATAAGAACACCATCCACGTGTCGCTCCTCCATTGTGCCACGTCCACGGCAGTTAACATTTTTTCAAAATTCATCGCCACGAGCAGTTGCAACCCAAACTGCACTTATACAAAGAATCAATCTCCCTTCTTCAATCGACATTCCAAGGCTTCAAAGACATCAGAGTTGCTCGTCTTTGATGGTCGAACCTCCGTTACAATTAGACAACGGACTACTCGTTCCTTTTTCATCTGAATACAACTTGTTAGAACTTTCGCAAGTCCGGTTGTTGACTGAAGAATCTATGAGGGGAATGGCGCCAACTGCACTCGCAACGCGCTTCAGAGAATCGGTCACCGCGAATGCTTTCAGATCCTATCTCGCCGAGTTCATCTCCACTTTCTTTTACGTGCTCGCCGTCGTTGGATCTGCCATGTCTTCCCGTGAGTCTCTAACTCCGTATCGTCGAACGCAATGGACGCGATCTATTTCCATGTAAAAGGGTCGAATTTAAACATGATTGTGATTAGGATGATCATCTTTGCTCTCGGATAACTCACAATTCCATACGTAAACGAGAGAAGAAGTTCTGAAGTTTTCCTGAAGGCGTTCATTGTAATAAGTTAGTAAGTAGTGAAGATGACGATAGTAGTGCACAAGTAACTGGACAGGTTGGTGAATACTGAATACTGGTAGGCTCTTTCGGACTTTTTTACTGCACTAATTAGACAGATTGTGCACGGTGATAGTGACCCAAAAAGGTAATAAAATTACGTTCACAGGGAAGATGTTGCCGGATGCGGCGACCGAACCGTCGAGTCTCGTGGTGGTGGCAATGTGCAACACATTGGCGTTGGCGACTGCAGTGTACATATCAGCAAGCATATCGGGAGGGCATGTGAATCCGGCGGTGACGTTCGGGAAGGCGGTGGGAGGCCACATCAGCGTTCCGACAGCCCTCTTTTACTGGATTGCCCAAATGCTGGCTTCTGTAATGGCCTCTGTCCTCTTGAAAGCCGCCACGGCTGGTCAGGTAATAAAATGTTGCTATGCCAAAAATCCCATTTTCCTTTTATGTTCACACGTTAGTTATGATTATGACAAATCATGGACAGATGATGTAAAACGTGCAGCTATAAGTTTTGTGTGTCAGAAGAATCAAAATTTGACAGAATGCCAAATTACAGAATTATAAGGGGAAGATTTTTTTTAGTTGATAAGTAATAGTATCAAGAATTTGGTATTAGCAGGCAGTGCCAACATTCAAAATCGCAGGAGAAATGACAGGATTTGGAGCATCAGTGCTTGAAGCATTTCTGACATTTGCTCTGGTGTACACTATTTATGCTGCTGGAGACCCAAGGCATGGTCAATTAGGAGCAATCGGACCCATCATGATTGGGTTCGCCGCGGGAGCCGGAGTCCTAGCCTCGGGTCCGTTCTCGGGTGGCTCCATGAACCCAGCATGCTCGTTCGGGTCTGCTCTCGTGGCAGGCACCTTCAAGAACCAGGCAGTGTACTGGGTCGGGCCTTTGATCGGAGCGGCAGTGGCGGGTCTCCTCTACGACAATCTAGTGTTTGCTTCTCCGGTTGCAGCGGATCCAGGCAGGGGGGTGTCGGCTGGATTTGGGGTCTAAGGACGTGTCTCATTAGCAAGTGTATCATGCTTTAGTTTGTTGAGCGTGTTTGTTTAGTGTTTTTCCTTCAGATTTTCAGACCGAGATTAGACAAATCTTTGCTCACGACTTCCTGATTGTTGTTTATGAAAGTTGTAGTGTATCCTGAGCCTTTACTTGGACGTATGGATGGTTCTTGGAATCTGGGGGGGCCTCAGGAGGTTTAGTCAATCGCTCTGCAAAGACGTAGGGATCATTGCTACGTGACCACCCCTCAATCCTCCAGCACCTGTTGAACATATGGACCATTGAAAACATGCATAACATTAACGTGACACCCCAAAACGTTATGCGCAATATATATCCTTTCTATATTTATTTATTCATTTATTTTCCATATATAGTTTTTTAAATATACATATGCATTCTTTATAGGAAGATACAATACATTGTATAAGTCCTGGGAACAGGTCAAGGTTACCTAGCACCACTATATACATACTAAATCGAAAGCCTGTATGCACATTATTCAAACCACCGCCATTCAAGGGTTTGTAACTTTGGGCATCGTCACATCACCGCCATCATCGAAATCAGGTGGACCATCAAAACCTCCTTTTTTTTATAGAGCAATCAACTTGCCGGCGCTCACCCTTGCCCAGGTGAGGCCAGCCTCGCCAACAAAAAGAAAAGGGAAAAAAAAAGGAGAAAGGAAAAAATTATAAAAAAAAGTCCACGTCAACACCGACTTGTTAGCAATTTTCAGCTTAAAATGTTCGAATGAACTGAATTGGTATCAAATGTGAAAATGTTTATGACTAATTGGTTCAATTAAAAGATTTAGGACTAAATTGGTACAAATACAATAGATTTAGAATTTTTTTTGCGTTTTTTCCTGAATTCAATATGGTATCATCAGCTATCTGGGCAATTTGGTAATGATAGAAGGGTATGCAAAGTACAGAGGGCCTCCCTTCCTCTGTCGCTTTAGATAGACTCTCACCTTCTCAAGTTCAATTCAAGGTAACATAATCACTACTGGACGTGGATGGCTTGCGTGATTCAAAACGACGTTTCCTGACCTACTAACACTACCTAGATCACAAAACTTAAGGTAAGTAGCTGTCCATAGCCGGTCGAAATCATCAAGAAATTGTTGGGATGTGATTTATACTGCCCATCAACAAAAAAGCACTAGGGTCCTGCTCCCAGGTGAGCAGGTGGGGATCCAGGGGGGCGGCCCCAGCGGGGGTTGAAGGGGGCAACACTTCTTGAAAGCCAGATGGTTTTTATGATTTAAGCCTATATTTTCTATTAGTAGTTTGGGTTTTGACCCATAAATAGCTATTGCTTATATATGCTCTCTTTCTCTTGTAATTGAGCGACGTAACGAGAGGTGTGATGTGCTAAATTATAATGGAATCCTCTGCTGGACGTAGCCTTAGTTTAAGGGTGAACAAGGATAAAACCTTGTGTCTCTATTTTTCTCTCTCGATTTTTACTCTTTTTCGTGTGATTGTGTGTCGATACCTAACAGAAATGCTATCAGAGGATTCCAATCACGAATGCCAAGCTTCCAAGATTCTTGCCAATCAGATTACTCAAGAACTACTCAAATTAAGAACCGGATGATATTATCTAACATATGATGAAACTTGTAGAAGGGAGGAGTATCTCAAATTTTGAAGGGGCACAAGTAAGTCATATTGTTTAGGGATAAGTATATTGAAAGTCTGAAAATTTTCCTTGAAAGTGCAATTGAGTCTTAAAACTTACAAAAAGTGCAATAAAATCCTAAAACTTGTCAAATTGGTTCAATCGAGTCTTTCCATTAACTCATTCCATTTAAACTAACAAAATGTTGACATGTTTTTATTTAATATTTTATCTATCTTATGTGGTATTACCTTATTAAAACATGAAATTCAAGACTTAAACGACGTCATTTTAGCTTAAATTCTAATTTTTAAACCAAAATATTAACCAAATATAAACAAAAAAATAAAAAAGGTACTTCTAAAAAAGCACAAAAAAGAAAGAAAAAAGGGCAAGGGCAGATGCCCTCGTCACCGCTGCCGAAAAGCATTGGCGAGGGCTGACGAGGCATTGTAGACCACAAGCGAGGGCCTGGTGATCCTTGCCCAACTATGGCCGCTCTCGACCAAACCACAGCGAGGGCACCTCGCATTGGCCAGCCCTCACTATGGTCTGGCCGAGGGTTGCCAGATCTGGCCAAGGGTCATTAAGTCCTTGCTGACCCTTTCTGGCGACAGTAGGGCGGTAGCGATGAGGGCCTGCCACCATAACCCTAGCCCTTGCCTTTTTTTTTTTCCCCTTTTATGTGTTTTTCTATAATAATTTTTTATTTTGTTGTTGTTATTTAATTAAGATTTTGGTTTAAAAGTTAGGATATAGGCCAAAATGATGTCGTTTTAATCTTATATTTCATGTTTTAATAAGGTCAATAAGAGCGAGAAAATATTTTCAAAAAGTCACGTAGGGAAAAGAAAATATTAAACAAAAAGCTACATTGACATTTGCATTTAATTTAATCAGATGTAATTAATGAAAAGATTTGATAGTATCGATTTGACATATTTTAAGATTTTATTATAAGTTTTGAAACTTAATTATGCTTTCATATTAAATTTTATGATTTTCAATGTGCTTATATTTATTGTCTGACGCTGACTATGAGTTGTAAGTAGCTCGAGCAAAAGCAACAGACCCTGCGAGTTCCACGAGAGAGATTCTGAAGTCGGTTTGATTCTGGTACAAAATCACATCCTCGTAGATCACAGAAGAGAAGATTAGGAGAAGCTTTTACAACTCCTCCCTTGTTTGACTCTTGACTCGATGGCTAGCGTTCGGAGATTGTGGGCCATCGCACCGTAATCCTGCGCTAGCGTCCAAAATCACAGTCATCGACACTCCATGGGTCCAATTGTCCTCTCGATCTCGAAGGTGGGGTCGCTTCCGTATCCGTAGCATCTTGAGGGAAGGGAACGAGACGACTTCTGCCTCGAAAAAACCCCGAAAGCTTTCCCATTAGAAGGAATCATCAGCTCATAAATACGACTTAATTGCGATTAATTCTGGATTTTGCTTTTTGGATACTTTAGGCATTGACCGGAGATTGCATCGAATCAACAGAGCGTGCCGAGTCTTTCGCCATCAATTACGAGTTTTGAGAAAAAATTGTACCCCAAATCTTAAACGTCGTGCGAGAAATGTAATCGAATCTTAAGTTTTTAGTTATTTTGATTAAATTCTGAATCCTTTTTTTCTTTTTAAAAGGACAATCGAGTTTTTTTAATGAATAATTTTTTTACAATTGCCCGCCTGTCACTTAAGTATTGCCTACCTAAAGTCCTTAAATTGTATTTTTCAACGTGCGTGCTAGGACTCGATTGCAAATTTAGATAAAAGTTTAGGGCGTAATAAACAAATTGAAAATGGACTCGGTTACTTTTCTAGGTAAAAGGTTCAGGATTTGGTCGAATCAATTGAAAAGTTTCAGCCTTGACTTCATTCAGTACGTAGGATTCAGGACTTGCGAAACAATTTTCTCTATGGACATCTTATCCTCTTCCTAACATGAGTACTGTTATGTTACCACTAAATTCTTGTGATTTTTTTTTTTGAAAAGAGCGTTTCAATTTTCAACCTACTCTCTCATCTATAAATTTTTCCATTTTGAATATGAAAATGTATTGGGCACTTTGGCGGAAGAATCGATCATGTGAAATCTGTTTCTTGCTCTAGCCAAGAAGCTGGGAGAGGTGTATGGTTCCCTTATTGCCCTAATAATACATCTAGAAATTAACCCAAAGAAATAGAAAAATGATCATGCAGCACACACATGCATATTTCAAGAAAATGCAAATTGATTATAGATTTATCTTAGTTGGTTTAGTTTGCTTAAATCAACAGCCGATTGAGCCTGTCTCAAATTCTTCCATAGGGAGAAAGAGTGTTGCGGCTTGTTACGAGGCATTTGGCAATTAGCCTTATAGCGTTAATGCTTTCGTAATTGAAGTAGCTTACAACAATTTTTCGAAAATTCGAGCCGTTTCAATTTCGAATTGTATATTGTCGAATAAAAAAAAAATAGTACTTCACACGTAATCGTAGCTAAACCAAGTGGACGTTTTAATCTGACTTTTATATGAGTTTTCAATAGTTAGATTATGTCGACAATCATAATTAATGAACGACTTTGTCTTACAATCACCTCTTGGTTGGGGAGATCTGCCATGATTTATATTAATAACTGAAAAATTAGTACTTCACACATAATCATAGCTAAACCAAGTGGACGTTTTAATCAACTTTCAATAGTTAGATTTTGTTGACAATCATAATTAATGAACAATTTTGTCTTACAATCGCCTCTTGCTTGGGAAGATCTGCCATGATTTACATTAACAATTGATCCTTAATACGTGAATATCGAATATTAGATATCTTTATTATTTTTATCGTCATCGTTTCATCACCCTGCCGTCAAATATACTATAAAAGAATGGAATTTATAGGATTTTCACTTCATTTTTTAAGGAGCTCCTCAAGATGTTTAATTGGACTATTCTGAATAAGAATCGACGCATGATTTTGATTGTCATCACTTTCTCATACTTTCTTTAAAAAAAAATGCACGTTAAGGAAAATATGATATGAGCGAGATCTCTTCATCATTTTCAGAGGATTTATTCAAGTCATTCAATTGGGCTTCTCCGAAATAGAAGCCGCGAAATGGTTAACCGCAAAATAATACCGAGACTCGAGCGATATCAATTATGTCTGAACATTTTCGTGGATAATAAAAACATTATTCTTTCTTTCATTTTTACGAGCGATATAAATAATGATTTGTTTAGAAAAATAATTTTTAAATCATTCATTTTTTTTCCCGCAAAATAAATACGTGGTTAATGATGAAAGGGAATAGTTACTGGTCCATCTTCTCGCATTAAACGACAGAAGATCAAGAAAGGAAAGAGGGAAGGAGGCCATGAAACAGTTGACCCTAATACTAGCTGTACTACACATGTTGCAGTGTAGAGGTTTGTGAGTTATAGACTATAGTAGCCGGAGTTGGACGTACTCACGCCCCCCAAAAAAGGACAGGAATAATTATCAGAAATTCGCGATATTCATTCTGGATTTTCCTTTGCTTTTTGAGCATTTTGTTGAACAAACGCTTGTCGCCTACTCGCTTTTTTAGCCTCCCCACACAACCATATCTTCCCCCTGTTTCCTGTGTGCTTGTATGCATTGTGTGTGTGTGAAAGAGAGAGAGAGAGAGAGAGCGCGTCGACAGCAATGGAGA
This sequence comes from Metrosideros polymorpha var. glaberrima, assembly GCA_001662345.2. NCBI lineage: Eukaryota > Viridiplantae > Streptophyta > Magnoliopsida > Myrtales > Myrtaceae > Metrosideros > Metrosideros polymorpha. The sequence continues at coordinate 630,315 of BCNH02000011.1, forward strand.
GCAGCAGAGTGTGCAAGATCTGCTACAGGCGTTTCTCTAATGGAAAAGCCATGGGTGGTCACATGAGATCTCACTTTGCCAAGCTACCACCGCGCCTCCCTCAAGCCACTCTCGCTCCATCTTCTTCACTCTCTCTCTCTACCCAACATCAACATCAAGAAAAGCCTCGAACTTTGGTCCCGCCAGCAGCAGCTCTCGTGCCCTTCTCCGCCCAAGATCGTGTCCTCACCGTCCACGACAGAGGGAGCGACACCGAGTCATCGCGACGCAGAAAGCGGAACCGATCCAAACGGCGGCGGCGCGACAGCTCGGCGGCGCGAGTCGATGCTTTCTTGAATGCCGACGTCGAGCAGACGATCAGCTCTGTCTCGGAGACTGAGACTCTGTCCGCGGCAGACGGTGCTCTGTGCCTGATGATGCTCTCCAGGGACAAATGGCCGAAACGAGCGAGAACAGGAGCCGACGAGCACGAGCACGAGGACGACGGCGACGACGCGGTCTCCGTGACTCAGACGAACAGTCCGGCCGGGTCGAGCCGGCCCAAGTACCAGTGCGAGACTTGCAACAAAGGGTTCGGATCGTATCAAGCGCTCGGTGGGCATAGGGCGAGCCACAAGAAGATAAGTGACGCAAACTTCGTTAGCCATAATCACAAAAGACTTGCTTTTGAGTGTCCTCATTGTCACAAGGTGTTTGATTCCGGCCAAGCTTTGGGTGGGCACAAGAAGGTCCACAACGAAGCGATCGCCGTCACTGCTAAGAGCAAGAACTGTGGCGAGAGCTTAATAGATCTTAACCTACCAGCACCAGAAGAGAACGGCGAAGAAACGACAGCAAGCTTGGTCGAGATTTCTTCAGTCTCCAATGAAGAAACGTTCTATCCAATCAAGAAGGGCTTTTTTTCAGGTCTAGGCTAGGGACAGTGAATCAACTGTAATTTCAAGTATTGGATTCGACAGTCTGTAGAGGGTAAATAACACAGTTTGCTTTATGTTTGTATAGGATTTTCCGAATGCCGGAGCTCGTTCGAGCATCAGGATAAAGCTAAACGCATGAAGTTCAAGGATTACTCCTTGTTTTCTTTTTCTTTTTTAAGGTTGTTCTGTAGAATAAATCTAAAGCTTGAAGCTTCTTGTGTGCTGCATTTGCCTTGCCGTTTTGGCAATTGACTTGTGATGTCAATGGCTTTTAGGTGTTGTGGGGGCTCTGGCTCTGTATTGTCCACACAAAAGAATCAAAGATTAAGGGGAAAAAGACAGGGAGAGGACGCCATTGATGCGGTGCCTTCAGTGGAATCAAGTGATTGGAGCATTAATTATGTTTAAAAGAGGTGTTATGGTGGAAGTTATGGAGTGATTTTCTTGCCGATTCGTGGGGATTAATGAATTGATTTAAGCGGAAGCTTTTTGGGGGTAGCAATGCATGGTACTGTGTCCAGCTGTTCTTTAGCTAACCGTTTCCTTCATTTCCTCACCGCAGAGTCGACAGAGAGAGAGTTTGTTTCGATACGGAAAGTAGCGTCGACCTGTTCATGTTGTTGGGTCTTGCTTTGTTGCTTCTGTTGGTGTGCAGTTGGCCAACAGGCCTAGCGATGTGGTGCAGCATCTTTCCTTCTTATCTCTAGTCTAGTCAATTTTGACCATATCAGATCACTTATCTTTCGAATAACTGTGGGATTTTGATCCAACGCTCCTACATTTACGAGCCTATAAAGTTTTTCTCCTTCACATGGGAAACTTGGCTCGGAGCCGGTACAACACCAACTCAATTTTCGGACGGCGCAACTACGTTTTCCACGTTGTATGCAATTTGTAGATTTTAATAAATGTATCGTGTTCGAGACAAGTTAGAGTAGTTTGTTAACCAACATGAGACATAGATGTTTGTACTTCGGACCTAAGCAAGACCTTATGAGGCTTTTTCTGGGTCCAATCCAGACCTTGGGAACATCTGGATGTAAAACACTTAGAGGGTATTTCCTCATTCTAGGAAAGAATAAGATACATAGGGAAAAATTGGGGGCAGGGCGTGCAGACACCGACACATTAAAATAAGGAAGATATCTATGGACCCCGCCATCAATACATGCAAACGGACATAGATGTTCGTACTTGGAACTTTCTGTTCCCTCTAAGGATCCTGTTAAAGGTTCGTTTGAGGAATGTTTGACGATCTATTGTAGCCCTTTGGGCACGAGGGAATTGGAAAAAGATTAGTGGGCTTTGAAATCCGACTTGTGCTGGGGATTTCTAAAGGGCCCAGATGCGCATCGAGGCCCGATTGATTGACTTTTGATTTTATTTTGCATCGAGCTTCCTTGAATTTCATGACCAATTCAAAAGTTCAGTCCATTGCACCGACGGCGTTCGACGTGAAAGCCTCGTAGGTTCTCTGCAATCGTGAGAGCTTCGAAGAGGGAGACTCAAACGTGCTCTCAACTTAATCTCGTATTTCCACTAACATGAAAACGTGGACGATAAAGTCACATTTTGTGACACTATATGTTCCGTTAACATCGATATAGGCAAAAAGTGGTACCGAATCAACATGGACACCAACAACACTTCCCGCCGCCACTGCCACTGGCTGCCGCCGCCGCCAACGATGCAGCCGCCACCAACGCACCTCATCCGCAGCAGGAGCGGAGCTCTGACTGCCATGTCGCTCCCCGAAACCCGCCCCCCTAGCCAAAGATTCGCCGTCGTTGTCCGCTCCAACTCAACTTCTAAATCGAGACCCAAATCGTCAAGTCACAGTGGAGATGGCGAAGTCCACACTAACAACGGCAATGTAAGTTCAGCCATGCTAAGGAAACGCCAGCAAAGTAGTTCCTCCGGGCTGGTAGTACCAAGAATGACACGGTCAGCCCCACCTTCGCCCTCCGCGTGGGCCCTATCTCCCGGTCGAAGTTTATCATTGGCGGGATCGTTAGCGACGGAAGTTTCTTCCGGGTTCAATGCGCCAAGGGCTAGTAATAAGAAATCGGAGAGCAAAATTAATGGAGGTGGTGGTAGTGGCGGTGCTGTTAGTAAGGTTTTGAAGTACTTCAAGCAAAAGAGGAAGGCGTCGCCTTTGCAAGAAGAGGAGATTCACAAGTTACGTATCTTGCATAACTCCTTATTGCAATGGAGGTTCGCTAATGCTCGTGCTCAGGCAGCCATGGATAACGCGAAAAGAAATGCCGAGGTACGCTACTATAATGTACTGTGAACATTTTGGGAATTCATCTTACACTGATATCTTCTCAATCAGTTCTCAATGCTTTCGAAAAAGACATCACATTAGAGTGTAACAAACAAGTCAATAAACCTTAGTTTGCTTGATTATTCTGCACTATTATTTTTATCATCGGCACTAAGATTTCTCTCATGTTGGTGATCATAGGAGAAATTACTCCGGGTGTGGCTCAGGATATCGAGGATGAGATGGTCAGTGATGGAGAAGATTATTGAAATGCAAAGACTGAGACATCGTATAAGGTTGTACGAGATCATAAGCCCTCAGGTTCATATGCTGCAAGAATATTCAGCAAAGCTGGAGAGGAAACACGGTGAAGGGCTTGGCAGGTTGTCTAGAAAGCTGGTGGCTCTTTCTCACGTTCTTCCTCTCGAAAGCGCCAAGGTGACTGTGATTTGCTGCGCTTCTCGTTTCGTTTTATTCTCCAGTAAATTCAAGATGCGTTTTTCAGGATCTAGATAAAACAGGGTGAGCGACTAAGGGAGATCCGTTACATATTACAGGCCGATGACATGGCGTCCATTGCCGCAGCTGTGACAATGGCAATGGAAGCATTGACCAGTACGAACTCCGCAAATCTCAATTTGTTCTTACAGGTTCTTAGTTTTTGTTTTTTTTTTAGCATTTTATTCCTATAATGAAAATAAGGTATGCATCTTACAAAGAATATGGAAAATCTAACTTGCAATTGAATGCTGTTTATGCGTTGATTTGAGCAGGCTGAGGAAATGTATCACTTGATAGCAGAGCTGATGAGCACCGTCGATAGAGAAAGGCAATGTCTCCAGGAACTTGACAAGCTTATACCCATCTTCATTGCCTTGTTGGTGAGCCTCAACACAACATTAGTCTGTTACTTTCATTTCTGAATTCATTAGTTGTTTTCTTTGTTTGGCATACAATATCGCCGCAAAGACAAAGCAAAGGGGCCCAGTAGCCTTCTTTTGAATGGAAAACGACGCAATAATCCATGAACTTTGGCAAAATGTGCAATATCATCCTTGACTTTTAATATGTTCAATGTGGTCCCTAAACTTTAGCTCAATGTGCAATGTCGTCCATGAACTTTTAATTTATTCAATGTGATCTCTAAACTTTTTGGTACACATTCATGAAATTGAAAATGTTCAATATTGTCTATGACTTGAATCAATGGATAGATAAAATTGGATATTTTCATATCATCTAGGAGGGAAATCCTAAACCTAATGTATAGCAGCCAATTCAGCCCTAAATATTTTGACAATTTGCTAATTTAGTCCTAAAATTTTCAATTGTGTAGTCCTCAACATTTTGAAGATTTACCAATTTAGTCCTAAACCTTTTAACGAATTACCAATGTAGTCATTTTGGCTAATTTTGGTCGGAAATTGTTGACGTGGCGGTTTAGTTTGCGCTAACCATCTTATGTGGTGTGATTGTAACTAGTGGACATTTTTTAAAAAAAAATTCGAATTTTTTGTTGATTTTTTTTTTTTTTTATTTTATCTTTTTTCCTTCATAGGGCCAGCGGGGCGGCCAACCCTTGCTGACCCCTAGTCAAGGACTATGATCCTCGCCTTAGGGCTAATGGGGGTCGCCGGGCTTCTAAAGGAAAAAAAGAAAAGAAAAGAAAAAAGAAAAATAAACAATTAATAAAAAAATTCGTAAAAACTTTAAAAAAATTAAAATGTTCACATCAGTGTCAATCGCGCCATGTAGGACAGCTAGCATTGACTGGACCGTGATGTGAGCGATTTTCAGTTAAAATTAACCGGAATGACTATATTAATAATTCGTTGAAAGATTTAAGACTAAATTGTCAAATATTCAAAAGATTTATGTCTCAATTAATACAATTAAAAGTTTAGAATTGAGTCAATAAATTGTCAAAAGATTTAAAATCAAATTGACATAATTAAAAAATTTAAAGCTGAATTTACTGCAGTATAATAGAGTTAAAGAAGATAAAGATTGTTTTGGGCAATTTCCCTTTCTTTGGGCATTGACAACTGTTAGTCTCTGACAACGTGCAGGCAAGGGAGAGGAGCTCGAGAGCTCACGTCATCCAAGAAAGAATCAACCATACTTCATATCAATCCTACGACTATTACATGAACCAGTCTTAGTCAAATCTACAGTTACGGCTACAAAAATTTCACAGAGCGAAGAGGGGAAAAAAAAAAGAGAGAGGGGAAAACTTGGTTATCCGGAAATGAATATATGCAATGTTTTAGCACCTCAGTTAACTTTGTGTGCTATATTTCAATGTGATTCCGAATTCTTTATACTTGATCAACATTAAACTATTTAACACATGTTGTTGGATGGAAAGTTACATTTTTCCAGGATGAACTTAATATTTAGATTGTATTTAATATTGAACTTACACGGTGCCCGCCACATTTTTCAAAAGCTAGATTGTCGCGTTCGTTTATTTCTGGTACGACATAAAACCAAACACGATTAATCTTCCCTCCAATTATGTTTGAAACTTACTACATGTCGGAGGCGGAGCAGAAGAGCGGCCAAGATTCGGTGCTTTCGGCAAGAAAGAAAGGATGGAATTGAATTAAAGTCATAGCACGAGGAAGAAAGAAAATTGTGTTTTTCCTACGACGTGGCAACCCTTTGTCAATGCATCCACTCATTACTATAAGACTTCAAGAAACTTCTTATAGTTCCGACTCGATTGTGCACATGAGTTTTTGAGTAATTTCTTCCGAAGCATATGCACGTGTTGCTGGTTTTTGACCTTGGACATCGTTTGATCTAACAGCGAAAGGTGATATTTTGCAAAATGTCTCACGCATCACTCAATAAAAATGTAGCATGGCCTAACCGAACAAGATAAAAACACGCTCGGAAATTCTATTTTAGTATAAAAGAAAACCACTTCACCTATACCAATCCCAACCCAATGTGAAAAATCAAAAACGGAAAAGGGGAAAAAGAAGAACGGAAATCCCAGTAACAATACATCAACGCCATATTAACAACCTGGCTTCTGTGGGCCTCCATCGCCACCAATTTCTTCACCGTTAATGGTTAAGTTCCCAGGCAATTTTCTGTTGGGCCTTGCCTCTTGCAACATCAGCACCACGTCCCTCATGGAAGGTCTATCTGCTGGGTTCTTGCTAGTGCAGAGCAGTGCGATCCTCAGCAGCTGGATCATTTCCTCCCTCACCGGCACGCATGTCGCACCCGCGTCCCCGTCCAAAACGTCGAGGACACCATCCTTGGTTTTGATTTTCGACCTAACCCAATCCACAATGCTGTTGCCTTCGCCAAACTCAGGATCGACCGATCTTTTGCCGCTCAGCAACTCCATCAGCACCACCCCGAAGCTGTAGATGTCGCTCTTCTCGTCGACTTGTAGCGTGTACGCGTATTCTGCATGGATTTACGTTGAACGGTTTTAAAGAAATTTGTAAATTTGTGAGAATGGTCAAGCCTAACTAGAATAAGTAACTATGGACTGTTGACAGGCTATTTGATACATGGATTTTGACATTAGAACATGTTTTTGTCTCTTTTTCCAAGAATTAAAAGGTAGCAAACAAATTGTTCACCATATCTGTTGATGTTTAAAGTGGCAAGATTTGTCCCTAAAAAGTGCCCTCTCTTTGCTTTTCAGATACACTGGCTTTAGACATGTTTCTGAGCTATAGAAAATAGCCGACTGACAAGAAAGAGAAGGAACATATACAAACAGGGTCATCTTGTTTGTGCAAAAGCAGGCCGGTTTATCACAGATTATGGACTAAATACCCAGAAACAAACTAAGTGGTGGTGAGTCTAACGCAGTCATAAGACTTGTATCTGCGTCTATAGCCTATAATATGCAACAACAAAGAACATTCAGAGAGAAAATGCACCTGGGGCAATGTAGCCATAGGACCCTGCAATCACGGACATGGACTCGTCGCTCTGAATCAACTTCGCCACCCCGAAATCGGCCACTCGGGCCTCCATCTCGGCATCCAACAATATGTTGCTCGGCTTGAGGTCGCGGTGCACGATTAGGGGATCGCAGTCGTGGTGCAGATAACATATCCCCTGAGCCACGCCAAGCGCAATCTTGTACCTAATCACCCAATCAGCCCCCAAATTCTGATCCTTGTTCTTCCCATGCAACAGATCATCTAAATTGCCATTAGGCATGTACTCGTAGAGCAGCATTGTGCAGTCTCTGTTGCTGCAACACCCCAACAATCTCACAATATTCCTGTGCCTCACGTTCCCCAACACGTCGACCTCAGCCAAGACCCCTCTCCTCCTCCTCATGTGCTCCTTCTGCTTCCCCCAGAGCTTCTTCACCGCTATGGTTTCGCCGCCCGGCATTTCAGCCTTGTACACCGTGCCTGCAGACCCCATCCCTATGATCTTTTCGGTCATTGACAGGCACTCCACCACGTCCTCCGCAGTGAAGTTCAGCCTCTGGAAGGCTGTCAACTTCCATGGGCCGACCTCCCGTTCTTGATGAATAGTGAATCTAGTGCTGTAGTTGGCATGGAAGCACCTAGTGCCAGCAATGAGAACGAATAGGCCGATGCCGAAGGCTGCCACAGTGATCCACACAATCGTGCCCGCAGTCTGCCTTGGCTGCTGCCGCCGCCGCACCTCCACCTCGCCGGCTCCGAGCACGTTGCCGGTGCATGGCTTTTCCAAGACGCCCCCACACAGGTCCCGGTTGCCCGAAAATGATGAGGGGTGCAAGTTTCTGAAGATTGAGCTGGAAGATGGTATCGGCCCCGTGAGCTGATTAAATGCCACATTGAAGCTTTCCAATGTCCTGCAATTGTCGAAATTCGAAGGGATGCTTCCGTTCAGGAGGTTATGGGAGAGGTCGACGTTGGTGATTGAAGGAAGCGCGGATATCTCCAAAGGAATAATGCCCGTCAGCATGTTCCTACTTAAGTTGAGAGAGAGAAGCTTTTCGCAGTGGCCAATGTCCCAAGGAATGCTACCATTTAGTGAATTCCCTCCTAATTCAATCTTGTACAAACTTTTGCACCCGATGAAGTTGGGAATATTGCCAGTGAGTTTGGACGAACTTGCCAAGAGAACTTGCAATTTAGGCGCGCCCCATATGTTACTGGGCAAGTTGGTCTTGAAGGCATTCCCCGATATGTCGAGGTACTGCAGAGCCGCTGCATTACCGAGATCGTCGGGAATTTGACTGCTGAAGCCGTTCTTGCTCAATTCCATGAACGTTAGATTCGGTAAGAGCCCGAAACCTCGAGGGATCGACCCGTTTAGCATGTTATTATGGATCCTTAACCTATATAAGGTGGTGCAGTTTGCCAGGGATGCAGGAAGCTCATTTTCAAACCTGTTGGAGAAGAGGACCAGCTTCACTAACTTATTTCCTAGGCAAAGATTTGGCGGGATTCTTCCTCTGAGCAAATTAGACGACACGTCGAGCCAAGTCAAATTCGAACTCAAGCCAAGCATCTGCGGCAGGATTCCGGTAAGAGAGTTGTTCCAGAGCTCCAAGGTTTCCAGGCGTGGGAGCTCACCGATTCCGGCCGGTATTTCGCCACTCAGGTTGTTGTTCATTAATCTCAAATTGGCCAGCTCCTTCAGCGCGGCCAAGCCTTCCGGTATCATTCCCGAGAGCTGATTATCTGATAAATCGAGAACTTGTACCGCTTCCAGTTGAGCAAAACTTGGCGGGATCTCGCTGGTCAAGTGATTCTTGAACAATAATATCGTCTCCAACTTAGTCAAGTTTCCGAGCTCTGGCGTCAGCGGACCTGAAAGATTGGCACTTGAGATGTCCAAGTACTTGAGATTCGATAGAAGTGCAAATTCCGAGGGGACGTCACTGTTGTAGTGGTTGTACCCGATTTCCAGGTGCTCTAACTGAAGCAAGAATCCTAATTGAGGTGGAATTTGTCCTCCTAGGAAATTTCCTTGCAGATAAAGAGACTTCAGCCTCGGAAAACCGCCATAGCCTGGCGGAATCTCTCCTTCAAAGTAGCTTCCCCCAAGGTTGAGGTACTCTAGGAACCGGAGTCCAATAACCTCAAGGGGAAGCGGGCCAATGAAGTTGTTGCTGTAAGCGTTGAAGATCCTCAGGGACTTGAGCTTCGTAATTTCTGGTGGGAGGCTTGAGTTGAAGGAGTTGTGGCTGATGTCCAGTGTCCTGAGCTCTATCAGCTCAAATATGGCTGCTTGAAGAGGCCCCTCGAAGGCATTCCCACTCAAATTCAAGTGGGCTAAGCCCGAAAGATACCGGATTTCAGCCGGGATCACGCCGGAGAGGTTGCGGCGAGAGAGGTCGAGGGACACGACTAGAGATCTCTCGGCGTTGCACTTCACGCCGGACCACAAGCACCAGATAGGGTCCTGGAGATTCGCGTTGGAGAATACCGGAGTAGGGTCCCAATCATGGAACGTCGAGAGAGGGTCATTGAGGGATGATTTCAAGGAGAGGAGAGAGATGAGCTGGAGAGGAAGGGAAATGGATAGGGTCAGGGATGATGGTGTGAGGAAGCAATAGGAGAATGAGAGGAGGAAGAGAAGAGGAAGTCTCATGGTTTCCAGGATTTCGTCAGACAAGTTTTGGTGGTGTTGAGAGAGGTAGAATCAAGGTCATTGAGGCTTTGATCTTGAGAGCAAGTGCTTTCTGAGAGTGGTGGTGATTCATGATGACTTTCTTCAAGTGAGCATGGAGGATTCTGCACCAGTTCTTGCTCTACCTGTCTCTTTATCATGAGTGCCTTCAGCTGCTACAAATTTGTATTGCTCTCTTCCTTGTATTCTCTCTCTCTCCTCCCTTCTCTCATCATCATTCCTCTTCCTTTCCCTCACCCTCACCTCAGTTTTTACTTTTGTCTGATGTCCATCCTATACTTTAGGGTTTTTTCCTGGATTTCTTTTTTTTCACTTTTCTTTTGCTCCTAACTTTTTAATCATTCCTTGCTTGCTTTTTCTTTGGGATCCCAGATTTATTGATCGCCATGAATATACAAATACGGTGAGCGTTGTTTGTTTCTCACTTGATCCAAGAAAGTAGAGAATTCAATTTTCCCACCATATCACAAAACTGTTGTTTGAACAAAATTTATGCTTTCCTTTGTGTGCTGTCCGTGTCTCCTTTTTTTTTGTTCTATTCTCTCCCAATTCAAAAATATAGAGCTACCTTAAGAAGCAACCTGTTCTGCTCCTCCATGCATGGACCACACTCGTTTGATTAGCAGCAACTATCTCCATTAATATCCTAAGTAATCAAGATTTGCCCCCATGCATTGTTCTTTTAATGATCAAATCATTGAAAGTGTTATTAGATAAATGTATGTATGCGCATGATATTAAGAGGCTTAAACCAGAAGGCACCTGATTGATTGTGATGATAACCATATGATATGCAGAGAGTATCGTTTGTTCTATAATAATTATCTAGCCGCTAGGATCAATTTGAATAGTGAACTCGTTATATTTTATGCATAACTGTTGAAAATATGTCTCAAGTTTGAACAAAAAAAAAACTTTACTAATTTGAATAAGTTTTCCTAGTTGGAGTTGGTTTCCTAGTATGAATAGGTTACCGATTTTGGATCCAATTCTTTTATATATGTAAGAAGTCACAATGTATCTGAGAGGTGACTTCTTTGTGAACTACACTCGTTGAAGCCAATTAAATCTTTTGAGTAAGAATTGTGAATTACTTTGTGACATTTATAGATTATTTCATAAGGAATTGTGGGTCCAAACATTGTGTGAGTTATTGAGTGTAATTAGAGGTCGCGAAATACTAAGAGTGCTTAAGTAATTCGAGTATGGTTGTAATTTCTTTTGTATCACTTGACCTATAGTGAAGTTTTTTATTGCTCTCCCCATACATGTAGATCACTTTGACCGAACCACGTAAATCTGGTGTTCGATCTATTTTCTTGTTTTGTCTATTGTATTGTTTGATCACTTGTTTCCACAACAATAATATCGATGCAACAAGCAAGTTGATCCAGTCACTTGTCCCTTATAAATAATTAAGTTGATCTGTCAGCAACCAAAGAACTGATCTTCTTTCTTACTTTGGAAGCTCCATCCACATACTATTTATTGCTCAAATAATTCAAACTTTACCCCCCAAAAAATTATATATCCACGTCTATCAATATTTTCCTATACATGCCAAGGCTAATTGGTAGGCCCCCAAATTAACGGGACATGAGTGAGAGTGTCATCAGTGTCAAGACTTGAGTGTACCAACAACTTCTGGTTGCTGTCCAGCCAGTTTGACTTAAGTAAAGCTGATGATCCATCATGCCCATTGTTTACTTTGTACCATGGATGTCGTTAAAAGTATTGTCTGGATATGAGCAATAAAGCTTCAAATGCAATCATTTTCACTCATTTTATAATTCCACATAAATCAAGACCATCATGCATGCTTCCATCCAAGACCTTTTCCTCTATCTACTATGAGCATATGTTTATGTACCTAATTTGTTTGTTAGTGCATGGACCCTAGCATGTGATGGTAACGGTTCTGTAATTGGAATTGATGGAAGTATAATATGTGATGAAAAACATGTGGAATTCTACATCTTCTTTTGCAGTTGGAGGGCACTCTTAGGGTGCGTTTGATGACCATCCACAATTTTTAATTCTACTCCACAAGTAATTCTGAAGCAGAAATGCATTTGATAAAGAATTATTTCCTGGAGCGATTTTCTACTTCTGAATGAGAATTATATTTAGTAAAAAAAAGTGATTCTCTAAGGTAAGAAGTGATTCTTTAGAAGTGAATTTTTTTCTATTTTCACTTTTTATTTTCCTTCTCGTTTCTTTCTCATGCTCGTAAGCCACTGCCGCCAATCGTCGGGCGGTGGGCAGTTGCTAGCCGCCGTCGGTCACCGATTCTTAGTCGCCATTTGGTAAACTTGCCAAAAGCAGAAGTAGAATGATAGTGCGTTTAGTAAATATTGTAGAAATTTATTTCTCATTCTCTTCTAAAATTGATTCTGACCAAAATCAATTCTTATCAGAAGTTGAATTCTGAAAGAGAATTGTTATCAAACGTGCCCTTAATTTCTCAACCAAGAAATATTATTGGATTGATATAAGAAAGCAACATGGAATGGACTATCGGATCAAGATCAATTAGTTAAGAAGAATATACATACCACTCAATTTATGAAGAAAGTATTGTCAAATAAATATGTTGAGTTAAACAAAATTAATATTCACAAAGGATTAAGCTGACATTTCAGCAGAAGATCTGATTCTCTTGTATTGCCTTTCTTGCCCCCCAAACTCTCGCGAACATGTTGGATTGTTCATGCAACAATCAACATACAAGATTCAATTACTTAAATCTCGATTTGGGAAGGTTAAGCTTTTTCTCATTTGGGATTACCCCTTCCATAATTCCATGGGTTCCAAGATACAAATCTCTCAATTTTCACTGAGCTGGACATCATGTAGTTAAGCTTTTCACGGAAGTCCAAATTTGCAGCGGCGTGATTTCTCTGTTCTTTTTCTTGATCTCTTTCAACCCAAATGGTAACTTGGCACAACTCACTAAGATTAAAAAGAAGAAGAAGAAGAAGAAGAAGAAGCATGCACCAAAAAGGGCAAAAGAGAAAAGTAAAAAGAAGAAAAGAATAGTACTAGGTACCCTAAAATCGATCAATTTACAAAGTTATGGTCTCGACTATATACTTGAATCTCCACCTACGATTTTGTCATATGGTTTCGCAAACAAATCCTGATTACTTACTTATTCATTCGATTTCGCGGGCATTTATTAGCACATAATCACACTTCCATATATAATCGAACACTCCTTTCATTCCATGAGAGGATGATGAGTCAATATACATCACAAAGGAAGGGCGATCCATGAAGGAAACCGTGGAAGAAAACACGACACAGCACAAAAGCTGCAATTGGGACTGTCGTGTTCTTATTAAGATTTGCTTTCTTTAATGGCAGAGACAGAAAAGGGGCAAACAAAGGGAAAGGAATGAAATTAAAATTAGTGGGTCAGTGGGCCCAAGAAGTTATCAGGTGTGATGTGTTGATTGGACCTCCAATTGTCTCCCTCATACCCTTAGCTCCCCAGCCTTCCTCAACTTTTCTTTTTCATTCTTTTTTTTCACTTTCCGGCAATAGCCTTCCCCAACTTTAAAAATATATAAAAAAAGAAGAAGAAGTACAAGAAGAAGAAGAGGAGGAGGAGAAATTGCATAACTAGTGTATTCTCATTGCATACATATATTAATAGAATTATAAATTTTCGTTGTGAGGCTATCTTAATTTGGTTGGTTCTAGTATGGTGAATCTAAACGATAATTTCTAATTTCTCTAATGTTCAACGAATACATCGATCATGAAGAGCAAGATTGTTGTATGATTTCTCTCTTTGAAACTTATATTATACATATAAAATTGATATCATAATGTAATTTGTGTTGTAGCTTATCGCATGCCCAAGTCCAAATGCTAGCCAACCTAAAAAAATTCCTTCCTTGATATCCTATAAGTCCTTAATTTGCGCACCTAACATAATTCAATTTCAGTTCTACTCTATTCACACAACAACCTTGTCCCCTCATGTTTCTTCTGTTTTAAATATGAGAGTCATCGTTAAAATTTATCCCATGTCACTTGTTTATTGAGCTTATATGCACATACCCGCCTTCGTTTGGTAATTTTGATTTTAACCGTTAGTCTTCATAAAGATGAATAAAGACATTCCTGAGGAATTGCCAACATAAAACGTGCTCATATCAGTAGTAATTTAAAAAAAGACTATCTGTCTCGCATCAGCTTGCTTGCATGGCCCTACTTCAAAAGGCAAAGGAGCAATTCGCAACTTTGCTTTTGCAATTTAGAGGATGGTGGTGGATGGGAGCGAGGCGTGCTTCGTCTCAGGCCATGCGTGGTTTTTTTTTCTTTTTCTTTTTGGGTCTCAACTCCAATGCTTCACTTGTTGCACAGCATAAATTCTATGACCTTTCATGTATCAACCTCTGGTTTTTCTTCAGTGAATGAGCTGCTATTCATCAGCATTGACACATGAAACTAGAGGACCTAAAACAACTTCTTATGTTCTGATCCCAAGGCACACCTTGAAAAGTCAATTTCTAGAGGATTTCGCGTTCCTGGGAAAAAAAATAAAATAATGAAGGGAGAAAGCAACTCTTGCACAGACACTTGAAGGTGGAGGAATAGTGAAAGCTGCCAACTTAACTCTTGGAAGGAAGAATAATCTAGGCACTTGTAGATATATGAAAACTTTTACTCAATTTGAAAGTGTTTGTGTCTTGTTTCCTAGAACTCATTTGAAAACAAGGGTTCTTAAAGATCCAACCATTCTGACCAGAAGCCAAGGCACCGCTAACTCAGATGCAGTCTGCACAAGAGTGGTGGTGCACATCATAAATTCTCTATAGCCTGAGCATAATCTAGACACATGCTTATCGATTTCATAAGATACAGCAACAAAGAACTTCGCATGGTGCATCATAAAAGGCGCGTATGTCGTAGAGATTGTGTCCCTGTGGCACGCGTAAGCGAGGTCATTTTCCTGTGAGAAAATAAAAATGGAATTTCACTGTAGTATTGGTGGAAAGGGGAAAACTCCAGCAACCCATCAGATCAACAGGCGGCAATGATGTTAGTTTACTGCATAACTAGAAGAATCCTATGCTAATAGAGATGCTGAGACATGATAGCAAAGACAATGGATTTGCATAGCTCCTCATAGTACTACTGTTTTTCACAGTGCACAAGCAGTGTGTATGCGTACTGTCACATGATCAAAATGGGGCTAAGAAAAGGGTGAAAGATGGAGGTGAAATCAGAAGTGAGATCCTACTTGATGCAGCTAAGAGGAATTGCTCCATAATTGTGGGAACGACAAAAGAGAATGATGAAAGATTTGAAACATTCTCAATAATGTCAA